>VZTJ01004192.1:479904-529086 GCA_013397795.1 Orthonyx spaldingii
TTTTGTGAGCACCTTATTTTTATAAATGCCTATTGAAAACTGTGCAATAGTCTCATATTCTGAATATTGTTTTTTCCGGTCTGCAGAGGTTAAGGGAGTGATCAGGAGTTATCACATTACCAGAAGGTATTAAAAATATGGAAGGTGATAGGGAAGGGCTCAGCATAACTACTAGCAGCATATAAAAATGAATAATGTGCAGCTTCACAGTTTTGATGCTGCTTCTATTTGCCTGATCTATGAAAGATACAGCGATCTTCTGCCTTGCCAGTTGCTCTGCTCATCTACCCCAATTCTCTGCTATTTGTCCTCTTGCCTTCAGTCTCCATTCCCAGCCTTTCCCACAATATCCTGACTGCCAATAAAATGGGGGGAGGGGAAAAGGAGAAAAAAATACCAAAATCAGCCTAAAAAATCCCCAAAGTTTGGAGAAACTATTGGAGTTCCCTGTGCTCCCATCATGAAGATACAGGAGGTTGCTTAAGGTCTTTATATACAGTCTGTGCTCATTCAAAGATGCTCACGTGTCCAGTCCAGGAACAACATTGATTTAAGTCTCTGCCTCTGAAGAACAAAGATGATGAAAAATTCAATGCAAAACGGTTGGCAAATGCAGCCAAATACCACTTGATGAATCACCAGTGTAATCTACCAGTATCACAAGCCTATAGCAAAATTGACAGCAGATAGTTTATCCCAAATGGCACATGGTATTCATAACATCTCTGAGTAAGTATTCTTGAGACTGGTCAATATGGAAAAATTACGAGCAGTCCGTTGTTAAATCTCTGCACTAAATATTTATTTATTAGCCTGACAAAATGGATCACACGGTCTGCATAGATGGCACAGAGCATGCTGTCCTTGCTGTTCAGCTTGAGGGAGACACAGGAAGGTTACTTGGGTTAGAAACCAGGTCAAGCAATCAGCCAAGGAGCTGGGAACAACAACATTATATGCTGTCAGACCAAATCTAAGCTGCTAAAAATACAAGCAGGGCAGGCAGTGATCTTGCCCGCTAGTTCAGTGCCTCTCTTGCTGCTGAGACACTGCTAAAACCCTTTATGTCATTGAAAATATGTTTTTTTCAAAAATATAAACAGATCCCAGACCTGTACAGAAGAAGTTCTAAAAGAAATACAGTTATAATATTGGGAAATGTTAAGAAATCTGAGTTGAGATAGCAGAAAGTGAAGATTTCTATACCAAGCTGTAGATAACACAAGTGACAACAGTCAATGTGTTACCTACAGTTTTATATTGTATTTTAGCAAGCTTTTTTTCAGTAGAAAATGTATAAATATATTCCTTCTCTCTGAATGACAAAAATGAATTATTTTAAGGGTTAATAAGTTTTGAGATTTTTTTTTCTTGGAGGAGGCCTATTTGAATAATGCATTTACTATTAACACTCATGATGGGGTTTTGTTTTTAAACATATATTCGATTCTTTAGACCTGAGAATACCTCTGAAGACTTCAGTTTCAATTTGGCCATCTTCATGTCTGTGTTGGGGGAGGAACATAATGGTGAAAACAGGCTTTGCAAAACCTCTCAGTCTTGGTTTTCTGCCCAGTGATACACTAGAGGATTTGGCTATATGAATGTGTATGTTCTGGAACATCAGAAATGAAGAGAAATGGAAATCAGCACTGCATTTTTCCTTTCCTTCAAAACCACTGCCATATAATATGATCTCCATTTGCTCTCATGCCAGTCTGTGTGTGTAGGCAGTGTCTAGCCTACTTCAGGTCTGAGGAAGGCATCACACACAGGAGCTATCAAGGCTCAGCTCCTCAGATTTGCAGGGAATTGAATTTGACGGATCAGTAATCTCATCTGTTTTTCCAATCCCATTTGCTTTTGTCCCACTAGAAGCATCAATGAGCTAAAATGTCCCTGACCTGTCAACTGTGGAGTCACCTCTATATGTGGCAAAGATGGACTAGAAGGCAGAGACGAAGTCTGCTGGGGCAGTCTTTTGGTGTTTTCTTCCTGTCTCAATAAAGGATTTGTAAAACACCATAATTTTCCACAGAACATAATAGAAGACTGCTATTTCATGCGAATTTATCCTATGGGTCCTGAGCCAATATTCACATAAAGTGCTCATTCTATGTGTGTGTGGATGGTAGGGGACACTGTTTTTAAGACAAGAAGAAAAAGCAGTGGATGGACAGAGGAATTTTTAAGGTTGGGTTTTTTTTTTTCCATCAGGAAAGAAATAATCTTTATTTTGCTTATATTTTCTTTGAAAAACATCTCACACTTTCTAAACTCAAAAAGTTCCTTTCTGTAATTTTTTGGCCTCCTTATACCTTCTTAAGTTTGCCAGTATATTGAAGGATGGAGACTTTTAAGTGTTTGAAAGCTGAGACTACTTTTCAGTGAAGTCACCAGGAGCTTCATGACTAATTTTAGTAGGGAGGGGGAAGGTGAGCAATCCTTGCCACCTGACAACAGACAGGAAGCTGAGTACCTCCACAATTGCTCATCTGCTGACAATTCAAGAGTATTTTGCTATCTTTAAATAGATAACACAAAAGGTCGCCTCTAGACTTGCCTCTGAAAACAGGAGGAAAGAGGAAAGCTGCATAAAGTTTCCATGGCTGCTTTGTTTTTACTTTTTAGGATTTTTGCTCAGAAAAACTACCCACCGATTTCTTGTTTGTTCTCCATCCTGTGCCACTTCTGTCCTCATCCTTCACTCACATACCTGTGTATGACTAAAGGTCTTTGGTCCTTTGTGATCCAGCTCTTTAAGCCACAGAAGTGCCGAGTGGAAGAAGCTGTCGAGGTTATCCAGTCTAACCTCTCACTCACTTCCTCCTCAAACAATATTTGTCTAAGAACCTTAGGAGCATCAATCTTCTTTAGCAAGTGACAGCATCTTATGAAAAATCCAGAATATCTGCAGCTTTGTGACCCTTCCAATTTAAAGCCTGTTCCTCTTCCTCATCTCCTCTACTTTCCTGTGGCTATGGCAGGTTGCCAAGCCTTTCAGCAGGACACTTCTACATTTTGTTTCTCCCTCAGTTCCTTTCCCCTCCCACTGAGTTGTCCAACTCCCTGTAAATTTGAGTCCTACCATCTCTTGTCTCCTTTACAAGTTAACATGGCCCTGTTGGGCACACTTAAAAGAAGCCAATAATCAAATACCACAGAAGATGGAAGCGCTTTCCTTGTCGTAGTGCTGGATCACTCTACAATAAAAAAATCATTATCCCCTGAGTCATTCAGTACAAGTTCTCTGACTGACATACACCAAGATAGCAACTGAAATGCCTGGTGACTATGGCCGTAAAAATAGGGTGAGAAATATTGCTGGTTCTTTCTGCCTATCTCAGATTACAGGACAGCCATACCATGAGTTTTCCTTGGCTTGAAATGCCTGCCTCTTCCCTCTGCTGAGGAAGACAGAGCCAGGGAGAACAGACTGTGGCATGTGGGAAGCAGAAGGCCACAGAAAAAATGCATTTTCTGCAGCTGCTGCTGCTGCTGAGTTATTGACAGTGGACAAGCACTGTTGAAGCGCGTAGCACAGACATGGGGAAAGGTGGAAAGGGGAAAGGTGTGCTGAGAAGGTAGGCCTGGGGGAAAAAGCCCAAAGCAAAAGGAACTGTGGAGTCTCCTCTGCCAGGGAGCTGTGGTGCTGCTGGGCTTCCAGACAGAGCGTGATGGCTAAGACGGCAGCAGAAATATTCATTAAAATGACTGTTTTAGCTTTTAGGACAATTAGTCTGATAATTACTCCA
The DNA here is from genome assembly GCA_013397795.1 of Orthonyx spaldingii. Classification (NCBI taxonomy): domain Eukaryota; kingdom Metazoa; phylum Chordata; class Aves; order Passeriformes; family Orthonychidae; genus Orthonyx; species Orthonyx spaldingii. The sequence goes on from VZTJ01004192.1 coordinate 483,660, forward strand.
CTTATTTATTATAATAGCCTGCAGTTAATGGATACTCTGCAAGGGAATTAATGTTTTAAAATTATTTTAGAAATACCCTGAATATGCCATCTTTTTAAATAATAATGCAGAATGTCTCTGTAGGATGTTTAAATAAGTTGCAGATTGCTGTGTCAGGGCACCCTGCTACCCAGACATGCTGACCGCTGTTCAAAGCCATACTTGCTCCTCAGAAAGTCAAACACACATTGAGGAAAAATTTCTTGCTATGGGGCTGGGAGCAGGACCCCAAAGCTGCCACAAGCACTACCAGAGCAGGGATGCTCTGCAGCTCCGTAGCAAGCTGTGTACCCCCATCAAGGTCCTGTTAGTGCTTTGCTTCCATCAGCAGCAGGGTAATACCTCACCTGCCTCAGCCTTGGCTTGGTTTGTGCCCTGCCTCTTTGTCAGATCGAGATGGTGCCTGTGCCTACAGGCTGTGGCAGGCCTATTTATGATCTGCTCAGCACCGCCTGTCAGAGGCAGTTAAGATACCTTCACCTAAGCAAATGCTACTTGCTATTGCCTTGTTATAAAACAAAGGTCGTTTGAACTGAAAATACCTCTGTTCCTAACCAGAGTGGGGGAGAGTTCTGCCTAACAGGCTGCTGAAGCAGCACAGGAGTCATGGGAGTGGGGAAGGGAGCAGAAACTGGAAGCTAACACAGCTATTGCCAGAGCACAGATGATGTTGACTGAGTTTGCATGGATAAAACAAGCAGCCTCTCCAACCCTTGGTCTGGGTTTCAGCTGGCTGATCCAAGGCTCCATGTGGAGCAGTGCAGCTGTGTGACCTTGCCTGATTTCACTAATTGCTGTTAAGATGTGATAAAGTCCATGAGCTAAATGATATGTAAGGTGAGAGAAAGAGATAGCAGGTCCAAGGATTCAAAAGGAGAAATACAGCCTTGACAAAGGCATAAAACTCTAAGCAAAAAGCAAGGAAGAAAATGGCAATTGGGCAATGTCAAGCATCAGCCTTCTCTCATGCAGCAACACAGACAATCATATCCCTACCCACCATGCTGGAAGGGATGTAGCAGTTTCTCTGTTGGGATGGTGAATGTGTCCGTGTTAGCCTGTGCTGGACAGTCAGAAGCATGACTACTTCAGCACTTGTTTCATCCCCCTACCCCACTGCCCTGACTGCATGGGATGCATTTTGCAATCAAATTAATTCCTATCTCCAGCTCCTTCTTCATGCTGACATAACAGAGAGAAAGGAGTGGTCCAGCAGTGGTTGTTTAGTACCACGCCACTCTTTTCAGATACCCACAGCTTCAGCATGGTGACTGTGAAACTCCCGTGCCCCAGCCAGGACTGGAGTCTGGATCTGTGAATCCTATCTCCAACAGCTACAGTAGTACTCAAGCCATGCTTCCCAGACAATGAGTGATTTGCACTGATTTGCATGGAGTAAATCAGCTGTACACCTAAAGTTGCAATATTTAATACCTCCATTAACTGCCTTTATAGAAAAGGGGCAGTATGGAGCTTATCTTTATGTGTGCCTTGGTTTTGTGACACTGCTATATTTTTTAAGAAGGACAAGATGTTCTGTTCTACACAGCAGCATCTACTGAACGATACAAACTAGCCAGGTACTTAAAATTATAATGGTGGCTAACCTCTAATGGACTGAAAACTGTGTAAACCTGACAAATCGCATAAAATGAAGATAATTATGCCTTCTGTATCAGGCATTTTTTGAACATGAACAATGTGTGTTCAGGAAGAATAAAGATTCACTGAAGCTACAGGGAAAATAATGGCAGCTAGTATTCATGGAGCTGTAACAAAATATTGTTTACAGATCTCCACTGGTTGTGAAATTATCTATACTGAAGAAACTGGATGTAGTCTAAAGCAAAGATTGAAGGAGCATAAAACATGTAATATTGTAGTTACAAGGCACATAAAATCTTATTGGATCTGTGATAAATATTTGTGCCTGAGCAATTTTACATTTTACAAACTGATTTACCTGGAGGATGGTTGAAGAATACAAGGACACCCTGTTTATCAGTTTTAAAATCTAGGGGCTCCCATGAGCAATGATGAGGATGCAATATACCTGTTCTCAAAAGTGTCCAATTAATTGTTTCATTTTGTATTGAAAATAGTCTCTTTTTTATTAAAGCTGCTTTCAATGGATAGGGATATCATCTCTTGGGCTGCATTAATAAAGGCAGAAGATGTCCCTAAAGTGATGCTGGTTTGGAATTGAAACCGTATATTAACCTCCCCATGGGGGATGAGGAGGCTACAATGCAGAGTTAAATGGAAGCTCTACATTCAGCTGCTGTACAACATTTGGAATTTTTCTATGGGACTTGGAAAAGGCTGTGCTGTACATTTTAAAAGAGTTTAGCAAAAAATGCAGGCATGTACTTTGTGAAATTTCTGGATAGGGAAGGAGGGTGTTTGAAGATGAAGATAAGACTTCCTAAGTTTCAATTAAATGTTTTCTGCAATCTTGTATTTTAAAATCCATAAGGATCTCACATGGACAAGTTTGTTTATTCCTTTTGACGTGGCTTTATATACATTTACACTGGTAATTCCTTACGCAGTTTTCTGTTGTACCTCATTGATTGTTCCTGGGTATAGCCTTTTCCCCTTGGGACGAAGTCTTCACCTTTTTTCATGTATGGAAGGAATCTAAAATATTAAAAATAAAATAAATCTTTTCTGTAGATTACTTTCTCTTTTCCCACATCACTTTTTGTTCAAATGTCAAGCCTGCTCCTAGTTCAACTCTCCAAAGGAAGAGCTTGCCTTCACTTTTTCCGAATAGCATAGTATCTGTCAACCTCCCTTTTATTCACTAACCAGCATGGAGGTTTATCCCTTGCTCCTTAAAACAAGTATTTCCATCATTCCTCACAGAAGTGCTTGCTAATTCCCAGGTCAAATAGTCTCAGGATGTGGTTTGGTGTTCTCATTGAGTCATCCATGTGTTTTCTGAAGAATTGATTTGGAGAAAGCAGAAGAGGCTGCCAAGTCACCACATCTGATCCACCACAATTATACTGGGGAAAGATAACACCTCTGAGCCTGGTGCAAATCTCTGTGCTGCTGAACGGCGGACTGACGGCATGTAAAAAACAGAGATGATTTAAAATTGTGTCCACCATTGTGCAGATTTGGTGTAGGGCTTGTGTTGTGTGATACAAACAGATATCAGTATTGCCTCTCTGAACAAAAGAAACCTTCTATCCACCTTTTGGGGAGGGAGAGGGTAATATTTTCAGGAACTGTTGTATCTGCATGGTTTCATGCTGGACAGGGACTGGAACAGCAATATTAGAGGTGTTTCAGAAACAAAGTCTCAAGGTAATAGCAGCTAAATATCTACAAAAATGGGGGCAGTGGAAAGAGGAAGAGGAAGGCTGCCATGGATCACTTGCAGAGCAGTTCTATATAATGTATTTATATGTGCATGCACCATTGTTTGCACCCCTGGAGCTGTTTTGAGGGTTAGGGCAGAATATTTTTTATTATGGAGTAAGTGTCACTCCACGTATATTTTGCCTCTCATAATTCTGAATCTGGGCAATGTAGCAAGAGGTTTGAAGTAACCCAACCCTAACCAAAATGATCAAATGCAGATGGCTTTGACTAGGTTGCTTTTCAGAGTCATTGGTGGGCCCTGGGCAGTTTTACCCATCTGCTGCAGTCGGGTGATTTGGACAGTGAACATGTTTGGAGAGTTAAATGTCAGGGTAGGAAGCTCAGTGCCACATAGAGCTGTAAATAACTTCATGGTATTCCATGTGATTAAACGTCTTTAACTGGTTGATCACTTCCTATTAGTTATCTGGCCAGGACTGAGATTAAATTAAAGTCTTGCAACCTACTGGGACAGCTCTCACAACTACACAAGCTTACAAGCAATTTGGCTACCAGGCCACTCTAGGCAGCTCATAGAGGAAGAGAGTTAAATTGAATTATCAGCCCTCTCACCCATTTAATTTTTGGAATGGTGACTTAAATAGAAAAATAAAGGTGTCTGTAGGTAAAGCTGAAAGTCTAGATTGAATGATCAGACCTGCATCACGTCAGATGTTTTTTATTTTTGTGTGATATCTCATAGTCCTGATGGTTTTTATTTCTTTACCTGTCTTGACACACCTCTGGGGAAAGCCCTTGCCTCTAGCTGCTGCAGATATACATTTAAATTAACAATTTTGCTGCTATCTTCATAATCAGAAAAAAAAAGAAAAATAGAAAGATAAACAGGAGATGTCTAATCACATCCAACAACAGTCATCACTCTATCCTTCCTGATCGCTAGTAGCCTGAGGAAACAGCAATTGAATTTTGCATCATGTCCTGAAAGTCATCAGTCCATATCCACCAAGAAGTGATGCAAAATGCTGGCAAGTCTATTCCCAGCAAGCAACTAGAGTCCAGGCTGAAAGTCTCTGAAAAGTGCAACATGTGTAAGGAAGCAGTTCCTTTCTGCATCCCAGTTATGAGGAGCAGGAAGCAGGCTGGTATCACTTCTCCAAGGCTTAAATTGTGCCTGTATTTGTGCTTTTTCATATGTCTATATTTTTTGCAGAGAAAAGCATCCCAATCTGAATTCTCTATACTGCCATGTTTATTGATTCCATTCATTTTTTAAAAGCAGGAAATACTACGGTGTAAACTCAAAGGAAAATATTATTTGTTTTTCAGTTTAAATGCATGCTTTGAGAGAAAATCAAAGACAGACTGCTAGACCCACCTTTCATCTGTACAAAATGTTTTTTGTCAGCCTCCTTAATGTACTTGATGCAGTGTTTTCTGTGCATTGGCTTCAGCAGGAGAAGGCTGTGTTTTTGCAGGGTGCAAAACCAGTTTGCTCTTTTGTAGTGGAGAGGTAGACATGTATCAATCTGTTCTTCAGCTACTAAAGTCAATATTCTGAATCAGCTGATACAGTGATGGAACAGCCAGGGCTAGATCCTGGGTCTGTACCTGATCTCCAATGCAGTCAGTAAAGCAATGCAGATTGCTGTTGGATGGGGGGCTTGATGCCTGATCCTTAAGCTGTGCAAAACCTGAAGTTGAAATGCAGGAGGGAAGGGCTGGGTGTCTTGGTCTTGCATCCTTGCTCAACTCACATCTCTAAGGCTTCACTGGGTACCAGTTCTGGCAGCTATTTGAACACTTGGAGGGTGGGCTGCTTACCATCTCCCCTGTACTTCCCAGTACTTCCCAGTTGGCAAAGCAGGGAAAGTGTCTGCCAAAAATGGGGAGAAACAAGGGTGCCATCTGAAGCTGACCAGCTGCTGGAGTAATGTTCTTGCTCACTGCACACCCTGGACACCTTGTAAGCAGCCAAGAGGTCACCCATGCAAGCACTCTTCATGTCTGGGCAAGCCAGAGTGAAGGCATGGGGTCCAGTATGCCAGGAAGGGCACATTTGTTGAATCCACTGTGCTCTGGTGTTGTGGAGCTGGGAAAAGCTGCTGTTGAGGAAGGCATTACTGCAGAGACAACATAACTCTGCCTTCCCCCAAGCTTTCAGGCAAAAAGGCCCTTAGGGTTCCAATAGTCACAGAGGCTCATCAGAGTTATACAGCTTCTTTGATGCTAAACTAAACTAATGTCTGGCTAAACTTTCATTGCTGCTTCTACTCATGCTCTTTGCTAAAATTTTATTGAAGGGAAGAATAAATATGAAAACGTTAATGTACAGTAAACTATTGGATTGTGACTGTTGCTATCAGGCTCCCAGATGTAGGTCATTGTTCTATTTTGTTAGCACTTTTCTGGGAAATTGCTTTGATGAGTTTAACTTAGGGGCACTATTATAAACAAGCTGATTGGACATCTTGTCCTGAGCAATGCTCTTTCCTGGACAGGAGAAAAGAGTGATATGGGAACATAGAATGAAAACATGTTGGAAGCAAGGGATTGAGATTCCTTCCCTGCAGGGTATTATGTTTCCACCTGTAATCATTAAGCAGAATATGAGTGTTTTCCTTAGTGACTTACAAAATAAAAGAGGGATGTTTTCTTCCATGTTACCAGTAAGAATAAAGGAAAAGATGATCAGAGCCAACAGTTTTTGAGAACACCTACAATAAGCATGCTGGGAAGACAGAAAACCTGTCACAAAGTCTCATGTAAGAGAGACAAGCCATGCTTAATCAAAGCTGACAAAAAATCAAGACTTTTCAAGGCAATACCTGCAGTAAAAGATAAGTATTCAGACACTGTCAGTCTCTGCAAACATCTCCTGGTGCCACCAGGTAAAAAAAAGATCCTCATCAGTAGTACGTGATTTTCATTCCACTGTATATGTCACCAAACCAGCTTTTCTCAAAACTTAACTGCAGAAATTTATGAGGTAGTGAACTATCCAGATCCTTGGTTCCACAATACCATCTCTGGGGAAAAGCCACATGAAGGTGGGTAGCCAGGGAGAAACAAGCTTAGGAAGAGGTGAGATACCAGAGAACAATTTAATAAGACAGACAAGGTCAAATTTTATCCTTTTTTTCTGAAACAAAATCTGGATTTCTTAATGTTCACCCTAAAAGATAGCTGCAGCACTGCAAAAAAACAAAAAACAAAAAAACCTAAGAAAATAATTTGTCCATGGTATTGAATTATTTTGAGGAGAAAGGCAGGCTTTGGTGTCTAGAGAGTAAACAGACAACTCATCTAAAGACTGAACACAGTAAATATAAGCAGCGGTAGGCTGTGGGGCAGAGGTAAAATGACCACTAGATACCTTCATTCTTTTTTGTCAAGTTGCTTCTGAAGACCCATCCTGAGTGCTTTGGTGCTGCCTGCTGCTGGCTTAAAATTAACACATTGATGGAATGCCCCTTTTGGCATAATGAAGTACATGTATTGTTCAAAATGCTTATTTTTAAATGCTCTATTTAATGATAGGTTCACATGCCACATGCTGAGTATAACAGGAGAGGGCTCAATTGTTTTTAAAAGCAAATAAATGGACAAAAAAAAAATCCCGTTTGGCTATGAAAAGAGCAGTTTGTGAGACTGCTAGAAATGCAACTATGTTTTAGCTCTGTGCTCCCAGACTCATCAGTTAGTGATTTCTCCAAACCTTTGTGTAGCCAGTGCTGCTTTTGCCAAGAGGTCTGTTGGAAACCACATCTTTCCTTTAGTGGGGACAGTTGTCTTCAGTGATGATTTCACATGTCTATAGGCTTACCCATTTTAAGTACATTCTCATTAGTGAATTGTTAAATTTTCCAAAGCTATGTGCAAAAGACAGGCTTCTCAGCAATATAAAGTAAGAAAAGATTTTCTGTTTCTGCTGCTGCTTCATTACTGTCTTGTTTTCCAAAGAAACTGTCTGTCTGCTATCTTCTCCTGCCTTGGGTCTCACATATAGGGTTGTCCTGCTGGCAATATATTTTGGCAACTGCTACCAAAGAAAAAGTTCAAATGTGTTTTGCATTTTGTCATTGAAAAAAGAAAGGAGGGGGAGTTCTTTTCCAGCTTTTATGTCCATAGTTAATTCTGCAGAATTGGATGATACAATGAAGATGTCCGAGTCCAGCTGAATATTGGCTGCCTGTACCTGAGAGTGATGACACCTTGGTCACTGACTTCTCGAACTCCTTTTGGTTTTAATAGCTCACTGACCAGGTTCTCAAAGTGATCTTGTTCTTTGAAAAAGAGACTTGATAAGCTTTCAGCACATTAAAGTGCAAAAGCACCTGATGCTTTTTATACTCCTTCAGAGACTTCACTTCCTTTCTTTCAAAGTATTTGTTTCTCAAAAGGAATTTAAAGATAGTATAATGTGTAATTTGTGTGATTCACAAATTTGCATTTTGTAATTATTTCTACAAAAGCCTGAGATGCTGGATATGTGGATGTGCTGAGGAGCATTCAATTAGCTTCTTTTCTAATATTCAGATGGTAGGTCTCTCGTATCATATGTTGCTTGAGGAAATAAGCATTTTGGTGGCCATCCGTTGAGAAAACAGATCTCTTTCCTGTTTATGAGCTGGAATGGGAAAGCTGGTCATTTCTTTGCACACACAGCTCAACTGGCCTGGGATTCTGCCATGCACAATCTCTGCTGATGGCTTAATTTTAAAGAAAGATTTAATGTTTGTTCTTTTTATATTTTTTAATATCAATTACAGTGAATAGTTACACAACACTTAACCCTTGAATAACAATGACCAATGTATTTGGTACTTTTTTTTTCCTCAGATATTTTACCGTGCCTTTTTTAACTTCAAGAAGTTGTTTGTGCCATTTTACTCCCCCAGGCCAGATGTCTATCTGTCTTCATGTTCTGAAAACAATACATGATCAAAGCAATTTCAGAAATAATGCAGGAATTTATTACATACTTGCTTTTAAACAAGGATTTCTAAATACAATTTAGAAATATAATCTAGAATAAAGATTTCTAAACAGCAATGCCTCTGATAATGTGAAGTATTGTTCCATTGGCCCAAGGGGAGATCTATAGACTCAGAAATAAGTTCTAGTGTGGGCTAGATGTTCTTTCTGTCTTACCCACCTTTTTCTGTAGAGAAAGTTGTGCCCACAGGATGGCACAACAACAGGCTGGGGAACCTTTTCACTCCTCTGGTAAGGAAAATCTTACAGCGTGAAGTATGTATCAGTAATTTTTGCCATACATCAGTGCTTAGCATGGAAGCCTTCATTGCTAGACTGTCTTTTACTAGTCTTTAACTTGGCCTAACACTGTTCATACACGGCTGTCTAAGCTGTGATGTAATTATTAAACAACACCAAGTCCCACTCTTTGCTGTCTCTGTTCATAAACTTGCACCTCTATCCCACACTATGAAGAGAAAGGAACTTGCCTGCAGACTTGCAGCAAAATATTGCAGAGTGTTCCCTGGAGTCTCATAAGCTGCCTCTGTTTTAGCAGTGTACCTTTCAAATGAGAGTGCAGGGTCTGTGATCCACAGCCTTGCCCTCAGCTGGCTTCTAGACTTCCCCCCACCCCCAGCAGAGAGGTTGTTGAAGCCACGGGCTGTCAGGCTCAATTATTTGCACAGCATCTTAATAGGACTTGCAGTTTTCCTAAGGAAAAAAAAAAAAAAAAACAACACACCACCAACAAAAAAAATGCCACTAGGGTCAATTGTCCTTCCTTTAAAATTGGTTTTATGGAATTCATCTCTCCCTGGGAGATTTGAAGCTCTCCTGGAATTACTGCATAATCAACTCGTGTCTTCTCTGGGGACTACATTGCTATGAAATCAAATAATGTTGTAATCTCGATGTGAAAACCAACTTCAGTCAGCACCTTTGATCTCAAAGGTTTGAGAGTGTCACTGAAAGAATTACTTTGAGCCTGACAGTCTTCCAATCAAATTGCAGCAAGTATTGACTATGATCTCTCCTGAACCTGCAACCCAAGCAAGAAAGGGCCTGGGCAGGTCTTAATGAGAGGCTGCCAAAAAAAGACTCACATGACATGAGAGAGGTATTTTAGGAGCTATTGCTTTCCTCAAGGGCTTTCCATAGCAGTAGCACTGCAGTGTGGTTTAGTAAGTGCAGAGCTAAAGGGATTACTGGTTGCACTCCTGAATGTAACTATGGTCCAGATCCTTTGTGCCCTACAGCTGTCCTGTGGCCTTATTTAGAGAAGTTAACTGGCAACTTTTCACTCAAAACAAGACTTTCTGTGTGAAATAGGCTTTCACTGGAAAGACATTGTTCTTGTTTCCCTGTTTTTTGGAAACAAATCTTACAGAAAAACAAGATAGGAGAAAATGCACTTTTTTATTGCTTTGGTTAGTCTTTTCTGTTTTCAGTTTCATTTTTCATTGGTAACAAAGAAAGCTGTTTTCACTAGCAATTTTTAAGATGAAAAAAATCCCATGAAAAATAATTGGTCTTTTTCAACTGCCTCCATATGAGAGCCCTATAAACTCTAATCCTGCAGCTGGGGCTATTAACCCATATTTTGTACCCTAACAAAGCTGTATTGAAATCAATGGAGCAGAGCACGATTGGCAGCAAGAATGATTATAAGATCAGTGGCCAATTAGGCAAAAAGACAGCTCAAGACTGTTATGATAGCGGGAACTAAAGCATTGTCTTCTTAGGTAACAGAGATAAATCACTGAAAACAAATCCACATGGCTTTGTAGAAAGACACCAAATAAGAGTTCTACAATATTGTAGTGGATCTGCTCGGGGAAAAAAAAAGGTCTTTTTGACAATGTTTTGCAGTAGTTTCTTAAATTATTACATCTAGAGAACAGAAATACACCACAGCTTTTTGTACTCAAGTTAATATTGGGGTGAGGAAAATATTTGGTTTTCATCTCTTCCAGTTTTACTCATGCTGTAATTGCATCTTGTGCTGTACCAAGGGACACATTCAGGCTGCCTTGCCAACTCGCTTCCACTAAAGTTATGGGAAGTTTTATTTGATTATCACACCAGACAGGGGAGAACATTTTCATGCAATGCCTGTGTTTCAGCCGCTTCCTTTTAAGTATTCCTTTACAAGTGGTTAATGATAATGATAATTTGATAATTTCTTCATGATTATACCTTCCTGTAGAAATAAAGGCTAGGTGGTCACACAGTTCACCCGTGCTCTCCTTCTCTCCAAAATTTCTGAACTTTTTTGACCCCTCCTAAGCACATCTGACACATGGCAGAATTTTTCAAGCTTTTAATTTTCTACAGGGTCTGTGGAAGGACGTAACTAGTCTCATTGGAAACGCCTAAATGAATGTGTTTTGGGGATGAGGTGACACTCTGTCAGCCACCATGGCCACAGCACAGGAGGGAGCCACTAGAAACAACCTGCATGTATGAAAAGCCCCAGTTACAACTTGTGTTTTCTTGGGTACCAAAGCCAGGATGCTCTCACATGCAGAAGCATTAAACCAGGTTTTGGCAACTTCATGCCCGCAGACATTACAGCTGATGCTTACAGAAGAAACCATATTGCAGTGAGTTTTGGGGCTCTCTTGGGTTACAGTTGAAAGAGCAAATACTTTCCAATTACAGAGGAAAAAAAAAAGAAAAAGGCGAAAAAAAGGAGATCAAGTTATGAAGCTTAGAAAGAGATCAGTAATTCATTAGTGGAGCTCTAAGTGTTATTAGCTCTGAAGAAGTCATAATCTACTCACAGATAGTCTGCAAGTACAAAGAGATGAAATACACCAGATAATTTATCTGTTGTATGGGAATCGCTTTGTTCTAGCCATTATTTTTTGCTATATAATTTCTTTCCCTATAAATTACTTTCCCTTTCATATTGTTTCTTTATTTTTAATATCATTTTGTATTTGTCTTTTATTTCCTCATTTAATTATGTGCTTAAAAAGAATAAAATACTGAAATGTTTACACAATTCATTAAAACCTGCTTGTAATCCTCTGTCTGGGACAAAAACTGCTGCTGTATTCAATAGCCCAGAATACTGTAACTTTATCAATCTTCTAAAAATCTTGTAAATCACTATCATAGGCTGTCTCCAGTTTCCTGTAAATCAAGTAAATCGCAAACTGGATCTCTCAAGGAGATTGTCCAGGCACTTTTAACTGTCTGTACAGCTTCTGTCTACATCCACTTCTGTGGTACAAAGCCTTTACTCCATAATCGCTACTACACACACAGCCTGGAGTTCCACTGAATTATTGTAAGGTGAGAGTGAGGCTTTCAGAGACAGGATTTTCATGCTTATAAATTTTATTGGTGTCATCTTGTTCACAAGATATATGCAGGTCTCCTACAATATCTGTGACATCCATATCCTGCCTTATAATCACACTGTGCCACAACCATCACAATGATTAAAGAGATTACTTTTTTTTTCCCTTGTGTGGCAAGATTAGGGAAGTTCAGTTAAATGGGAGAAGAGTGATGAAGGAGAGCAGTTCTATATCATGATCAATTCCAGGGGGAGGCTTTTAAAGCAAGCCTCCCTGTGCCCCTGAGGACTCAAGGAGCAGCATTTTCAAGTCATGAGGGAGAGGGAGCAACTGCCTCCCACCACCTTTCTGGAAGACCTTAGGAGTGTGTCCTACTTTTGAAGCAGATCTTGTCCTGCAAAGAAGCCTGCAGCAAGACCGCAAAACCAGCCAGACAGACTAGACATAGCCATGAGGTGATGAGGGACAAATTTGGTGGTGACTCTGGGAGGGGCAGTGGCTGCGCCCCATAGCAGGATGGGGAATGTACCCGAGTGGGAGGATAAGGCACCACTCTCCATCCCCTTGCACCTATCAGCCACCTCAGCCCCTCCCATCTAAGTGATATTCTAATTTTGCTGTCGAGACTCAACAGCATTCCTTTTGCTGTTCCTATTTCTACCCATCCTCCTGCCCCTACACTGGTTCTCCTCTTCAGTGTGTCCATTTGACCTTAGGCAGTGGTTTTGATTGCATCATTTGAGTCTCCATTGTGGTTGTAGTAGAGACAATAATAGCCTCTGTGTATCTTCTGTCTATAATTATTAAAATACGATCTGGGACTGACTCTGACTTTATGAAGAGAACAGGGTGGATGTGAAGGGACACAGCTGCAGGGCCAGAACTGGGTCTTATGGAAGACCCAGTGAACCCATGGTTCTTCTGTGTCCCTTCCTCTGAAACTGAGGATTCAATACACAGATTACTGTGAGTCTCCTGGTCTGCTGCTCCCCAAAAACTGTTAGTGAGGATAAGCTTTTGACTCAAAAATCACTCAGTTTAAGTTTTGTAGACACCACAGTTTACAGATCCAAAATGCATCACTGAAATATTTGTGGTTTAATTGGATAGGAAAATGAGGAAAGTATTTGTGCCAGTCCCTGTCTAACTTCAAGATTACCAGGGCACCAAAGACATATCTTAAATCTCAGAGAGGAAATTCTGACTTGGAGATGTCAACTTGTCCTTAATGTGTCCTGGTTTTCCCAGGCACAGTAGATCTCCCATTAACGTGTCGTTGATGGAACAGATGGGCTGCAGTGCTGGAGCAGGGACACAGGTTACAGGGAGGCTGCAAGACTTTGATTTCCACTTAAAACTGTTGGCATTGTTTTAGTGCTACCTCTTAGCTGTCTTGTTTTAAAGGGCAGTGAGTCTTTGTAATAATGCCATGTTCTAAACTGCTGGACAAAGGGCACTGACTACTGTGTGGTCTTAGCACTTTGGAAAACACTGTAGCCCTCATAAATAGAGACAAAATGACATATTGTAAGGTTGCAGCAGATGAGGATGTCTAAAATCACAAATCACAGCACCAACTTCTTAATATTCCTGCCTCAGTTTTCTCTTTTGTAGACCTGGACTAGTAACAGCTTTCAGCCTGCCAGGGGTGCTGCAAAGATTAATTATACACCAGATTATGAGACAATTTAAAGCATTATTTTTATTCTAAGTAGCACTGTTTATATCATAACAACCCAGGAAGAGTTTAAGTGGCTCCCTACTTACCATCTTAGACTTGCATTCACTCTTAAGGTAGATAACCTTTATCATCTCACCCTTGTCCCTGATGTCACCAGGCAGGTTACAGCTGTGCTTTTCCAAAGCAAATTTCCAAGTCCTGTTGTCAGCTACAGCTTGGGAAGGAATTTGACAGGAAAGAGAGGGACCCTCCTCCACTTCCCCTGACCATCCTTTTTTTCCGAGTTTCCCAGGTAGTTTTTCTGCCTAAATTCTATTACATCCTCTGCAAAGAAAGAATAGGCTGCATTTTGCATACTTCTGCTAATGAGGATAACAGAAATACTTAAAACTACCCCCAGAGCCATGGAAACAGAATCTGAGCAGCAGCTGTTCCTGAAGGCTGTCCCTTTCCTGCTAGTTCAGAACTCGAGAACAATTTCACTTGCCCGTGTGCCTGCTGGTAGTGGGCAAGTTTCTCTCTCCTCACCAGAAATATTTCGGCAAACTTCTCTTTGAATTTAAAGGAAGATGTTTTAACGCGTGCTTTTAGTCTTGGCAGTGAGGCCAAGTTTGGACTCTGTGATGATTTCCAAACGCTCAAAGGCATTGCCCAGTAGAGGGAGCAAAGGGAGCACTGTGGACACCACACTCGCAGAGGCTCAGAGAAAGGTTTCACCAGCACAGACAATCAATCCTTAAGTGCTTCTCCCCAGTCCCACCGGTGGGTCAGCGTGGGTTAGTGTGCCACTGAGCCATCCACAAGCAATGTCCAGGAAAAAAACGGCCTTTGGATAGCCAGGTCCTGCCAATGAAGCCAGACAGAGCACCAGCTGCTGGTGTTCAGGGTTTAAAAATATTTTCTCGATGCTTGCTTCTTTAAATCCTATATAATAATTTATTTAAATAATATATAACAATTCAAATCTATTATTTCGATTAATTATCAGACAATTATTATGTAGCAATTAATAATATATAATCATTAATATAATCATTAATATAAAGAGGATTTAGTAATAATTAACCTGTGACAAATTTGGGGGTGATTCCCATGGATAGCATCCAATTTTCCCTGAATAGCAAGCAGTGTGCAAGGCTTCACGAGCAGCTAGAACATGCTTAATTCTGATGCTAAGGACCATTTCCACTCTCTTGTATTTAGTGTTGTGTACTGCCCCACGGATGTGCTGTACCAAGGCCCCCGTGGGGCTGGAAACTGAAAGCTTTTCTGCTTGGAGGCTGGTTTTCCTCACTCGAGGTGGGATTGGCACCAATAGCTGGCTCTGCTCAGGCTAAAATAGACAAGCCCAAAGTGCAACAGAAGGAAAAATCTCAGTGTTGGAAGGCAGACACATCAGTTTTCTGGTTACAATTACTGCATACCTGCCTTTCACCAGCTAAGTTATGACTGCCTAATTCCATGTAGTGCTTATTTTCTAATTAGTTTGTAAAAGGTTATAAAAGCCATTAGATACATACTCAGAATATTACTTCATGCGTTTACTAAATAGGACCATTAAAGATAGGATCAGATTTTTCTGTAGAGCAATCTGGCCACATCAATACAAATCCCCTCCTGTTACAGTAATGCCAGAACCATTAGTGCTCTTGTATTTGACTTCAACATGAATTTTTTTTGCTTTTTTTTTTGAGACTTTTGGCTAAACAAAGACCATACTTCTCCCTAAAATGTTTCTGACACAGTGAACAGAAAAACTATAGCACATCTTATTCAAAGACATTGAATGAGCCAAGTACTTTTATGCCTCTTCATCATTTTCATGGCTTTCATTTAAAAAAAAAAAAATTACTGTAAAGAACATTCATGCCAAAAGTTTAGACTTTCATTTATTTGAAGCAGCAAGGAAGGAATATTTTTCTTAAAAGTTTTTCAAATGGTCCTTTTTTCTCTGAGTGACAAAAAAAGAGAAAATGTGTAATTAAAAATCACACCCATAACAAATATAGAACAGAAGTTTAAAACTTACCATTAAGTTAAGGTGTCTTTGGATTAGTTTCCAGGGAACAGGCTCTGCTCTGACTTGCTCCTCTAATTTCAGAGGGATCTATTTGTTACTAATTTGTTTTATTTTAGCCTAAATACATATACAAGGTGCAAAGTAGTTGATCAGAATAATTAATGAAAGAGCATATAGGGAAGCTAGGCTATGTTTGTGTTTGTGTCCAACAACAATAATCCAGGAGCATTTCATACATGAGGCATGGTTATAAATGAGTTACGCAGGTTGAATCAAGTTTCGAAATCAATAGGAACAGAGCATAGAAAAAAATCCATGCTATTTCAATTCCAACAATTACCGGAGAGTTAACCAGCCTCTGAGAGAAATGTTATCAGGATTGACACGTTTCCAAAGTATATTCTGATTTTAGCTAAGCCTTATCTTCTGACAGAGAAATGTTTTGTTGGATACGTTCCAGCTTGTTCTTCACGTTATTAGGTTTTTAATTCTTGCCTTCCTTAATTCAATATTTTTGAGGTTTTTTTTTTGCTGTGGTAATTGGAATAGAAGTAAGAGCATGCTATTCTTCTGGCACTCATATTCCCTTCAGTGGCTTTCTTTTAAGTAACAAGACATCGCAGCAGTGAGAACTCAAAAGGCTACACACAGGCACCTCAGGTGGCTCTGATGATTGAGTGGTGGCTAACAACGGGTAGCTCATTGTGACAGCTCGGCCGCCACCACCGCGCCGAGGCTGAAAGCGAATACACGTGTGCGTTTAGAATTCCCTAAAGATGTATTCTGTTTGATCCGCAAGGGATCGCTTGGGCCCTTACAAAAGTATCTGGCAGAAAATACCTTTGTTCCCATGAATGAGAGTGGGCCTGCTTTTTTGTTTTCCTTCTCTCCTGATGCTTTTATTTGCAGCCATTTCAAGCCCGAGTTGTTGCAAATGTGATACTGGGTGAGACACTTGTGTGAGCACCCTTAACTCTTTCAGCTGTGGTGTTTTACATGTTTAAAACCTCCATGGAGCTACCACCTAGAAAATGAACAGTTATTAACAACACTTTGAGATGTCAAAAAACCCCAATATCGTGATAGTAATCAGAGCAACAGCCATTAGCTTAAGCCAGGATCTGAAGAGGTGCGATGATCCTTCAGAAACTTCATTTCATCCATGGCATATGCACAAGGTATTGTTCAGGGCACATCAAGTTTCATGCACAGTGGAGCCCTATGCTTATCATTCACTGGAGCTGGCCATTTCTCCTCTTATGCACATGTTTTGCTGCCATGGGGTTCCAGTTGTGTCTGGTAACACAGATGCAGCAGATGAGAGCCAGTTTTGCAACAGGGAGTTTTGCTACATGCAAAACACAAGCTGGAAAGCTATTTAAGCACCATCAGGCTCCCCACTTCCTTCAGGAGATGTTGGGCCTTTAGCAGAAATAAGCACTGTTGCGTGGAGTGTAATGGCAGATATTTGCTACCTGCACAATTAGAAAACCCTTGGGACCCTGAAAACAGCTCTGTGAAAATGCAATTTCAAGCCTTGTTCTTTTGCCATGCGACTGCTGGGTCTTTCCTACTGTACTAACACATAGTACAAATACGTGTGCTGAAATGAACTGGAGGCCACAATTGAAAATAAAAGATGTGGAGTTAGTGCTGAGAACTGGCTCCTGGAACCTACATACTAAGCACTGGAAACAGCTTGAATCCTTGAAATCTTAAAAAAAAACCCCAAACCAAATAACAACATCCAAAAAAACATCACCCACACACACACACAAAACAAACCAAAAAACAAACAAATAAACAAAACCCCCTAAAATGTAAAAGAAGCCACTGGGGGTAGGAAAAAAGCAAATTGTGTAGTTTAGGTTTTAGCTGACTCTGAGGTGTTTTCACACAAATTCTTTGCACAAGGTCAGAAAAAAGAAAGGAAATTACAGGTAGCAGGGGGGAAAGCAATGCAGCCAAGGGGAAAAGATGTAAAACTCCATTCCTTATGTATTCTTTCTGGAATCATGGGACCAAGCTGTCTTAGGGACACAGGTGCATATCCTTTGTAGTGGTAGAGGTAGAGGAGAGCCTGGGAAACAAGCACTGCCATGGCTCCTCTGTACACTCGTCTCTCCCAGGGAAAAACCTCTCAGACCTGGTGCCCCACAAGGTAAACAGCCCCTGCAGCACTGCTGGGACCAAGTTCCTCTCTCTGTGAGCTGATACAATTCTTCCTTGTTAAGCACAAAAATGTTCAAAGCCATGATTTCAAGCTTGACCGTGACCCCCTATGAAAACAGGTCAGGCAATTAACTCATCATGAAAAACATTCTTTTTTTTCCCCTCCCTCCCTTATCTCATTCTAAACCTATTTTAACTTTGTGTGGGGATTAGATACCAACACGCCTTGTGTTGATTCCTTGTGTCATGGACTCAATGAATCCTTCATTTTCCCCTTTTCCACTTCATCCAAGCTCCATAAAATGCCCAGGAAGCATTACTTTAACGGTGTGATGACAGTTTAATTAGATCAAGACTGCAGCGGAAGGGGGAGTATCGGGGTTGGAGGCAGCTGTGGGTTAGAGTCAGGATGTTTGCAGCTCAGCCTTCTTCCAGCCCACATAAGTAAGGGCAGCTCAGGGGTAGCTGCTGATACCTGCATCTGGTTTTCCCCCCAGGTACTGCGTCCCATCCAAGGGCCAGTGGCTGATCTATATGACTGGGTTACAGTATCTGTTGTGGTTTTTTCTTTGATTTCCATTTCTGAAGCTTATGATACCAAGGTTTGTGCTCGGTGTTATCTGAATGAGCAGCTAAGAGTAATAATGCAGGTACATGGCAGCCACAATTCTGGTCTCACTAAAATTCACAGCAAAATTCCCACTGACTCAAAGAAAGGCAAGCTTTCACCTTCAGCTTGCCAGGAAAAAAGTGGGAAGTCTTAATTTAGGAGGGGTCTAAAAGAAGAGTTATTGTGGTATGAACAAAGTGCCTTTCCTGACAAAATCCATGGGTATTTGACTTGGGAGTCTCAGCCTTTCTTGTGAGAGACATGCACTCTAGCTATTTTACAGCTCTATAGAGTATGATGGAGAGAAATGCACCTAGGTGCTATGAGGAATATCAGGGAGTAAAGTTTAGGCACTTTGACTCCCACTTTTCTGCATGTCTCAGATTTTAATATGTGTTTTTCAGCACTGATTTATGTATGAAGTTGCACTGGTTTCAGTGTGCACACTCAGGATTCCCAGGTGGGAGACATGTTATTGACCTTTTCACAAGGTCTTATTAACAAAGACTACTTTTCAGCTGGCAATCTACATTAGTAAAACATGCACGGTTATCCTATGCTATTCACTATTTGCTATCATTTGGTTAAATGAATTTGTTTTGCAGTATTCTCCATTCTTTTTGTATTTCTTTTCTAACACTCTGGTGTATGCACAGATATATATGCACACTCTTTTGTAAGAGTTCGAATATCAAGAAAAATCACTGAGATAATAACACCTTTTTGCCTCACGTCACTGTCTGCTGCGTCATCTCTGCAACGCAAATCATCCTCATTGCTATGTACTATCTTCTATAATAGATCTTAGACCAAATCTTGCTCTAACTCTTGTATTAGTAAGGAAATATAGTACAGACAAACTCTTTCTTACCTTCAGTATTCCCAGTCTTCTATATTTAGGTTTCCTTTTACCTGAATGTCGCGTGCTTGACCTTTAATGCAACGATTCTCAGTGCACCAGCTTCAAGCAGAGAAGTGTTATGCATCCTATATTCCAGATGGACAACTAAGGCTTGCCTAAGGTCACACTGGACTGCTTGTGGAAGATTAAGGACTTAACTCCAAGTCTTTCACACACCAGAGAACTACCTCCAGCACCAGACCCACCAGACACTTCAATTTGCTGCTGTCCAGGCCCTGCCTGACACTTACACAGCCTGTGTCCAGGATATCTTCTGGCAAATGCACAACTCAGTGCCTGGGGCCCCCCTACACTCCCCACTAAACATATTAGCCATTTAGCCAGGTAGCATAAGAAATTCAGGTTATTTTTTCTGATGCAAGTTGGAGATGTTTTTCAACTGGGACCTGCTGGATTCTCATGTATTTATTAGATTTACATGGCAAGATTTTGGTAGCAGGGAGCTGCAGGGGTGGTTTCTGTGAGAAGATATCAGGAGCTGTCCCCATGCCAGAAAATTCCAGATACCTCCAAGAAGGCCCCAAACCTGGCCAAAGCAGAGTCCGAAGCAGAGTCCAAAGTTAATTTTGCCAGAATCTGTTGTGCCCATGACAGTGACTGCGAAGTGGTCTCCCTGTCTTTAACTCAGCCCACAAGACTTTTGTCATATTTTGTCCCCTCAGTTAGACTGAAGAAGCTGAGTGATAGAGCAGCTTGGTGGGCACCTGGCAGCCAGCCAAGGTCAACCCAACACAATATAATTATCATTGCAACCTGCCTTGATAAGACCACTGATGTTACCCCACAGAGGTGCTATGAGTATCTGGGCCAACACATGTTCTTTTCTTTGCAAAGATGAAGCTAATTGAATTAACTCTTGTATGTCATATTAATGCTCCTAGAACTGGCAGGAGGATATGGCCTGTTGAGCTTGGTTTGTCTCTTAATGTGGAGCATTTGTTTTTATGATATTGCCTAGCAAAAGCAGTAATTTTATCTTTAATAGCACCTAGTTTTTAAAAATTCAATAAACAAGGCAGAAAGTAGAGAATTAAAGTGTGTTACCTATATGAATGCTCTGAAGACACTGAACATCAAGGAGTTTGCCTTTGTCACCTCTCTGCCACTGTAAGTCACCCAAATAAGGTTTCCTGTAACTGAGCTAATGATAAATCTGCAACTCTGAAAGAACAGCTTTCTATCTTTAGGCTTCAGCTATGCTTTTCTTTTGTCTGTATAGCCTATTTATGGAATGCTGCTGTTGAACTTGAATGCAAACCAGAAAAGCGTTCCTGCCTAAATTGTCTATAAATACCTCCTAGAGGAGCTTAGGGGGTTTTACTGTCCGTGTTTTTGAGAAGTCCTCAGTGTGCTGCTTTGCTCAAGTATTTGTTTATTCCTCATTCAACATTCATTGTCTGTCCTCATAAAGTGGCCTCCTGAAATGTATGCCCCACCTCTGTATGAGGCTGCTATTTTTATATAATCCTGAGAACACTGAGGCTGCATGGGCCTC
Organism: Orthonyx spaldingii; assembly: GCA_013397795.1. Taxonomy (NCBI): domain Eukaryota; kingdom Metazoa; phylum Chordata; class Aves; order Passeriformes; family Orthonychidae; genus Orthonyx; species Orthonyx spaldingii. Next base: position 504,220 of record VZTJ01004192.1, read on the forward strand.
CATGAGACAGGAATATACAGGAACCTGTGCATGAAAATTACCAACTTGGATGCACCAAGGCGCAGATAAACATGCAGATTATTTAGGAAACTAACAAAGGAAAGGATTTTAGCGGAAATAATGCTGTAATCTACCATTTTAGATTAGACTGTTTACTTGTCCCATATGCCCATGGGGCATCCAGAATAGGATGCAAATTATGACAATAGAAGAAAATGCAGAGCAAAAGTGTTAGTGGATAATTTGTACCTAGGAAAATTTTCCTCATTAATTAAGCACAGATTCATGCCCTCAAGCAGAAAGCTTTCAAGTATTTTTCAAATCCTGAGCTTTGGGTTTGTCTTAGGTTTTGGTTTTGGTTTTTTAAAATTTTTTTGTTTTGCCATCCTCTGTAACAATCGCAGCTTCTTCTTGCTGGGGTATCACATGTCAACAAGTTCTGTGGGCTGGTCACACAACAAACACATAGTTTCTTTTAAGAGGTTTGATTTACCTGTTTTTCTGACTCTTTGAATCTCTTTGGAGCTTGAGCTGAAGGTGGAAAGAAATGCATCCCTCTATAAAATTAAGCACTTTGACTTCCCATTGCATTCTTCCCTATGGCTTGAAGAAGAGATGGACAAGGACAGAGTAACAAGACATCCTGCACAGTTCAAGCCAAGCTGCACAGGGCATTACAATTGTTCTTTTCTCCTCCTTGTGATTAAATTTTATGATGTTAGTGAACACTCCTATATCTTGTGATGGGGTTTTGGCCATTTTTAGGGTCACTGCCCTCACCAGCCTCCAGTAGCACTGAGGGTGTCACATCCCTTGCAGCTCCCCCTTGGACACCCAGGACTGGAAGGTCTGTCCTCATCATAGCTTAGCAGCCAAATTACAGAGAGTATTATCCCAGTCACAGGGCAAATGCACAGATATTCGCTTTGGAAAATGCATGTGAAAATGCAAAATTATATTTACACCCATGCAAATGTATGTGCTTTTCCAAGGGGCTTTGAAATAGTGAAAAACAAACTCTAAATAGGCCAAAAGCAAAACAAATTTGCTTTTCAGTTAAAAAAAAAAAAAATCAAGAGAAGAAAACTGCAGCCTACACTGAGGCTCATTTGACACTGGAAATACGAACATTGGCCACAGTTTTGATAGCAGTAGTGTAGCATAGTTAAATTTGCTTGGGTAACCAAACAGAAAATTTCTAAACTTCAGTAGAAAATTGCAAGTTAAATATATTACATTTAAATTTAAATTGTCAACCAGCAGCCTTATTCACACAATTCACTGTTTTAATCTATTGTAAGTCAGTCAGTTGAAAAACACAGAGTTACTACATATCTTTTCTGCAGGAATTTATGGCATTTTGACTTTACGGGGAGGGATTACACCTGAAAATAAGAAATACTTTGCAAAACAAAACTTAGAGCTACTTGAGTGTATAATAATTTGAGATTTTGTTTTGGTAACGTGATATGTGTATCAATTATCACTTTTACATTTGTTTAATATTCCATAATGTAAAATAATTTTCAAGGAAGGCTCCATTCCAGTGAAGTTGAAGCAAAATAGCAATTTGTCAAACCAGAATGGTACTTGGATTTATGCAGCTTAAAGCAAAGCCTGAATAATCAGAAATCAGACCTAAAAATGAAATGCTGGCTTTATAAAAAATGAATGGGCCATATGCAATCCAGAAAACAATTCACTCAGTTTTACAAGGACACTTATGTTCACTTATAAAATTGTGCAAGAAGCTACAAAGGCTGACATCACCATCTCATGGGTAATATTACACTACAGGTTTGTCTGGTTTGGTTTTTTTGTTGGTTTTGGTTTTGTTGGTTTTTTGGAGGTTTTGTCTCCTTATCCTATACAGTTCAAGTCCTGCAAGTACTAAATGCTTTGTGAATAGCCTTGTTGATGTGGCACTCCATTCTTTGAGGCTGTAAGTGGATGGGGAAGGGTGACTGTGTGTGGTGTATAATAGGCCCACTAATAAATCCTCAGCACAAATCAAAAGCCTAGAAGACTTTTGCACAGCATTTAAGCAAAAGACTCAATCTTATGGTTGGCAGTGGAAGTTGACTGAAGCTGTATTAGTCTTCCCACCAAAAGTGCCAGTTTCTGGTAATGAAACAAATAATTGTATTTCTTCTTGTTTGTATCTAGAACTCACCGTATGTGAATTTTGAAGCAGGCTCCAGGACTGGAGGACAAAGAAAGCAACAATAATAAATAGACATGAAAAGGTGGGATAAAATTGGGGTACTCAAAATAGCATTACTCCCCATGATGTCAAGACCCTAACTCTTTAGCTGCTTTTTGTTGTGATTTAAATTAGCAGCAGAAGTCAGTTTGTCCTTTAGATTCAAGGAGCATGGCCAGTGCCCTCAGGCCCTAGCACAGGTCATGTATTGAAATGCTTAGACAAGCTCAGGTTGCCGGCTCAAGACCAAGGACATAAAATTCCTGTCTCAAAATGCATCTCTCAGGCATTTTGTTGCAACAAATTTATTTATTTGTTTGTTTGTCTGAAGGGCTTTGTGTCTAAGCAGGAGGGAGGACAAAACCTTTCAGCAAAGAAGTGGAGAAATGTACCAGGAACATTTCATTGTGTTTTCAGAGCAGGTACAACCCCAAAGTCAGATGCGAATTGTAGTCTCACACATCTATGAATTCTTCTTCCCATGTCTTTCCCCCTTGGTTCAGGCTCACTTTTCAAAGAGTTAGGGCTGGTTCATTCAGCTGCTGAGGCTCTTTGCTGAAGCTGGCCACAGGGTGCAGATATTAATTCAACGGCTTGGTTTCTGCAATTCAATATACAATTGAATGTGCATAACCTGAGCAGTACGATTGATTTAACATCAGTGTGGGAACTTTAGCTTTCAGTTTTCATGAATTATGTGTTTGAATTTTGAACTTTAATGCTGTACTAATGTAGACATTTGCATTTAATGACTTATCAGTGAAGCTGAATAGGTCTGCCACCTCCTAAACTCTTAAAAGTTTCAGCTCTGTGAAAATCTCTTGCTGAAAATGTGAACACCAGCTGGTAGATTGCCTGACTGAAATACTGTAATCTTGATCATGAAAGGAGAAGAAACACAGCATCAACAAGACCTCATGAATCCTTCGACAAAGTTTTATGACCATTGTCTTAATATATCTTGGCCCTTCTATCTAGAGTCTAATAAAAAATAAAGCCAAATGATTTAATATTCATATTGAAATATAACTACAGAAAGATGTATGACAGAATCACCAAAGAGATGAGATGAACATATTTTTTATCCCAGATTCTTTAAATGTTTGTGATTTTCTTAATGCATCAACCAAATTACGCATTCACATCTGGAGGAAGATGTCAGAAATATCCAAAATCGACTTGTTCTGACAAGAGCACCAAGAAGCACATTTGCCAAGGTACTTTGGTAAGCAGCTCCCAATGACTTCAGCAGCTACAGCAAAGTTGGTTGAGGACATGGGAATAAGTTCCTGTAACCATCAGTATGGACATATATTCTGACTTCTATGGAGGCACTGAAACAATGGAATAATTTATTGTTCCATTCAGTGTGCTTTAAATCTGGCATTTCTAAATTTCAAGAGACTTAGAAATATTTAGCTGAAAGAAAAAACCAGTCATTTTAATAAAATATAATCATGATTTGATAAGTGATTGTAATTATTTTTGAAAAAAATTAGTTCAGCACATTGATAGGAATTCTGCTTCCTCTTAATTTTTTGATAAAAACATTTCTGGCTTTATTTCAAACTGCTGTAGTCTTGTCTTTAGAAAGTCAATATCAACAATTTCTTCTTTTTAGAAAAAAGAATTAGTAGAATTTCTCATCTTTAAAAATTACTTTTTTTAAAAATGACTTCATATTCAGCTAAAATTTAAAATCTCTTTTCCACATGAAAGTAGCTTTCAAAGTTCAAAAATACATTGACTGCAGTACTATGTTTTTGACAAGCTTTTATAATAAGTTAGATTATTTCATGCATAAATTAGTTGGGTTTTAGCCTCATAACCACCTGGAACATATAAGTCTCATAACAGAGGCAGAGATATCGATGTGTAATATGGAAAAAGAAAAATACAGCTCTCAAAGGAATATCAAACCTTTCAGCTTGAGGGTTAAAAATGGGCATTAAAAGGAATCCAATTAAATTGAAAACAAGGGTGTACTAAATTGCCCAACTGTAATAAATTCATTATGTATAGATAAAGGAAAACATAATTCATAATAAATACATGTGCTTCTTAAGTACAATTGTTTCTAAAAGTAATTAGAATAGATCATTCTTTGTTCCAGACCCATGTTCTCAGTAGTCTGATGGGTTTAGCAGTGCAGAGGCACCGGTGCTGCTTGGGGAGATGGGAAATGTGCGGGAGCAGTAATGTGCAATGGGGAAACAACCTCATATAAAATTTAAGTCTTCTGTATAAAAACAGGAAATAAAAGTAGGAATTGGATGTTTTTCATTGTTAAATTTCAAAGACTATACCTTGAATTTCGGTGATTTTATAGCTGGTTTAAATGCTAATTAATTGCTAGCTTTTAGCTCCCCTCTTGTACCAGCATAATGTAATATCTGGGGCTAGATTTTCCTAAAACACACTTTCCTGTTTCAGCCTCTAGACAACCAAATTGTCAAAGCAGCTTATTCCTGATAGCTCCCCCCACAACAGGAAGGAAAGAAAGAAGGAGTCCTTTTGTTCCAGATACTCTTACAGAGTCAGGCTCACCTTTGTGTTTCAGCTGCATAGTCCAAACTGTAGTAAGAGCCATGGTCAACCATAAGGTTCATAAGGTTGATAAGGCTCAGAGCTGCCTGTGGAATTGCATATCTTAATGTAAATTAATGTTTTTAAAGTACAATATAAAAGACTGTTTGAATGACCATTGCCATGTTTCCTCTCCTCTCCCCAGTTTCAAGAGCTGTTTTTCTCAATGTTGGAGGTTGCTGTTGGTTAAGAATGATATGGTATCAGAAAGCCAAAAACTCAGGATCAGCAGGAAAAATAAACCAAATAAAAAGCCCAGCCAAAATGACAGTGCACTTGCAGGCCAGGAGAGCTACTGAAAATGACAGCTACCTATAGATTTTTTTTACCGAAAGAATTTAGTTTGCTGAGAATAATGCATGAAGGATTTGCATGCAGGCAGTGTCAGAGGGCAGACTTACACAGTGATTGGGATTGCATGAAGAAGCTGATTCATTAAGGTCCGATGCATTCTTAAGGAGAAAATCTAGAACGAGTGCCATTACTTAAAAGTACATTTCTCACTCACTGAGTCAAGATTCCCAGGAGCTATGAAAGGCAATCATGCAGTTCTCAAGTGATTGGAAATGTCATTATAATGTAAAATGCAGAAAACTTAATCCCCGTAACTTTTTCCACAGCTTCTTTCCCGCCTGGACAGATGTTCCTTGTCAGCCTCTTAAAAAATACGTGGACCATAATACAGGCTCACCATGGTCACTGCAAAGTGGTGTTAGTCTAAGTATTAGTTGAAGGCAAGAACAGGAACAGGAAAACTTTTACTTTAAATAAAATATGTGTCTTTTGGCCAGTTGAGCAGAGAGGTATTATAAAGCCCAGGAAATTAGGCAAACCCCCCTATTCTTGTGTAGTAGATGGTGTAGATGTTAAAAGGTCATGTTAAGAGATTATGATAGACTTTGAAAGAAAGGGTTGAGACAGGCTGTGGGACACATGGGACTCTGAATCCCAGCGAAAGGATCTCAAAAACCCTTAAATATTCATTTCAAGGAAGAGCCTGAAGAGCAAGGATGATCACAAGCTTCTGATACGTTGCAAAACATGTAGAATCATAGAATGATTTGGGCTGGAAGGGACCTTAAAGAACATCTAGTTCCAATCTAGTCCCCCTGTATCCTTGAGTTTTTAATCTGCTGGGCACAACCACTTTCCAAAAGTTCCCTGGAAAGTGGAGCTTGGCATGATGAAATACATTGTTTTACTGTAGAGCTGGTACTATGAAATTGTGCTTGTGTGTATTGCTCTTCAGATTTTTGAAAAATGCTAGGAGTTGTATTTTCTCAATTCCCATTTAAACCAGTTCAGCCTGCCTTCAGAAAAGGAAACAGGCTAAAAGTTGGTGTAACACAAGTGCCCCCTTATAATTCTTACAAATCTGAGGTCAGTGAGAACTCTCATTAATTTTTCTATTTAGCATTCTTATAGTCTACTACATGTCAGTCTGATCACCCCTACCAGGTAAGTGCTTGCTTCACTTTGAAGAGAACAAACTGAATATGACTTGATCCCAACTTGGCCACAGTTTTTTTGTTGCCAGGCACATTTTATGACTCCCATGTCTGGTTTCCCAGGCCAGTTCATCACAACGCAAAGGAATAGGTTTGTACAATCAGGACTATGAATTACTAAATGTAGCATGGATTTTCTATGTGGTAACCAAACATCGTTGACATTGGTGAGTTAAGTCAAATAACTTGCACTCCCTCTAATGCTTAGAGTGTAGGTATTGACATTGCAGAAAGCAATCCTACTCTAATCTCTTTCTTTCTGGAAAGTTCAGGAACGAGTGGTATGGATAATTAACTTCCCTTACTAAGAAATTGCAGCTCCTTCTAGTTACTGTGCCACTTTCGGGCAATTTCAGAGGAGTGGGAAAATTTACAGGATTACTTGATGGTAAGAATTTGTTTGCACCAAGGAAAAATGTTGTAGTTGTAATGCCTACAAGCAGAAGTTGTGCTGCATAAAACAAGCCAGAGTGTCTTCAAATCTTTGCGGCTGAACCAGAACTTGTCAAAGTCTCTGTGACCATGTATGCAATGGCTTCCCACACCAGGTGAAGTTCTGCTCTGTGATATTCAGGGAGATCCAGTAACCATCAGCAAAATTAGGATCATCTAATTCCTGCTAGATTACATAAGTACATAATAAATTTACATAGGATAGGATAGAATAAAAGTATATACAAATAAATATATGTTAAAAATATAAATCCTCAAAGATAAAATTCCTATGCAAACCCAAGCCTGCTCTTCCCCTCGCCATCATGACAAAGCTAATTTCACCTATCTGCAATGAATCACTTCTGTTGAATGCCTGTGACAATAAAAAGATCTCTCCAAAGGGAAAAAAGAGAAGAAGAAAAACAAAAGGAATTCTTCAAACAACAAAACAAGCTGAAACCTGAATTCCCAACTTAGGGTATAATCAGACAGTGATTTTTTCACTGCCATGGGAATGAAGCATGAATTAGAACTACATATACAGCTCAACCTGAATAAGCCATATAGATAGGGAATGACACATTTTTAAAAGTGATTGATTGAAAAATGGTAGAACAAGCAGATATTATCACAGATTTTTTCACAAGGGAAGCATACTTCTTTACATTAGCCTCCCACAGAAATGTATGGTCTCAAATTTGCTAATATAGGTATGCTTATGGATGTTTTTAAAATGTTTTGTTCCTTTAGGTGTGTTTATTTTGATGAATTAATCTTTTGTTGCTAGGCTAACTCTTGACTTATTTTTCTTTTTATTTATTTCTAAAAAGTCCTAGTCCTCAGTTTAGAACAGTCTGAATGGGCTTCTGTTCCTCCTCCCCCTAAATAATTTATTCATGGAAAACTGCAGCTTCTATTAACACAAGGCTACTCATGAGTCTGGGTAAATTCCATGAACAGAGACAACTGATTGCAGAAGCAAAACTCAAGCGCAAGCTAAAGAACAAGAAGAAAATGGTTAAGATATCCCATGTAGTTCAGTTCTCAAGAGAATCCAGTGGTTTTGCCCATGCACCATACAAACAATTTGCCAACAGGCAACAATGTAAGAGTCATATTGCAGAAATATGGCATAGAACAACCAGAATACAAGAAAATGGGTAGTGGATCTGCTGATCACTCCAGTATCCTCCCCAATGAAATATGGGTAGGGCAGGCACAAAGTGTTGCTTCACCAGAGGGCTGCAGGGTGCATTGCTACACCTGGTGTGGGAGGCTTGGCATTTGACAACACTTAAAGCAGTTCTTGTATTTGAACATGCCCCATCGCTTTTTCACACGCGCATAAGTCACCAGCAGCTCCACTGCTCCGTGGCCATGAGTCCCCCATTCTAATGCCAAGTGCCATGAATTAGGATGTCCTTTCTTTGTTTCAAAACGAGCCTTGCCTAGTTTCATTTGATGCCTTCTAGTTCTCACATTGGAAGAGACAGGGAACATCAATCCCCATTCCTGCTGTCTGTGCCTTCTGGTGACTTTATGGTCCTAAGGCAAACCAGAAAAATAAAATATGCCCCTTGCTAGGATACTTTTTGTTTCTTGCAGCTACACTATAAGGTCTGTACGTACAGAGCAGTTTATGGCAGCTGGGAAGGATTTTCATGGCTAAAGATGAAATGTGGTGAACCCAGCTGAACTGAAAGGCAATGGGTCTCTCACACAAATCATTTATATGCCCTCTTTTCCTCCCAGAAACAAAACGCACAAATTCACCCAAGCAGGATTTTAATTTCCCAGCATTATTTTCATGTGTGCACCTCATATAGCTAATCTTCGGACTTTGCTGCTTTTCTAGGTGAGCAGGTGGTTCAAGGGTTTTGACACAACCATTCTCAGTTTGGGATTTAATGACTTATAGCAAGGAGCTGAAGCAAAATGCCACACTGCATAACTGATGTCAACTCAGCTCTGACAGTTTGCACAAGCCAAGGATCCATCCCCAAAGAAGGTGGTTGCTAAATTCATATTTTTCTAAGAGCAGTCACAAAGTATTTATAAGTTCTCCAAGAGCCTTAAAGCAAATGTGAGGGAGCATCTCTTCTCATGGACCTCTACCCCACACCAGGGAAAGCAGCTTTTCTTTAGCTTGTAAAAAGCTCAAAGAAAAAAAAAAATCACTTCTTTCCGTAAGTGGGAAGGTTGACTATCCCATGCTGTTGTGGGGTGGATGGGAAGATTTTGGCAGTTAAAAGACTATCAAAGAAACAAAATCACGTCACTTTTTTTTTTTCCTTTTTTAAATTCATTATAGTTTAAATATATGTATAGCTTATAATACATGTATTTTAAACATAGTTTAAATTATAATAAATAATTTTAAATATTGGAGCAATAGCAAGATTAGTGCTCTGACAATTTCTTACCAATTGAGCATAGCAGTGAGGTTAAAAATTAGCTTGTGCACATTAGCATGTGCCCCTTTCCATTAGCCTTTCCTAAGGCTCCTGTGTGGGTGATTGGTGACTGGAGTAGGAACCCCTGCAGAGGTAGGTGTTTATTTTTTATCTTTTTTCCACCACTACAGCTGCTTTAGCTGATTTTTCTAAGTGTCAGGTTTGAACTCTATGTTTAAGCAAATAAGGTATCAATGGAAAATAGGATTGTCTTGGAAAATTTTTCCCTAGTCATGAAAAACTGGGTTCTCCTGGATCCTACGTCCCATGTTTCTCAAAGCACAGCTGCCTTCCAGTTTCTTCAAGTGCATGATCAAATACCAAGAATTTGCCATTCACCAACAAAAATCAGAACAGGATAATGAGAAGTAAAACAAATTCCTCAGAGGGAAGTGGAGGGGCAGGCACTGATCTGTTCTCTGGTGACAAGACCTAAGGGAATGACATTTCAGGGGAGGTTTAGGTTGGATATTAGGAAAAGGCTCTTCAGCCAGAGCGTGGTTGTACACTGGAATAGGCATCCCAGGGAACTGGTCACAACACCAAGCCTGACAAAGTTCAAGAAATATTTGGACAACATTCTCAGGCACATGGTGTGACTCTTGCGGTATGCTGTGCTGAGCCAGGAGATGGACTTTGGTGATCCTCGTAGGTCCTCTCCAACTTGGGTTATTCTATTATTCTCTGATTCTATGAAATCCTAAAAACACATTCCTCCACCACACCCACCTATTAGACAAAGACGAAGTTTCTGGCAGTTTCTTAGAGAAGCCACCCCTGTCCCCCTCTGCTGCTGGAACTGTGCCATGCAAACCCAATACACCCAGCATCCCTGTAAACATTTACCCTTCAACAACAGCCCCCAGGCTGCCACTGTGTATTTGCATTATTCTACAAATACTTTCTGTTGTGAATAATGTAAAAATCATTGCCTATTGTGCTTCAGCTTCTTTAGCGCCTTCTGAAAATAGAACATACAATGAAGTAGTGTAACATTGTGCTTCAAGTCTGAGTTTTGTTTGGTTTTGGTTTTGTTGTTGTTGTGGGGGTTTTTTGTGTTGTTTTTGTTGGGTTTTTTTCCCCCTGCTATTTTTCATTCTGTTTGAATGATCTGGTGGTGAAGCATCTGTCACTGTATAGCAAGCTTTTTCACCGACATTGCTGCTCTTAGACACTAGAAATAAAACGCCCTTTTCTCAGCAGAAGGCTGGGTTGTGGTTACTGGCTGGTGTACAGGAATTGTTCCACCTACCTGTGAGAGGCAGCTCTTTCTGTGCCATGACAGACCCACTGCTTAGGAGCTTGTGACTCTAAGGCGATAAAATAAAGATATTATATCAACCTGAAAGTGCAGGGCAAGTCCAAATGGGCTGAGTGCAATACAGTTCAAACTGTATTTTTCCCTATGTGCATTGTAGCAGTTTATATTATAGAGGCTTTGGCAAATTCTTGCCTTTCTATGGTAGGGCATGAACTTACTAAAAGGAATAGGAAGGAGAAAAAACATTTTAAGGAAGAGTCCTGGGAACTAAGAACTGCGTGTATTAATATTAGAGTAATATACATATGCAAATCACTGGTTCTGGATGATGTCAAGGCATTACGGCAATTTGCCCCAACCTCCCCACCCAAGTAACATAAGAGGGGAAAAAACAGCTGACGTTGTAATTTTTCCTGAGAAATCCTTGAAAAATACATTTTGTTTGATCAACTAAAATCAGCTTTCCAAAAAGGACAAAACAATTAATAACTGAATGGCTATTTTCTTTTTAAAAAGCATAATAAAAGAATCAATTTCCCAATGAGAAGAGTTTCAAGAAAAAATTCGGCTTGTTTTTCTACTATAGCACTGCAATTACTCCCAAAAACTGAAAAACAACCAGGGACTGATCAATATATTAGTGAAAGGTGAATATGGTATTCATTTTCAGAAGGAAGACAAAAGTAAGAGATGGAAGTGCTTTACAGAGAAATAAATCCTTAAAAAAAGAAGTGAAAGGGCCAGTACCAACAGAGTTATCTCTGAACACATAGAAGTAAAAGAAATGTGGCATCTCTGGCACATCTCATAAAGATAAATCTCCATGGATATTATATATTTATACATATATATAAACAGAATCACATCACAGAAAGTATTAGTCTAGATCATATTAATGAACTTTGCCAACAACTCACACACTAAAACATGTTTGCATTGTGGTTTTTTTGAAATTTTTAAAGTAAGAAACAAATCAGTAACAATCAGACTGTTGATACGTATTTCATGAAGGAACGTAAGATACAAATTTGTTAATAAATTATTCACCAGCTTTACTCTCAAGTGTATTGAGAGCTGGCAAAATGTTCATGGCTAAGGGTAGTGCTAAATAACTGCACATAAAACAGAGAGGCACTGTCAGGTAGCATAACACAGAGATTACTGGCAGGTCTTGACTTAGACAACATCCTCACTAATGATACTAAAGCATAAGTAAACAGAAACATAATGAAATCTGTTGGTAGCTAGAAGGAACTGCATGCCAGTGTCAAAGAAAGTGGAATAATAGAGAAGAAATTAAATGCCTGGGTGTCAAACAAAAACCCACTACATCAAATGAACAAAAATATTCCATTCATACTTGAGAAGAACCACAGGCATGTTTCAGATTAATTTTCCATCCAAGCACCAGTAGCCAGACAATCAGAGTAGTTCCACAAAAGTCAGTGGAAGGTGAAGATTGAAGGAAGCATGGATGTGTTTTCCCCAGCTGATGAGCACCTTCTTAAGGAGAGTGGCAGAGAGAGCAAAAAGTGATTTTTGGTGCTGCATGGTGAGGTGCATTGTTTGTCTTACAGAGTGGTAGCAGCTTTTCCGACATAACCTACAGCACCCCATTGATTATACTATCAGCATTTTAAAAAATCTGTAAAATTGTTACTCGAATTGTTTAGAGGTGAGGGGGTGAATAATACCAAAGATATTTTCATAAATCCATAAACTTGAAAATATATATCTTAAGGTGGTAAATTAGTAAATGACTCAAAGAATCTTACTCGCTCTGGCTACCCCAAAATCTATACTGAGAAAAATGTTGTTGCCGAGGCCTCAAAGTACTGTTTTGCCTGCTGTTTTCATTAGAAGCCATTCATGTTTTATTTAGATAGCTTCAATCAATGTGTATCTCTGTTTTATTTTTCAGTTAAACCCTGCCAGCGCAATCAACCTCGTCTGCAAATTGTTCTACATTGTCTGTAAGTGAATGTCTTCCAGTACTGTAAACTTTGTGTAGTTAATTGTTCTTAGAGAATAGGGGAATGTTTCTTGATAGCAGGGCAATCATTTATGTGACAACGTGTAGTGTTTATTTTGAATACAAAATTCATGTCATTGTTGGTTTTGGTATTTCTGCCATAAATGTAGTCCTATCAGGGCTAGCATAGACGGGGAAACACCTGCTCTGATTCTTTAAAAGTAGATTGGGGACAAATGGGAATGATGGATCAATTTAGCATGTAAAATTTACTCTAGTAAGGGGAGGTGCCTGGATATGCTAGTAGTTGAAGATAGCAAGTTGTAGGAGATAATGGCTGTTCTTGATGTGGATGGAGCTCACTGCTGGAGATCCTAAAAACTATGTGATAGCAACTGTGCTGTTTCCCATGTTTAGGAACAGTCTAAAAAAAGACCAATTGTTAAAACGAAAAGATCCCAACAAAACAAAAAAAGTTGGTCACGCTAGTGAAAACAAGGGCTGAACAAAGATTTACCAAATTATTTTTGAAGGTGGAGAGGCTAGATAATAAAATGGTAGGTGAAACCCATTGGAAACAGATTTAAAGTTATGCACCTTGGAAAAAGAGATCCAAAACTCAAGTGAACAACATGAGCTCTAAGCTGGCTCTTACTGTCAGACCATGAAAACACCAGCTTAATCCTGGAAAACGCTGAGTAAAATCATGAGAGCTTTTACAGAGCAGATAGAAAACAGAAAATACTGTTAAACCCCAGTACAACCCCAAAGTTCATCCCCATTTTGAACACCATGTGCTACTCGGGCTCCTTCACCTGCAAACAAAATATGATGAAAAATTCAGAGGAGAGTGACAAAGGTGATGAAAGCTATGGGGAGGCTTCCCCATGATAAATGAGCAAGCAGTTTAGGACTCTTACTATGGGTCAGAGTTGAGTTGAGAAGAGATGGTAGTTTTTGGGAGTCACAGTGCTAGATGGAGCCAGACACAGAAGAAACCCATGAGGTGGTGGGCTGAAGCCTCACTGAGGCTTTATCAGGGCTGTTTTTATGGGTGCTCAACATCTAAATGGCCTCAAGGGAGACACAGCATCAGATTGTGTAGCAGAAATCCAGAAAGCATTACAAACAGTGAAAATACTCCCACCACATGTAATTGAGAAAGTTCCTGAAATTAAAACAGGTGAAAGAATACTTGGGGAAAAATACCACGAGTGCTTGTGCTGTTGTTGCAATGTGTGCTTAGGCGGACAGCTGGAGCACGTGTGTGGTGGCAGGGTGTGTGTGTAAGCTGTTTATATCCAGAACATGAACCATATGCTGCTTTTAAATCTTCCCCAACTAAGCAGCCGTGTCTCCCCAATCAGACCTTATCTTTAAAATGATGACCGACTTCTGGGACTTTCTTCTGCACTCGCTTCCTGCTTCTGTGAACCTGAACATGGCTCTTGGGAAGCATTGTGGATTGACATTTTCAGCAACTACAAAAAATAGACATGATAATCACTGTCAGAGAAGGACTGGAAAGAGAAACTGAGAGCTTAATTATGGCTCCGAAGGAATGGGCTCTTTGTACTGGCAATGATAAAATGAAGATAGAGGGAAGAAAGTACAGAGCATAAGAATTGCAGTCAGTATTTGGAGACTATTAGCAGTTCAGTTTATGATCATAACAATACAGCTAGAGATTTCTCAAAGGTGCAGCCTAAAAGGCTGTCAAATTGGGCACCGTGCGTTCTGCAAGAGCCACAAAATACAAGAGGCTTCATCACAATAGGATAGTAATAGGGGATTTGTTGCAATCTTAGTCCAAGTGAGAAAAACTAATGCATAAAAATCCCCTTGAGATTTTGTTTTGGCTGTTAATGGCCATAAGGCACATGCTAGCTGATCCAGGATGGTGGCCTTAGAAAGGAAGGAAGGAGACTGTATCATCATAGACACTGCTTGTCCCTTTAATGAAAATGTCAGACTGTGAATGCAGCATAATACAAACATACATGACCAGCAAGGACACAGAAAGCATAATTACAATTACTTTAAAATTGATTGGGAAAACCTATAGAAATAATAAATAAAATATAAATATAATATAAATAAATATAAATCAAATATAAACCATTATTTTGCACATCAAAAACATAAACCATGTACCATTCCAAAACCAAATATAAAACATAATAGTATCCAAAACTCATTGATAGCTGGATTTGAATTGGACCCCTGAAAACCTGGATGATACGGCAGAAAAACAGAGACAACATCAGCAGTAACAGTGCCCTCTAGATATTGCTAATACATCTACAGAAATATATACTCATGATTAGCATTTATATACTACAGATAAAAACCTGGCTGCTGTTGATGAACATTGATATGTAGGTGTCTGCCACACAATGGGATCCAGCTTGATGAAGTGGGTGGCCCGTCCTCGCCCAATATTCTTTGTACAGGAAAACAACGCATGAAGGTCAGCTAGGTGCAGATATGGCCTGAAGAGCTGAAACGCAGGTTTCTCTCTTGGCCATTCCATTCCCTCCAGCTTCTATGTGCAGGATCAGCTCTGAAGCCTAAATAAACTATTCTGCTTCAGCCTCTGTTTAGCCCAGGGGCGGGGATACACAGGCCTGGGAAGCCGAAGAGGCAAATGTGGGTCCCCACTGGAAGGGCTATACCTTACTGCCCTCCCTGAATAAAACAACAGCTTTATTTCTTTAGGGATGACCCTTCCCTTTCAATACAAGCAAATATGCTTTTCTTCAAAGGTATATATGACATCCAGGAATTTGTAAGAGGAGAATGCTCAAGGTCAGGAAAAGAAAAGCCAGCAGTCTGCAGGTGTTTGGTCACAAAGCCAAGCAACAGAACATCCACCTGTATGTATGTCCTTGGAAGGATACCAAGGAGCAGGCAACACCAGTGTTTGGAACTCTCCAAACTAGAGGACAGCCACATTAAAGGAAAAAAATATCACCTCAACTAGCTCATCAATAAGGTCAGCAGTCCTAGCAGGAATTTTTAGTCCAAGACCTTAAATGCAGAAAAGCATGAGTGCGGACAGCTAGTATTTAATAGAGCCAACAAAACAATGAGTGGAACTAATTAAAAGTAAATAAAAATATATAAATAAAAGGAAAAAACAGGGGGAACCCAAAAAACCCCAAAAGAATAAACTCTACAAAATAAAATAATAATAAAAAAAAAAAACAAAAACAAAAAAAACCAAAAAAATCCACCATCAACAAAACCAAACCAACCAACCAACCAAAAACCAAAATGACAAAAAATGCATACATCACAGTGCCGTCATATTTTGACTTGAAACACAGTAATGTAGGGGTCAGTGATGTTACACTGCCCTTATACTGATCACAAACTTCACAGGGAGAGATGATTTCTCCCTCCTTTGCAAAAAAACGCTTGCAATCGTCAACATGTAAATAGACATAAACTACAAGGAATTTTACAGGCCTTGTTTAAAAAGGCCATTCTATGTCACTGTTCCAAAAAGCAGAAGGCAGGTAACTTATAACCTAGGTTTAAATTTATGATGGGCATCCTAGATCGACCACCACAAAGCAGGAATTTTGTTGTTTGCATCATATTTGATGATGTTCTCCACTGCCACATCCATGCGATCCAGTGCCCAGTAAATGGCACAAACAAGCCTGTGGCACCAGGTAAGCAACACTGCAAAAAACAGCTGTACTGCAGTTCCCTCCTTGCACAGATCATTTGAACAAACTGAGCAAGATGTACCTGAGGAAAAGGGTGTGCTGGATAACACAGGTAACTGGGAGCTCTGTGCATACTCGTGTTCTGAGCTCAGACCACTGCAGACACATCAGCTGAAGTTAGCTGAGGACCGAGCCCAGTGGCAGGTTGTCCTCAGTTTAAAGAGGCAACTGTGCTCCTGAGAGGTAAGAACCTGATGGCAACTGCCTGGTTTTGCTTTGAAGACAGAACTGGCACCATCTCCAACTCATTTGTAACTCGGTGGTTGTGCGCTACGTCTGTTTGTTCCTCTGGGTGTCTTCATAGACTGCAATTCTCCACAATTTGGAGCACTGAAGAGGACAAAAGATGAATGAAAGGCAAAATTCCCACAGCAGTTTGTTTGGAAAATCAGACTTAAATTCTATCAATGTTAATGGTATTTAGGGGTTTAGCCAAGTCCCGTGAAAGAGCCTGGTGATACAGGACACATCAATTTGCCAACCACTTTACAGAGGCCTGGCATTGGATACAAATCTCCAAAATATATTAAGGGTCACATCTGAAAAGCAATTCCCATGTTTGAACCTTATTCCCTACCTACTGCTCTAAGCATCTCTTCAGCATAATGATATTCATATTTTCCAAATCACTATGCTGCTCTCATCTTGGCTCACCGAGAAGCTGTTGTGTATACTAATTGGTGTGGTATGTCCTATACATTAGGGTGTCTGGCTTAATTTGGAAATCTTCTTAAAATTCATACTTGAATTATTGATTGTACAGCTTAGACGATGAAATGAGATGGGGTGGATTTCACAGTTATGAATAATAAACTCCTGCTCAGCTAATGCTACCAAGTGATGAGTTCAAGCTTAAAGAGATGCCATCACTACACATTTCACATGTGCTAATATCAGGCTATCTACAGTGCTCCCCATGTGTTTGTTATTTTTCTTTATAGCCATGCAAAAGTAGGGATTAGTGTGTAAGGGATTTAGAAGCACAATTCCCACTGGCTTCTGCTGAGATAACGCACCTGAAAACCTCTTTTGAAATCTGCTCCAGATATTGATTGCTGTCAGATTTCCATTTGGCTGAATAGGTGAGGTCCCTGACCCCCTTTTCTTGTGTGCTGGTTGATAACGTTTTATAGTCCATCCTGTTATCCTTCATGAAAGACATTAGGTATATCTTGCTTGCTCCTCTTTTCCTTTCAGAATTTGTCTCAGCAAGCCTTTCTCAGTCCCTTTCTTCTACAGCCCTAATGAGCACAAAACTAACTGGATTCATTTGTAGCCATACTTAGGAACATTCAAGACTACCTGGCACTGTCACCCGTTTTGCACTGTTATGGTATCAGGACCTTGGTAATGGACTACTCAGCATTTCACACAGCCCTCAGGTGCGAGTCCACTGGCCCTTTCTGCATTTCAATTGTCTCTTCCGAGCTGTTGGGTGCCTCTACTGGTACATTTCAGTGTTTTGTTTGCTTTCTCTTCAGCTGTCAGGCACTGTGCTAACTATCTGAAGATTAGATCGCCCATTTGTCTTGGATCATTTTCCTGTGACTCAATCAGAGGAAGCATTAAAAGATTTATAAAATGAATGTGTGAAACAAGGATGTGCCAATCAACTCTACAGTAGGGGGTAAAAAAAGCCATTATTTCAGTGACTGCTGATTTGAGTTAAAAGAAAACTGAACTTAATAAAAAATCATTCTACTGATTTCTGAAACGAAGTCTAGGAGACAAAAAGGTCATGTAGAAGACCAAAAAGATCAATTGCATGTCTCTGCACAACCACCCATTTCTTAAAGCCCTGATTTTTGGTATAATCCCTTTGTCTATGTTTTGACCCAGTCTTATTTGATTTACGTTTTTTATCCATTAAATTGTATGCAGGAGGTATCTGCTCAAGACTTAACCTTATGCATGTTTCACTGAAGGAATTTTCTGTTGTATTTTATACAAACCACTCTACCTGGTTTTATGATTTTAAATCTTCAAAATCTGTCTTTGTATTATTGATTTCTTTCTTTCTGGAACCCGATTTACCCCTAGCAATAGCATTTAGTCTTAAAAATAATTAGGATCACTTTACTACTGCAGCATAACCTCAAGTAAGAAAGTTAATTTCCTATTCAGTTTAGAATTTTTCCATTAATTCCA
This sequence comes from Orthonyx spaldingii, assembly GCA_013397795.1. NCBI lineage: Eukaryota > Metazoa > Chordata > Aves > Passeriformes > Orthonychidae > Orthonyx > Orthonyx spaldingii. The sequence continues at coordinate 522,523 of VZTJ01004192.1, forward strand.
TGAATACTAAATTTATACCATGGCAGTCAAAGTCTTCAGAGAGTACCTTTAAAAGACCAATTTCTTAGCTGTGATCATTTCCTACTTTTGTTTCCTAAATGGCTTTAAATCCTCCCACGGTGTTGCAACAAGAGTTGTATTTTCCTTTGGTTTTTTCTCTCTAATCCTGCTTGCCAGGAGATAGGTGAGATAAGTGTTTACGATGATAGGAGCATTACAGAATAGATGGTTAAGAATACTGCAAAAGCACTGCACCCAGCAGTCCCCTGGGCCGACACAACATTTCTCCCAGTAGCTCAAATCTGTCTCAAGCCCAGCAAGCAATTCAAACTGGAACCTTACCTTCTGGACATCAGTATAATTCATCCTTCATTGTAACGCTGTGAGGGATGCTAGTGGTGGATTTACCACTCTTCCTTGTGGGAGATGTTGGTTTCTTGCAGTGTGTAAAGATCCATGATCCATGATCCTGGCTGGTGGAGTTAAGCTAAGTTGCAGCATGCAACATATGTCTTCAAGTACCCTATAGATTAAGGTCAGTCTATTGGTTTCCTAAGGAGTATGGGCAGCGAGTATCCATGTGTTATTGGGTTGTTTGTTACAAAGAACATCTGATTTTCCTGAATGCTACAAGAGGAAATCAACAAGCAGCCCAGAAGTTACTGTCCACCTTTTTGGTCCTAGAAATCATTCTGCTGCTTCTCCTTCTCAACCAAGCCATTGCTTTTGCTGTTTATTGGGTTTTGTCCTGGTTTCCCTGAACTCTTCTGACTTCTACCTGCAGCTGCAACCAACAAACCCCTTTGCTTCCAAATTTGCTGTCAGTTCCAGGGAAACCTCTCTGATGGCACAGTTTATTTACTCTGCTATTTCTGCTTCCTGTTGTTTCAGCAATAACTGTGTGGAAGAGCATTTAATTGCTCTTCCCATTTAGCCTGGCTGAAGCATGCTCAGCACACCCATCTGCTTTAACATGACTTCTACATCAAAGTCCCACCCCCACTCTACATCAGCCAGTTACATCTTACAGCCTAATTTATCCACACACAAAAAGAGCCTTTATTTGAAAATAGAATCTGAGCTAGCTCTGAGAATTCACAGGTTCAAATTAATGAGAAAAAAGAAGCAACACAAGTTCTTTCAAGTGATATTCTAGTGACAATTTTTATTTTCTCCCACATTACATATGTACTAGAACAACAGAGACAGCTCACGCTTTCCAAACAGTTGAAATAACTTGGAATCATAGAGGAAGTCTGTATTGTTAGCTTTCAATTAAGCTAAATTATTAATGATTTTTGTGTCTAATTGCTTTATTACTTTGACTACAGACAGATTCAAGTCAACAGTTCAGACAGCTTTTATGCATGGCCATTTTGCAATTCTGTCTAAGCCACCAGTCAGCCAGTCATCACCAGTCTTCCACAATGGGTCTGCACAGCCTTTGCAGCTGTGGGAATACTGCACTTTTCAGGGTAACACCCTATCTTGAGCAATGTATACCAGGAAGTCCTTCCATGTCTCTACTGCCAACGCAGTGCAGGAAGCACTGAAACAGCACTGACACCCACCAAAAGAGTAGGAATACCAAAAGAAAATCCAGCATATTTCTGTTTGTCATGGTTTACCTCAGCCATCAACAAAGCACCATGCAACAGCTCACTCACTCCCCCACCAGCAAGATTGGTGAGAGAATTGGAACAGCAAAAGCTAGAAAACCCGTGGGCTGAGATAAAGACAGTTTAATAGGAAAAGCAAAAGCGGCACACTCAGGCAAAGCAAAACAAGGAATTAATTCAGTGCTTCCTATGGGCAGGAAGGTGTTCAACCATTTCCGAGAGAGCAGCCTAACGGTGACTTGGAAAAAAACCCACCATCACTCCAAACATCACCCCCTTCTGACTTCTTCTCCCCATTTTATATACTGAGCATGATGCCATATAGTCTGGAATATACCTTTGGTCAGTTTGGGTCACATGGCCTGACTGTGTCTCTTCCCAACCTCCTGTGAACCCCCAACCTCCCTGCCAGCATGGCAGTACAAATAACAGAAGAGGCTTTGGCTCTATGCTAGCCTTGCTCAGCAATAACAAAAACATCTTTAGATTATCATCGCTGTGTTCAGCACAAATCCAAAACACAGCCCAATAATTGCCTCTTTGCACAAAATTAACTCTACCCCAGCTGAAACCAGCACACTGCTATTGAGAGACTGAGAACCCATCCTCTGCTGCACAAGGCATTGGGCATGAACAGACTGCAAGGAAATATGTCAGCTATAAGTTAGGGACCAGATGTCCCACAGCACTTTCTCTCCTTTAGGCTGTTTTGTTGGTGCCAAGGTACTGCAAACCTACTATGGTTGGCCAGTGTGCTATGGCTTAAACCATCCCTTAAGTGGAAAGTATTTTTTTGACAGCCCATGTTTTCAAAATTAAATTATTATTAGTTGCATTTTCTATGTAATATGGGAGAGGGTCTTTTGTTATTTTTTGAAGTTATTCTCACACATAGAGGAATGGTATCAAAATGAAGATGAAGGTACATAATAAGACGAAGAGCCTACAAAAGTCAGATTACATGTGAGCCTTGACGCTGATTTCTTCTCTTGAACTATTTCTTATTTTGGAATTTTGCTTGAGCCCAGTGCAAGCAATTCCACTGAGGTTTGTGCCCAAAAACAAGTGTGTGAAAATTCAGCATGCAAAAACATGAGGTGCTTCCTTGGCAAGGAGGGATCTCACAGTGCTTTCCTAAACTAGGACTCCAGAGGAGATGATGATGAGAAAGAAGAAAACACAGAACATGGAGTCTGTTGAGGTCTAACTCAGTGTTACTATCTATCTAGCTAGCTAGCTAGCTACCATTAATTGTTAAAGAAACTGGTGAGCTCGAATTGTTGGGATTTTATGATGGAAATGTTTATCAGAGATAAGTTGAGTTTTGCTGGATCTATGGTAGATATTTGTATCACTCCTCAGCATTGTTTTTAACAATTCATGTAGTTTTGTCATGACAATACTTTACACTGAGGAAAAAAGGTGAAAACCAAACATAGTACTTGATCATGAAGTAAAGAAAACATTGTATATTCTGTGTAGGACAACTGGTAACAGTCCTGAAAACAGGGATATGTATCCATGAATTGGTCCAGACGACGTGCATCTTTGAGAATAAGGTAATTCATTACAGGATGTAATGGCTCAGTGACAGTTGTTTATGGAAGTTAATGGACATATGAGAGAAAGAGAGAGAGCAAATAGGACACATCTTCAGAAAACTAAGGGAAAAAAAAGAGAAAAGTATCAGAATCACAGTCAATTACAATTCACTAAGCCTACTTTTAAACCATTGTAAAACAATGAAATTATTATTAAAGCTTCACATCTACCTGAGGGATAATGGAATAATGAGCAACAAATGACACAGTCACCGTGGTGCCAGGGTGGTATGTGTGACAAATCCCCCTGAAGTAAATTGATTGGGAACCCAAAGTCCTGGGTGAACACATTCAAATAATACAACTTAAAATGGAGAGAGTTTTTTCTTTCCCATGGAAGAAAGTGTTTTGGAAACCTCTAAGGTTGCAATTTGGTTCTGTTACAGGTTTCCTAGTGTAAAACACTACACTGAATTTCAAGGCCTAAAGGCTGTCTGCCTCTGTAAGTAAAAAAATCCTGAATGCCGGGGTGATGGATATGGAAAAGAATAGGAGTAGATTATAGAGTCTTACAAAATGATAGAGCAGCACAACAAATCAATGCGCTTTGGGGTTGCTGGTGAAGGTAAGTTATATCCTCTGACTGCACAGAATAACTGCTCTTTATGTAATCACACCTGGGATATGTCATTAAATTGCAATACCTCATTACACGTCCTTGCAAAACACGGAAGAGTTTCAGGGAATTCAGATCCTAAAAAGAAAAATGATCACACTCTTGGAAAGACTGATACACAAGGAGAGATTAAGTAGCTTAAATATAAAGCTTATCTAATCGATAATTAAGCAAGGGAAGGATAAATGCTTAAAAATATGTAAGAGAAGGATAATTATTTTGCATGATGCATGGTTCCAATTCAGCACAGTGCTAAAACACATGTGCAGGTCCATCAGCCCTGCAAAACACCAACGTACGTGATTTCAGTGGCTCTTGAGCACGTACCTAAATTTAAGCATGCATTGAAGTACTTTGATTAATTTGGGCCATAACCACGAGTAATAGTATGAAATTAAGAAATGCAAAAATGTAGGCTGAACAGCAAGGAAATCTTCCAAATGGTGAGATATATGAGACTGGGGAGTAATCACTCAAGGGAATTGGTGGAAACCTTATCCTTGGACACATTTCAAGTTTTGCTGGACAAAGTACTGGGAAAATATCCTTCGGGGAATAATCTTGCTGTTGCCTCTGGAGACAACTGCACAACCTACTGCAACTATTTCGTGTCTAAGTTTTTCTGGGCTGACTCACAGCATTAAGCCCGAGACATGATTTTAAAAAACACCAATAGCGCAACAGGCTGGTGGCATTCTGAAGCTCTTCCTTGCCTCCCCCCCACAATTTATCAGGTTTTTTCCATCTTCATTATACGCAATGCTATGAGAGGGGAAAAAAACCACACCACCACACTTTTAGCTTAGTGGTTTTTTGTCTTTACTCACTGACTAAACATTGATTACATTCTCACCTCTGCATTAAAACAGAGCTTAAAGATATAGAGGAAATCTAACTTCAACTTGTAGGGCTTTGTTTCATTCCCAGAGCCTGTGTAGTGAATAGTGAATATCATCAGAGAGGTAACTGTATCTTGAAGAATCTCATATCTCATATCTCTGACCATCCCAGCAGAAGCAGTATTAAAGATTTGGTGGTTTTGCTAGTTTGGTTTGGGTTTTTTTGGGGGTGGGGTTGTTTTTTTGGTTTTGTGGGGTTTTTTTGGTTGTTTTGCTTGTTAGTTTTGATTTTTTTGTTTTTCCCCTCCATGCAGAGCCCAGAAGAAAGGCTGTTACAAAAAGGACTTTCCCAAAGATGGAGCAGTAGATTCTCCAAGTATTTTTTCCGCTGGGGATAATAATTTTGGTGAGCCAAATGCAAGGTTCAAAGCACAGTGGCTTTTTAATTGCTTTGAAATCTACTTTTTCTTAAAGCAAATGATTGTACAAGACTGTGCACCATTCACTTGAACTTGTGGGGCTAGTCTGCAGTCATGTAGGAAAGGACAGGTGTTCTCTAACATGACTTTGCAGAGATCTACTGGAAATGGAAATAGTTGAGACAGATCTGTTAAAAATTTTAGATTTCCCTTCCCTGACCACAGTCGATATTCTTCCTTTATTTTTGCAGTGTCAGCGAATGGGCCCTGATTTTATTATTGGGAAAACAGCAGTTATGTTTATTATTACTAATTTTCCACTGCACATCAATGCATCCAGAATAGTGGCTCTTAACCTTAAATACACATTTCTGCACCTGTCTAACTAGCAATTCAGCTAGGAACATGTGTGAGCATCTTCCTGCCTCATGGTCTGAGTTAACAAACAAGATTACTTAATTCCGCTATCCCATTTAAAAGGATGGCCTTGCAAGGTCTCCATCATCAAGGATACTTAAAAGCTTGTTAAGGAAAAAGCTGAGCAGGATAATAAACTGAGTGGATCTTCCACTGGACTGGACCGGGAGGCCTCATTTGGGCACTTCCAGCTCTCTTCAGTTGAAGCTGGGGGTGCAGCAGCATCTCCCCAAGTGGGTCTGGTCACTGGGATAAAGTGTGGCATGTTGCATGTGTTAGTATTCAAGCAATTAGAAAACGACAATTTTCTTCCTTTTAGTTTGTTTTGTTGTCAAAAAAGTTTGATTTGTTTAGGTCTTTCCCTCAAAAACCAAAAGTAAACAATTTGGTTTGTGAGAAAAGTTTGTTTATCATGTTCCGGACAAGCACCATTATTTCTGGAAGTCCCATGTAAGCATTTAAGATTACAAAATGTTAATGCAAAGGCGGGCTTCTTGTTTTCTTTCCTCAAGGTTCCCGACTCTCAGAAGATGAGGGGATTCACGTTTCCCACCTCCTGGGGGTGCCAGGGCAGGGACAGAGTGTGTCTTCCTGGCCCCAGCTGCTCTCAGGCTGCCCTGAGCCCCATCCCTGTGCTGGGCAGCAAGAAGACTGTCCTTGACCAGGAGGCGGTGTCTGATGGGCTGCTTGGCTGGGGACAACAGGCTGAGAGGCCAATCGTGAGCTGGGGAATCAAGTGGGGAATGGGTCTGTATTGGACATACAGGCTGCAGTTGGCTTCCTGGAGGGGAGCAGTGGGCAGAGCACCCAGCCAGGGCTGCGGGAACCACACAGGTGATGGGTCTGTGCCGCAAAGGCAGGCTGCGATTGGCCGCTCGGATGGGGACCAAAGTCCGAGCGGCCAATCGGGACGTGGGAGATCCAGTGCGGAGTGGGTCCGTGCCCCGTGTGGAGGCTGCGATTGGCTGCCAGGCAGAGGAGTCGCGGGCAGAGTGTCCAATGGGGCGGTGCGGGATCCTTTCCGGAGGGGGCTGCCGGACAGGTGGTGGCGGG
>VZTJ01004192.1:530099-581094 GCA_013397795.1 Orthonyx spaldingii
TTCATTGCTTTGAAGGACGTTCCGTGCTTCTCAAACCCCCCCCTCCCCTCTTCCTCCTGGCTGGGGGTTTTGGTACTGTGGCCAGGTCTGCTTCCTACTCCCACCCCTGGTTTTAATGGCTGGATTGTGGCAGCAGCTCCCTGCTGCAGGTTGTTGAGGATCTGATGGGGACTCGCATCTCAGGAGCCGGAGGTGACTAAAGGTAACTAACCAGCGGATGGATGCTCTCCAGCCCTTGCCCGGCCCTCCCTTGCACCCTTGCCCGCTTGCGTTGGGCTGAAGGGTGCCGGCCGCCCTGGGCGCACGGCTGGATTGAATTATGGTATAATAAAGATAGTTTGTCTTCAGGGGGGCTGGATCCTCCAGGTAATGGGGAAGCATCTCTCTGGGGCTGCATGCTGGGCGATAGTGGAGACGAGGGGTGTGCATCATGTTTGGAAATGCCTCGCAGGCTCCAGCCTGGTTTGGCTGTGGACAGCTAGGGTGGCAAAGGCAGTCAGGAGATGGAGGGGACCTGGTAAGGTTTTGTTCTTGCTCTCTCTTGGGTTTTTTCTATGAAAGGCACCACGTTGGACCGGGGGGTTTGCTGGTGTTACGCAGAGGAATTCCTGAGTTTCGTTATGTTTCCTCAATCTCCCCCCTTTCCCCCGTCTTCATGCCCGCTCCTCCGTGGAGCCGCGTTGCTGTTTAGTTGCTGACGGGTGCCTGGAGAAGCAGTTGCATTCTTGGATATCAGGGGGCATGAGCGGGGGGCTGTTGCGGAATTGGGGGGCTGTGTTGGGGGCTGCCTGTGCGTGGATGTGAGGGGGCAGGGTAGAGGTCTGGACCCAGCAGCCCCAGGTTACAGGTAGACGCGAGCTTCGCCTTCCCGTGCAGCCAGAGAGCGAAACGTACGCTGTAGGTAGGGATGTGCAGAGCTCCCCACCTCCTGCCTGTGAGGCTGCCTTTGCAGGCTCTTAACAGTAAAAGACTGGCGTTTGTTCTGAGCGAGGGCCCATATGTAGGGCTGAACGACGAAAATTGCATTTTCAATGCTTTTTTCCTTTTAACCCTTTGTTTATTTGCTCCCTTAATTATTTATCTGTGTTCCCCTTGCAATCATCTCTTGACTGCATAACTTGGAAGTACGGTTGTGAGGCTGATGGTTCCTCCCTGCCATCAGCCAGAGAGCAACCCTATTTCCCAGTTTAAGGAGCCTACCTCCAGCTGGTGCCCCTTAGTGCTAATGAAGATGTAGCTACTCTACCCTAGAGATGTGCCCTGGGTATTTGGGGGATTGCCTTCAAGGACTGAGTTTGATTAGCAGCCTTGCATCCAGAGTTCTCCATGGAAGTAACGCTGACCTCCAATACATTTAGTTGGGTTTTTTTTCCTCACCCTTTCCCCTACAGATGGGCAGATGTTTAGTTTTGCTTGAGGGATGGCGAGGTAGGAAAGGAGCCTCTTTCCCTTTCCTGACAGGCATGAGATTCTTCTCTGCGGTAGTTAAAACAACTCGTATTTTGGCCAACAGCGATGTATTGTTGTCTGCTTGTCAACTGTAGAGTTCATTATCACATTAGCCAAAACAGCCCATGTCTATTTTATTTACTTTGCTGTTTAGATCACTCCTTAGGAGTTGTTGCCGTTTCCACTCTCACAGTTCTGGTTCCAGGCAGCCAGCTGCTTAGAGGGAGGCTGAGATGCAAGAAAAAGGGCGAAAATGCCATCTGTTCCTTGATACAAGGCAGAGAGGTAGTCTGCTGGCTGCAGTTTCTCTCTGTATTATAGCACTGATTGTTCCAGAGTGTAGGATCAAAATTTGCAAAGCTGACCAAAAAGAAATCTTCCCTGAAGTTGAAAAGAAGTAAATTCCATTTTCATTGTGGAATGCTGCCTCTTAAGAGCGCAGCCAATGCTGCCTGCTTGGTATTGAGTAGTAGCATGTGCTTTCTAGAGCTCATTTATCATCATTTCCAGGGTTTTGCAATACGAACAGGCTTCTACTGTGCATTCATTAGGAAAAATTCTTCCATGGAGTTTTTTATGGGAGTGAACCAGGTGTTGCAGGTTACAATGGGCTGCTGTCAAAAAGTCTGCAGTCCTCACTTAAGACCCATGCCAGTGTTAGGTGACAAAGTTCAGGTTTGGGCTCCACGGTAAAGCTGTATTTTTTCCTAAAGATTAAGCTGCTCTAAGAGAACAGAAGTCAGTCCCCCTTGTTGTGGTTGAGGCTGCTCCTCTTTCTGCTGTTTAAGAGTACTTTAAGAGTACTTTTTCCATATTTAGGCTTGATTTACTATAAAGTGATTGTTGTCTTGTTACCTGCTAGCAAAAAATAAAGTGGATACAAATCTCTGGTGTGTGTATTTCCGAAAGGACTGAAGTTTTTATAAAGCGAGTCTTGACCTGTGAGTTCCATACAATTTCTATTATTGAATAAATACATATTTTCCCTTTTCTTCTTGGGGGTGGTTAGGAGAAGGTATGTTTAGTTTCGCATTGAATTCCAGAGCAAGATAAATGACAGTGTAGATTGATGATAGTGAAAACATCGAGTGCTCCTTTGTGGGGCAGTGGGATTTTAATGGTAGTTATGAAGCTGAGGCTACCAACTCCTCACTGATGTTTTTTGTGACAAAAGCAGGAGCTGGTGTTTCAGTTTCTTGGTGCCTTCTGGAGATGAAGTAGTTTATGTCTTAGCCTAGGATATTTGAATTTGTCCCTGAGCCCTGCCGAGTCCATCCCTCCACCCCTCTTCTTTGTTTGCTTGGCTTCCCACAGGTTGGGATGCCATAGGGACTACGTAGTTCCTCCCAGTCGGGGGTGATGTGGCAGAGGTGCTCAGCTTGCCTATCCAAGCATTAATTGCAGAAAAGGCTTTTTCCTCCTGAAACAGAAAGCAAATTGCCCTGTGCCTGCTGGTGCAAATGTGAAGTTGGTACTCTTTGCTGGCTGGGAGGGAAGTGCAAGCAGGTTTGTCGGTGAAAATACAGGCACGCACATCCAGCCAGCTGCCTGATGAGCTGGGTGTCTCAGTCCAGCATTGCAGAGCTGTTAGAAAAATAAATAAACATTTAGAGGCAGGTAGAGCGAATTATCAGTCAGGACTGAAGAGGAATATGCATGACCTTTAGCTTTGGGCAGCACTCAGCTGGAGGGCCTGATGCTACCGTCAGGGTTTTCACATTCAGAGCATGAGTGGATGCATCATCAACACATTTATTCATGCACATGGGGGAGGGAAGTCTTTGTAAATGGAGAAGTCCTAGGAATGGGTGATTTATTTTTAATTTTAATACTAATAGTGTTGGGACTGGTGTAGATTGACTAGGAAGCTATTTAATGCGTGACACAGTGTAAAGGATGGGTTAAAGATTGATGAAAGAGATGGAATTCAGGGAGCAAGAATGGATCAGGGAAAGGCTAAAGCATGGAGGATGGGCACAAGGATTTCTATGCTTTAAATAAGTTCTTTTTTTTGTTTGTTTGTTTGGTTTTTTTTTTTCTGTTGTAATTGTGTTACTTGGTGGTTGTGGAAACAGCCCAATGCTGTGATTGGAGTTATTCTGAAAAAAAAAATTATTCCCTAGAGACTTCTTGCACATCACAAGAGGTTTGGAAGAACAACTCAAAAATTAATTTATTTTGGAGCGGTGATCATCTGAGAGCTAGACATCACATTATTGATGTGTTGCTGAGGACAATACTGAAACACCAGGACAGCCCTGCAAAATAAAGAAGATTTTTCCTGCCCGTTTTGATGGCCTGCTTATTGGGGTGGGATGTACTTGGTGAGCATCGACGTTCTGGAGAGATGTTTATGGACACCCATTTCTTCCCTGCTGGTCCTTTTCTCATTCAATAGATGCCCTCCTGCTGGAATGGGAATATGAAAATGCACCATGATGCCAAACTCTGAGTGTACATTCACACTTCAGTCTCTGCTATGTCTTTAGGCACTTTCGTTCAGTTGCAGGATGGAGAGCTAGAAATTGTCATTTTCAGGAGCTGAGTATGCACTGGTGTATTTGTAGGAATGTACCTGTCCCGGTAAAGGCAGTGTGACATGCTGATCTCTGACTGCCTTATCTCCTGGGGTCATGCCTGCCTTGCCAAGTGTTTGTCATGATCCTCACCAGCGTTTAATGTCAGGCTCTTTAATCCCTACTTGGGGTGCCTGTGAATATGTCCTGTTTCTGTAGGTGTTGAAATGATCCAACACTCCCTGATCTCATGCTAGTGCCTACTGGCAGTGGGAGCTCCCAGAGCAGACTGATGAAGTAGAAGAAGGAGAACTTTGCTTTTAAGCATCTACTTTTAATTCTTGCCTACTTTAATGGCAAGGAAACCACCTCCTACTCAAATCTGTGATGTGATTCTATCTAGGACGTTATCTCATTGCCTGTTTTTGGCCTCCAGGTTTGCAGTGTAATGCTTGCTTTAAGTTCCTCACTAGATAATCTTTACAGTGCAGTCTGAAATTCCTGGCTGCAAGCTAAGTGTTCATTTTTAAGACAACTTCTCTAAGGACACCTTCACACTATAGCTTTTGCTTCAGCAGTCTTTTCAGAGAGCCTTCTGATTTTGCCTGTGAGACAGATGTTTTTACTAGTCATTGCACCAAGCATCTGTAACTATAGCAAGGGAGCTGGTCTTTTCAGGCAGTGAAAACATCATTTTAATAGTGTTCTGGGCCGCAGTTTTACTTACGAAGTGCTGCTCAGTGTGGGATTTTTTCCAGACTGCCTGAAACCTCTGTTTTCCTCTGGCTGAGTCTTTTCTCCCTTTTTGAACTTTTCATCTCTGCTTCTTCAGGCCCACTCCCATCCGAGGGAGGTACAGCTCTATCTGTGATGGAGTTCCCACTGTAGTCAGTGGAGCACTTCTGTTGGCTTCTCTCTGAGGGGAAGATGCTCAAGAATCTCAGATGTGGTATCTTCTGAAAAGAAACTCCGGAATCTCAGATGTGGTATCTTTTCAAAAACACTACCCTGCTTCAGCATCCAGTTTCTAGTAATTGTTTTGTAACATCTTTGCCAGAGGTGGCATTTCAGGCTGAACAAAACAAGGAGCACAGATGAAGAGTTGAAATCTGTGTACACTTCCAAAATGTGTTCACGAAAACAGTCAAAAATTAAAATCAAGGCATTTTTGTTTGAGGCTTGACAGCTTTCAGTTTCAAGGGTCATGAAATAGACACCATTCTGAATAAAGCAAAGAAGAGTTTGGCAGCTGTCCCAGTTAGGCAGTATGAAGTTGTAGATTTCATTTAAATGCCTAAGAGTAATAAACCTTTACAGAGCATCCATTGGTGCTCACTCTACCAGGATTTTTGAAAATTATTTTTTTAAAGCACGTTGCTCAACATGTGAGTAATCCCACAGGAATTATTTCAGTGGCTACAGACCTAATGCTTCAGAGGCCTGTAGCACAACTCCGATTCATTGCAGTGGATACCTGTCAGGGAACAGCTTTGAAATATTATGCACTGTATTTTGAGTAGGTTGGATTATAGCTTTGCTACTATTAATTGTAAGAGCTTTACTAATTTGATTGCAGTTGCATTGATTTATATCAGGTAAAGTCATTGATTTTGAACTTTGGAACGGAGCTATGTGCTTTTAAAACTTAGAGCAAAGTGTCATAAATACAAAGGACCAACATGAGTGTTTCCTTACAGCAATGCAAAGTTAAAATGAAGTGAAATAGGGCTCTCTGTGCTTTTGTAGAAGTGGTGCTTAAAATTTAGCCATGAATTGCCCTACTGCAAAGTCCTGCTCAGAGGTGCCAGCATTGCACAGCCCTCTTCTGAAAAGAGGTCTAATCTAAACTTGGCCCCTTTGCATAAGACTCTTAGTGCTTTTATAGCAGTGACGAGTAATTCGTTGGTCAGAGTCATTGCATGCAGTGTATATGAGTTTTTACAGTAAGTCCCTCTCCCACTCCCTGGGAACCAAGAATCCACTTACAGAGGTGAGGACACTGCATCAGTGAACACTGTTTGAAGTTCGGGGGATAGGAACATTCTGACTAATGCAGTCCTAGAGCATCTGTTTATTATGTGCAGGCACATACATAGACATATAAATACCATGATTTGGGGAACAGACACAGTTCTGATTTTTTTGCAAACTCAGGGAAGTGAAAGAGTTTTGGGTACAGGTGCAATCTAAGAATTGCACCTATACCTAAAACATATGTACCCACATCTGTATGTCTGTGTGTGTGCATACATAGGTTTTGTTTGTGAAATGATGGTGCTGATGCATAGAGTTGGGGTATTTTTTAAAATTCTCTTGCTGGAAAGATTTTCTCTATTTATTTTCTGGGTTTTTTTAGTAGGTGCAGTAGTGTACAGTAACTTGTGCATGGGCCTGCAGTTTTAAAATTTTAACTGAGTTCCTTGGTTAGTAGTCCAACACCAATATACAACAACCATATTTTCAGGTGTGTTGAGCAACCACATGTTTTATCAGAGTCAGTGCTGGTCCTTGCTTATTTGTTGTAGCAGGCTTTTTCCATTCTGAAGTTGCTGATCCCAAGCCTGCCTTAATGAGATTTTTTTTTTCATTGCCCTCACAGTGAGGAGGAGAAGCTTCACTGTATTGGCAAAGTGTATATGCAATATACACTTTGGGATGTCAAGCAAGGTGTAAGGGGCATGTTAGCTACAAGTATCCTGCCTGACTTTAGGCAGGCCTAGGTTAGATGGGGAATTTAGCTCAGAAGAGCCCAGCACTGGGAGCTGCTGAGCTGTTGGCTGTTTTTTTAGTGATAAAGCTGGTGTGTTGTGTTGGAGGACATCAGGAGACAAGTGAAGCCTTAAGCAGAAGCAGCGCCCCTCTCCTGTTTGGTCGGTGGATCTTTGTTTACCAGCCCTGCGGAGGCACTGCACTGCCTTGCTCTTCAGTGTCACAAACCAAGTCTTGGCTTAAGCCTGTGAGAATAGGGGAGGGACCCAAGCCCAGTTTTTGATGTTCTGCATGGGTGGGTACCTTGAATACTCAAATGCATTCCAGTGACAGCTGACCCTGTAAGGAGATTTTCAATAGCTCTCTGGATTTTTTCTCTTTCTTTTTTTCCCTTCCTTTCCCCCCCTATTTTTTTTATTATTTTTATTTTTTTCTCTTCCAAAGACTGCTGGAGGAAAGGAAAAAAAAACCCACTCTTTTTAAGCTGTGTTTTGAATACATTTCACTGATGGAGGCAATTGAGGAGAATTTCAGGGATCATGTTAACTCCTTTTCTTTCACTCTGCCTTTGAGTGTGTGAGTGTGTTAATGACTGAAACACTGTGATTTTGAAATAGTGCAAATTCCCACCACTCACTTCAAAGGGCACAGGTTTTTGTTGTTTGGGTGTTTTTGTTTCAGCAAGATGTATGCTGCAGGTTTTTTTGCCCATATGTGCTATGTAATGTGAATCCTTACTTGCCACTTTTGTTGCTGCAGTTTTTTGCATTTTTGGTTGGGGTTTTTTTTTTTTGTCTCCCTCCTTTTTTTCCCTGCATTTACAAAAGACTTTGGGATTCTATCGTGAATGATTTTTGAATGTGAAGTCTATCTGGAGGTACATAGTACTGGTCTGTAATCCTGTAGTAGATGGCTTGTCTGGAGTATCCAGAGAACAGCCGTTCTTGTTTCCAGCACACCACAGATTTCTATATCGGACGTTGTGTCTCAGCTCAACCTTGTTGGAACTGTGTGTGTAATCTAAAATGTCATTGGTTTGGATTTTGGATATTGCAATCACAGGCTGTAATAGTTTGAAAATTTGATGTATATATCCCACTTCCTTCTGAGGGAAATGATGATGTGACTACTGCACTTGCAATTCCCACAGCACAGACTTCTTCAAGAAAATGTCATTTTGGATTATCTTTAATGGATGCAGGTGTATGGAATATCTGTGTGTCTTTTTTTTTTTTTTTNTTCTTTTTTTTTTTTTTTTTTTTTTTGGAGGACAGTAACATTACAATTACTACTTTATTTGGTACAGCTCCAAAACTATATATACCTCCTAGAGTAAAATTCTTCATGATAGGTATTTGAAATATAGCAATTACGTTGCATAGAGGGATAACTTGTGACCTTCTGACAAGGGATCCACAATTACAATTGTAATGCACTTTATAGATCTCCTTAAGTAGGTCACCAATTTGCAATGAGTCTTTCTAAGGTCTGTGCAAGGCCTTTTGATTGCAGGAGTGGGGAGCCTTTTTCTGTACAACATCACTGATTTTCAGAAGGGAGGCTGAAATCACAGAATCACAGGATGGATAAGGTTGGAAGGGACCATAGTGAGTCATCTGATCCAACCTCGCTATGGATGCAGGATCATCCTAGAGCACAATGCACAGGTTTGTATCCAGACTGTCCTTGATTATCTCCAGTCAGGAAGACTCACAATCTGTTCCAGTGCTTGGTCACTCACACAGTTATAAAAGTTCTTCCTCATGTTCAGGTGGAACTTCCTGTTCTGCAGTTTCTGCCTGTTGCCTCTTGTCCTTTTGCTTGGTACCACCGAGAAGAACCTGGAAACATCCCCTTGATACCTTCCTTCAGATACTGATAGACATTGATGAGGTCCCTTCTCAGTCATCTCTTTAAGACTGAGCAGGCCCAGCTTTCTTAGCCTATTACTTATATCTCAGTAAGAGAAACAGAATCATGGAATCGTGGAATGGTTTGGGTTGGAAGGGACCTTAAAGATCATCTCCTTCCAACTGCCTGCCATGGGCAGGGATATCTCCCAACTGGACAAGGTTGCTCAATGCCCCATCCAACTTGGCCTTGAACACTCACTGCCTGGGCATCCACAGCTTCTCTGAGCCACCTGTGGCAGTGCCTCACCACCCTCACGGTAAAGAATTTCTTCTATAAATGCTCCAGTCCCTTAATGCTCTATGCCCCTCATCATCTTTCTTGGCCTTCACTGGACTTACTCCAGGATCTCCATGCCTCTTGTCCTGAGGAGCCCAGAACTGGACACAGCACTCCGGATGAGACCTCACCAGAGCTGAGTAGAGGGTCAGGATCACCTCCCTTGACCTGCTGGCAATGCACTTCCTAATGCCCCCCAGGATACCATCAGCCTGCTTGGACGCCAGGGCACGGCTGGCTCACGGACAGCTTGAGGACCTCCTGGTCCTTCTCCACAGCGTGGCTTCCTCATCCTGTGCTGGTCTGTGGGGTTATTCAGCCCCAGGTGTAGGACCCTGCATTTGCCTTTGCTGAGTTTCAGATGATTTCTGCTGAAGGGCCGCACATCTCTCTGGGGAATCGGCCACTCCTCCCAGCCTTGTGTCATTAGTGAGCTTGCTGCGGAGGCATCTGCCCCTTTGTCCAAGTTACTGATTAACTGGGCCCAGTATTGAACCGCGGGGAACAGCACCAGTGACAGGCCTCCAGATGAACCCTGTGCACTCATTATGACCCTCTGGGATCTGCGGTGCAGTCAGTTCTTAATCCACCTCACTATCCACTCATCCAGTCCATGCTTCCTGAGCTTGCCTATGAGGATGTTGTGAGAGACAGTGTCTAAAGCCTTGTTGAAGTCGAAGTAGACAATATCCACTGCAACAAGGGAATGATACCTGTGTAAGTATCCTTGTTTTGGTGAGAAATACAGGCACACATCACTATGCACATGAGGATATTCCCAACTGAGCAGCCCTGTGTTTGCAGTGGAGCTGAGACCTTGGGTGAAACTCGAGATGCTTGAAACGTGTAGAAAGATGTTTGCCAATAGACTCAAGCAGTTGTTTATGACTAGACTAAATTGCAATTTTCCTATTCAAGGGGAGAAGCTGGACCTCCACAGTGTCTGCAGGGATGTTTTTGACAGAAAAAGTGGGATATGGTGGGGAATATATCTCAGAGCTGCCTCACTGTTTGTCTTAAGATTTGGGAGCAGCAGATGGGGGGTTGTCTTCTCCAATGCCTTTATGCTTGGTTGCTCCCTCATCCTGAGCAACCAAAGGGCAGCCCAGCATAACCTATGAGCCAGGCTGTAAGGGTGAGGATGCCAGCTTTTGTTTGACCCTTTTCAAGCTGCAGGCTTGAGCACAGCAAGAGTCCATGGTTATCCCAAGTTCACATGATTTGGGGGCAAGCCTATTTCAGCAGTCGTCATTGTGGTAAAACTGATTACTTAAATACATAAATAAATAATTATTAGTAGGCAGAGTAATAGGCAAAGTAGTGAAGAATACCATGACAGTCTGGTCTATAGTAATACAGATGTATTTTGCAGAAGTAGTAACATAATGCTGTGTTTTTGAGCTGGTTCCTCTTAATGCTACAATAAAATAAAAGACAATGTGTATTTTGGCCTAGGGGTGCCAAGTCAACTCCCAATTTCTAACTCAAAATAGGTCTGTGCTGTGCTGCACTAGGAGCTATAGTTAAACACCAAGCAGATAATCACATTTTGGCTTTTTTTCCCTGTAAATCACTTTTCCTTTTATACCACAGACATTTGTCTGGATGATTCCTTGTTGACCATAAAGATGTGGTTTTTGTTTCTTTCATTTACGTTCTCTATTGAGTTAGCAGAATTAGGCAGTTTTGTCTGTCACACTTGGGTGGGATGCTGCAGTGATTTAATTTAAAATGAAAGAGAGATGTCTTCATTTTAGGGAAAACCATGGCTAAGTGGTGAGAGTAAGCAGGTCTAGCCATTACCAGAAGCCCTAATTAGAAGAAATCCCATGTACGGTTGACCTTGACTATTGAGACAACCCTCAAAGAAGAAAGAGCACTAAAAATTAGTATGCTGCCAGTGCTGCACTTTTATTATTTGACGTTATTAAGCAAACTCGGTGTGTATTTCTTTTTTGAAGCGTTTGATTAAATGTGTGATCTTATCTTGGTGAAATGGCCTGCTGGGCTGCAGACAGTGGTGTTCAGAAATGAAATTTGTTTAGAGCCTCTGAACAGACATTTATTCAATGAGACCTTTCTTGAATAATAGATGTGACAGTGAGACGTGTTTTGGGGGTTGGGCTTTTTATTTTTTTGGTATAGGGAGCTACAATGTGATTGGGGGGAGAAGATAACCCAAGTGAGGCAGGTGTGAGAATAGAATGTAGGGAAGTTATCATATGTTGCAGATTCAGGCTCCAATTCTGATGAGAATTATTTTCAGATCAAGCTTTACACGCTTCAGGACTTCCCTGTTGGCATATGGTTTGGCATATCAAGTGATGCAGATATATATCTAGCTCTGTATCAATAATCTTATCCTTCAGCTAGAGCTTCTAGATGCTTAGATTTTGTAGAAATAAAAAAACCAAAACCCACAAATACAAATCCCCGAATAGGGATTTGACTCCTGTGGTCAGTGCTGATGTAGTTGATGGTACTTGACTCCTGTGATCAGAGATGATGCCCTTAAGCAGTTCTGTGTTTTATGATAGTTCCAAATCAGTAAGACCAAGGAAGGGAGGCTTCACCACAGGGTGCTTAACCTCTTTTACTGTGTCCAACAAGAAGAAAATGTGAAATGTAGGTAAATATTCTGATCTTCTTGTTTTTATCATCAGTGTGCTGGTTTTAGCTGGGCTAGAGTTAATTTTCTTCATAGGAGTTGTTATGGAGCCGTGTCTGGGATTTGTGCTGGAAACAGTGTCAATAATTCAGGAGTATTTTGGTCACTGCTGAGCAGCTCTTGCACAGTGTCAAGGCCTTTTCTGCCTCTTACCCCATCCCACCAGCAAGGAGGCTGGGGGAGCACAAGGAGCTGGGAGGGGAACACAGCCAGGACAGCTGATCTCAGATGACTCAAGGGATATTCTATCCCATACGGCATCATGCTCAGCATGTTGAGCTGGGGGAAGATGAAGGAAGTGGAAGACATTTTAGTGTCTCTTTTCTTCCCAAGTAACCACTGTGTGTGATGGAGCCCTGCTTACCTGGGTATGGCTGAACTTCTGCCCGCCCATGGGAAGCAGTGAATAAATTCCTTATTTTGCTCTGCTTGCCTGCACAGCTTTTGCTTTACCTATTAAACTGCCCTTATCTCAACCCATGAGTGTTCTCACTTTTACTCTGATTCTCTCCCCTATTCTCTTGTGGGGAGCGAGCGAGCAGCTCTGTGGGGCTTGGTTGCCAGCTGGGGTAAAACCATGACAGTTGAAAGCACAGGGCTGTTTTATTTGGCACAGCTACTGTGGAACCCTTCACCAGGGAAAAAATATTCAAAAGGAGCTTCCAGTTTTGAAACATTATTGGATGTACAGTGGTATATATCTGTTTTTCCAACAAAACGGTCATGTTCGTTATAGTTTTCCATACAACTCACAGGGATAAAAATTCATTGAATGTGTGAACTGCACAGGTTTTTCAGGTGCTGACACACAACCACACACCTTGCTTTTCCCAGTATGAAGCTAAGAAAGAACATGAGTACCTGGAAATGTATTATTTTAAACTTTCTTTTTCAGTAGTGAGCTGTGGTGATCTTTGAGGGCTAGGTGTGTGAGTTTTCCGAGTGACTTAGTCTTCCCCTGCAAAAGAAAGGGGAAGTCCACTTTTAAAGGAAAGGAGCATCTGAGTGCCTCTGCTGCAAAACTGTGTTTTGATCAATCCCCATCTGCCCCACTGCTTCCCTGCATTGTACAGCAGCTGTCTTTACATCAGGTTAGGTGTGATTAAGTGATTCCTCCTTCTAGAGGTAAACCCAAAACCTTTCCTTACAGGAATTGAGAGAAGATGTGAGCTCCATGCCTTAATGATATCCTGAGGTGCCAACTTAGGAGGCCTCCAGTGTTTGATATTCCAGCTGCTCACCTTCTCTGCTCTTTGGTTAAGGGGATTGTTTTTCCTATGAGTTGGACAGCTCTCAGGACTTTCTAATAACTTTTAATTATGCATATATTTTTTTCTCTTCTAGTGCACAGCTAATCCCACCAGATGCCAAATGCAGATTTGTGAGGCTGGGTGTAAAGTACAGGAATTCATGTGTCTGTGAGCCCTGCATATTTTGCCATGATGTTTGCCTGATCTTCAGGGATAATTTCTCCTTGCAAGGTGATTTGTGTATGTGGTACACTGAGGAGGAATAAACCTGTAGCTTACCATCATATTTTAAGGGGCTCTTCCATACATCTGGAGCTGGATATAAGTTGTCTTTTTAGCACAGACTGCAAGCCCAGAGCCAAGGGTCAAAGACCAGCAAACATGATCCTTTTTGAGCATCCTAGATGGTGTCCCCAAGGCTGGCTTGGTGTTGAGTGTGGTGAAACTGCCCTGCCATGAAATCATCATCCTGGGATGGTGGTGGACAAAGAGGAAGGATAAGGGCAAGGAGAGGTGGGTTTATAACCATTTTACTGGTTGCACAAGGATGAGAGGTGTTCTTGGCTCTGGCTTGAACTCAGTAAGGTGCTCAGACAGGCCTTGTTTCATCTGGGTTCCTGCATGGGAGCTAGTTTATAATCCAGCCTTAAAAAACCCCCCAAACATTTAAAAATGGTCCTTTGTGGAGATGAAATTTACATATGAAAGCACAGCCTGCTGGAAAGGTAATGGTCCTATTATGTTCTTCTTAAGCTAGAAGTCAGACAGGAAAAGGAAGATGGAAAACTCACTGGACTGAAGTCTACTTGACATCTGCTCTTCTATAGAACTAACTTGGTCTAAGTAACTCCATATGTATCTGTTTCTGAGCTGAGTCTCATAATTTGTTTCTGAATTGGGAATGACATCTTGTTGTAATGTTTAGGGTTTTTTTATGTAAGTGCTGCAGAGCTATAGCATTTCACCTAATTTTGAACTTTCAGTGGGTCTCGAAAATAAGACAAAAAATCCACCACAGATAAATTTCTAGGGTGGCTGTTTAACAAAGGGAGGTGACATTCCTTACTAGCATTCTGTTGCTCCTAAAGCTAAGCTATTTTTTTAAATGAAAATAAAAGTTGCTTGCCACATATGCCAGGTATGCTGGTTGTGTTAGTGCACATTGTGAAAGCACCAGTGATGCTTCCATCCTGAGAGATGTGGTGGCCTTGGCAAAGGTGCATGGGAACAGGAGGTGTTTTATAGTCCCTTTTCCCTGCCTGGAAGTCACCCGTGCAGACTTGAGGACTTTGTACAGTTGTGTGGACTTCGAGGCTGAAGGTCCCAGATGTGCCAGCACTCTCAGTGGCGAAAAACTAATGCTAGGCAAATGCCACAAGGAAGGGCAAGTTCCTCCTTAGAGCTCAAGGGAACCCACTTTGGCAGATGTTACAAACCTATGAGAAGGGGATAGTGCCCATGCTGGAGGCAGCACAAGGTGTCCAGCTGCAGTGCACACTAATTATTCCACTTGGCAACATTTGTTGCTTTCTACTCCTGTTGAATTTTTGCCTAATTTTGCCTAACACGGCTAATTTGTGTTAGGGAGTAAGGGACTAATAACAGCCATACAGTTAAACCTGTGTGTGTGTGTGTGTATGCAGTAATAAGGTTCAAAGGTTGCTGCGTAATTATGTTAAGTTTCCAGCCTCCTTGCTAATTTTCTGTTGATTGAGGGAGAAAGGAGGATCCTTTTGTGTCCTGACAAGTGTCTTCCCTTCCAGCAAAGCAGGGACTGATTGCTGGCTACTCCAGTTTTTCCTAGCCGGATGCCGACTCCATTTTCTTTAGTTTCTCCACTTCCATTTTCAGACTCATTATGTCAGGGATCCAGTGTATGTAAAGATGATCAATGTGTATCTACTGGTGCTATTGTAACATGGAGCAATTATTTAAATTAATCAAGAGGACATCATTCATGAACAGGATGGGATAAAATAATAGCAGGAGCAACACTTTGTATAATGCAGGTCTCTGGTCTCAGTATCGAGATTTCAGCTGCTGGCAAGACACTTCATCATCTGGGAAGACCTGCTGGGAGCCACAAATAAATCATGTTGTGAAATCCTGATGTTGCCTTGCAATGTTTGCACTTTGGTGTTCAGCTCTAGGTGCTGGTGTCACATCATGGCAAAACCAGTATCAGCATGTGCTGATGGAGGAGGATGAGCAGATAGTGTTGTGGTTACCTCCACTCTCTGGATGCAGTGAGAGATCATGAAGGCATGGATGGGGCTTTTCTTTCTCCTTCCTTTTTGAGTTTTCCCACCACCTTGCTAAGATGACTAAGTTCATAACACCACTAAGTTCTCATCTTACTTACATTTGAATGAAAAATGAAACAATGAAAAACCAATGAAAAATGTATTTCCTGTTTTTTCATATTGGTATGATTTTGTTGTCCTTGTCTGTTCTTGTCAGGTAAGGATATAGTAAAGAAACAGTTTCTGTTTTTAAAGAGAGAAGAAGCTGTCTTTCCCTTATTAATTTGGCTTTGGCCAATGCTCTGAAATCTTCAAAGTGGTATGGAAATGTCCCTTAGTTTGCATGCTTGGATGAAGGCCAGATGAGGTTTTCTTGTGTGGGCTCGCTTTGTTTGTTTTCCTCAAAAACTTTGTGTTGATTCAGGCCAGTTGCTGCTTATACAGTCTTTGGATATAGTGTTTGTAGCTAATTTAAAATAGCTTCTAATTGAGGGCTGAATGTTGTGGACTTGAATTTTCCTGCACATTAGTCATGTAAGAGGTTGCCTGGAAAAGTAAAGGGTGAATCTGCTTGAAGAGGCTTGCAAATATCTGCTTCATTCAATGTGGAGATGCATTTGAAAAGTTATGTAGTGGTGACTCATAATATGGCGGAAATTAAAGTTTCTTTTAAAAGAAGTACAATGTCTTGTCACTTTATTTTACCGATACCTAATACCTTAGAGGTTATTATGCACATCTTATGTATGACATGTATATTATAATGTTATGATTAACAGGACTGTTGCCTGCAGGTCCAGGCAGCAGAAGTAGTGAGTTCAGTTGTACAAGTGTGACAGGGTATAATCCCCTCATGCCCCATGATTTGTCTACTGAACTTCTTTCAGTCCCCATGCTGACCTTTATGGTTTAGTGTCTTTTCTCTTTGGACACCTCTAAGTATGTCACTAATTAAAAATGATATTTGAACATTCCAGTGGGAAGTTGCATGTATACAGCAACTTCACCAAAATCACAATGTACCAAAACCTGTGAATTTTGGAGATACCTTAGAAGTTGTTGCTGTTCCAGAAATAATACCTGTTATACCTTGGATATGAAAGGAATAAAGATAAAAACTTTTTTTTAATTATTGCTTTATGCAGAGATAGTGGTTGGTGCTTGGATCCTGCTTGTGTATATTTTTATAATGACAAATGTGTAGCTTTTCCTTACAGCTAACCTTGGCTCCAAATTGCTTGAGTTTCTGCTGGCTGCTTTTTGAGGAGTATGGCACTCTTGCAACTTTGCCTTTTTCTCTTCCTGAAATAACTAAATTAAATTACTTGAGCTGGTCAGGTATCTAGAAAAATATCCCAGTGAGAAGCCTGCCTTGCTGTCCTGGTATCTGCCCAGACACTGAGCTGGGCTGCACTGAGCGAGATGCTGCTGCAGCTGGGGAGCATCCACTGGGACACGTTTGGTGGTCGGTCAGCTGGTCAGTGCTGTAGGCAGTGAGTAAGTGTGGTGTGGTTAACAAGCTCATTAGCAAGCTTTTATTGCAATGCTGAAGTGTGGTGGACAGGAAGCGGGCATTGTTCTGGCTTGTTTGAATAGCTAATTGGTATTTTTATAATTTTGTTCTTTCATTCTGCATCCCACTTTTGCCGTGGGATTAAGTGTGTCTGGCTTTTGTGGTCTTTTGATTTCAGGGGGTTTTTATGGGGGGGTGGGCTTTTGTGTGGGTTTGTTTGTTTGGGATTTTTCAGGGGTTTTTTGGGGTTTTTTTTTTTTGTTTTTGGTTTGTTTGTTAAAAGCAGAAAGATGAGGTAGGTTTTGTTTATCTGGTCCAATTGAGATGTCTATATGCAAGCTAATCCTTTAAACTGACCTTCTGTCTAATGGAAAGAGGCAGGCACTTTTGAGGCATGATTCCTTTCCTTCTCATGTAGACCTTTAAAATATGTCAGATGAATCGCATCCTAAAAAGCTTATTTCTCTTCACTGACTGTAAAAGGAGCCTAAGGTGCCAAACTCAGATAGAGACATTTACATTGCAGATACCTTAAGATGGAGGAGGTAAATCCCACCCCAGGAAATTACTCTCCTTGGCTTGCAGTGCATTTCCAATTTAAATGTGAATCTGTGTGATAAGCTGGTACCTGGCACAGCAAAGCTGATCCATCAGCAAGTGCATGGTGAGGAATTGAAATGGCCCCTGATCTTCACAGAGCTTGTGCCCAGGAGGAGCTCTCACTTCAGTTGATGTAAGACATGTACCTTAAATATCTCAAAAATAAATGCAAGCGTGGTGGCATATGAGTGATCCCTCCTGTTGGTTCCTGTGCAGTCCAGTATGTTGAGTGGGACTCTCATCATGGGTTTTTATACCTCCATGACCTTTTTCCTCAAGAACATCGAGTAACCTGCAAACCTGAGCAAGTATACCTCTGCTCTCCCTTATTCTTTCAAGGACTGAAAACATAAGTCTGTGAAGATGCTGAAAAGGCAGATGCTGGGAGATGTGTCTGCCTTGACTTATGTGGGAAGGCATCCCTTGGGTGGGTGCCGTGGGATGCTGAGCCAGTTGGTGGGGAGAGGAGTTTCCCATATACAGCCCTAAGCTCCTGGTTCCCGGCAAATTAATGGTTTATGTAACAAAGCTATGTGCTGTGAATAAGGTATGTGCAGATCCTGCTAGTTTCTTCAAGACTTTAAAAAAAAAAAAGGGTTTTTTTCTACCCTTCTTTCTTGAGTCCCTGAGAACTGCAGTTTGGACAGATGTTCCAGTGCAAGTTTTGACTGCTTCTCTTCCACCCCCAAATCAACCCTCTTCATTTCCCATCTGTTTCTGTGGCTGTATGGGCAACCAAGCTGGGAAATGAAGCTCTAATTTTAAAATCTCTGTTGAATTTGTAGCTCTTGCTAGGCTGTTTTCACCTGGGATCAGTTTCCTGGCTGGTTTACAGTTAATTTTTGTGTAGCTGCCTAGTAGTAGCACAAGCTGTGGGACAGTGCAGAGCTACTCAAAATGTGTATGCTGTTTCTTCTGCAGTGCTGGAGTCTCTCTCAGCCTTCCTGTTTCCAGTCATAGGTCATGTGAAGGTCAGTCCCCAGTGTGTTGGCTGTCTCCTGTCCTAGGGAACACTGAGCATATATGTATATTACACAGGAGTATGTGTGAGTAGGAATGTGTACATATACACTCATGCATGTGTACTTAATGCCTTCTTTTCCCCAGTCAAGACCAGTTGTTCTCCGGATACCCCACTCCCAGAGTTGGAAAGTGGTGACGGGGAGATGAGTGAAGCCCCCATAATCCATGAGGAAATGATTCGTGACCTGCTGTGCCAGTTAGACACTCGCAGGTCTATGGGCCCTGATGGGATCCACTGTGACGTGTTCCAGAGGTGTCTGGATCTGGCGCTGGGTGATGATTTAGTGGTTTAGGGGTTACAGTGGCAGTGCTGGGTGGATGGTTGGACTTGATGATCTTAAAGGCCTCTTCCAACCTTGATGATTCTATGATTCTCTATATGTGTTTATGTATGGCAACTTGCTTAGCAAGGCATGGTCTATTCTCTGTCGTCCTGCTGTTTCTAGTACACTCCAGTGAAAACTAACACAATCGACCCTCAGCATCATGCAAATTAATTTTAAAATTTGTACAGAACTTTGGAGAAAGAAAGGTGCTAGAGCAAACTGCATCTTGCATCTCAAAAGCAGAGTGATATATGCATGGCACATGCCTGAATCCATCAATATTGCAGATACGCAGCACTAAATTCACTCACCCTGTTCCTAATTACTTGGTGCTGGTTTCTTCTCCACACTGTTGGTTTTAATTTTTTAAGCAAGTGACTGAATCCTTGAACAGCCCTGACTTTTGAACTGGATGGAGATGGGGATTTTTAGGAGTGTATTTTAGCAGTCTCTCACTGGTGGCTGAGTTTTTGGTATTTTTTTTAACAGCTGGTATAACTTCCGTGGTGCCATCGGATGATTTTGCCCTCATTAGAGGACTAAGGGAAGATTTCTTTGTTCTTAAATCTTGATGTAAAATGGCATATGTTGCTTTTTCTAAATAAAGGAGAGCTGATCGAAGTATTTAAATACAAATAACAACTGTGATGGAGCATTTAAAACTTCTGTTGTTCTGAATAGGTTTTAAATGAACAATGAAAACAAAGCAGATGTTGCTGAGTGTTTGCTTCAGTGTCGCTTAAAAATAATTTGTGCTTTATGGTAATAATTGTCAGATCTAATTAAAAAATTGGAGGAAAGCAATATGGAGTTAGATTCAATGAATGATTTTGTATGACTTGTTACCTCAAAAAAAAAGAAAAGGGATAATATTGCTTGAAAGTTTTAGTTACTTCAGCTGGAAGAGAACAATTCTGATTCAGGGGATTGAGAATGTTCTATTCAGGGTTACTTGGTAGCCCTTTATCTTGGTCCTTTTGCCTCGAGTCACTGATGATGAAGCATATTCATACCTTCCATAGTCTTCTGAAGCTATGTGTGTGTTTCATTACAGTTTTTTACAATGTGTTTGTGTCTGTTTACAGCACAGTCCTGTTGTTTTGCTCCAGTTGCTGAGGATTTATCAGTGCATCAAACATCCTTACTAACTTTTAGGTCAGCACTGTACCCTATCTACAGTGGCCAAGCAGAGTGCTTTTGCACAGACTTCTTCCTGAAATTTTCTTGAGGTCACAAAGACATGTGCATTCATCTTGAATAAAATTAAGTAGCATTAAAAAAAAAAAAAAAAAAAAAAAACACTTGGAGANAATAAAAAACAAAAAAAAAAAAAAAAAAAAAAAAGACTTGGAGCAGTTTGAAGGCTACAGATCTGTAAAGCTCCTAAGTATGAGTTCAGAATCTGTTACTCTCCCAGGCAACACTTGCTGACAGAGCCAGGGTTCAGGGGATTTAAACATGATACTTAATGGTATCTTAGTTGAATCTTATTTTCAGTGATTTTCCTAATATTTGCAAATTTGAACTCTGAACAAATCTTCTTTTTACTGGAGAAAGCTGGGTTTCTGGTTAGAGCTTGTCATACACCAGAGGCTCTGCTCAATGCAACTTAGCATCTGCCTCTGTAAGAATTGATTGAGCCTGAATGGCATTGAGGTGTTTCATTATGAGCAGCCTTTCCTGCTGAAGGACACGCTTGAATAGACAAGTCCAAGCACTGGCTCCTTTCCGAATACTATCTTGTATTTCTGTAAATCTGCTCATCTCTTGTTGTGAAAACCTTACATATTATTTTAATGTAGGCTTGTGTTCCCACTGCTTTTACAGCAGCTGTTAATATAAACTGTTCATGAAGCTGCTCAAGCTTCTGTAGTGTCATGTTAGGTGGGAGGTTTTTATTATTATGTCTTTAAAGATTGTCTTTTGCTAGTTCGTTTTTTAAAGCATGCAAATTTTTAAGCTCTATTAGTAAAAACGGGCCATGGGGATTGGTTGGCATAATGTATATGAAAGACAGCGTAGCAAAGAAGCAGCTTGTTTACAGAACAATGAAAAGTTAGAGGAAGCACTTCAGTAGCTGTATCTGCACTTCAATAGTTGTATCTTGGCAAGATACCAGTTTTGATTTCTATATTGGTAAACTAGTATTTAGATAGCTTTTTCTACAGGTTGCTTTTTTAAAGCTGAAATTCTGACAATGTGCAGTGTCTAAGATTCATCCTGCTTGAATACCTTGAATATTTTTAATATTTGGCCTTTATAGCCAAAACTACTGTTCTTGTGAATAGTGTTTAACAATGTTCAGGAATGGCATGTATGCTTGCTCTTTTCTTGCAGTAATTTATTTTTTATATTTTTGCTCCTTTGTTTAAAAACAAAATCTTAAAAGGGGTATGATAATTACCAGTTATTAACCTTCATTTGCCATTAGTCGTGTTGAAAGCTGGCATCAAAAATGCTATGAGTGTTAAGAAATGTTTTAATTAGGTCATTAGATCCTATGTGATTTAGTGATAGCCCAGGGAGAAATGATAAGAGGAAGAGGTGTAAATGGGCAGAGCCTTAATTCAACAAAGCGTTTATGCAGATGCACTAATAGGGCTTACAGCATTGGCTTTGCTGGGTTTGAACCTAAAACCAGATTTTCACCTCACATGGGGGGAACTCAACATCTTGGCAGAAGTCGCTGGTGCTGGGGACCTGGTGAAGTTGGTCAGTTTTGGCTCTGTGGGTACCATTTCTGTGTTAGTTGGAAGTGGAACATTTATTTCACTGGGTACATCTGCCTTAGAAGTTCGCTTTTACTGTGATTCCTTCTTTGGGAGTGTTGTTAATCTGTTTGGGGAAAAAAAGAAAAAAAAAAGAAAAAAGAAAAAAGGAGTTAGTATTAAATTAGTAAATTTTACCTCAAACTGGAAAATGACATCTTGTTTCTCGTTTACTGCCTTGAGCTTCAATGGATGCTTTCACTGTGACAACATAAATGTGTGTATTTTTATCAATATAATTCTCTGTGCTTGGGGGGAAAAAATGTTTCCTAAAGGACCCATTGCCTGCCTGGATTTTTATGTCTTCCCAGTAAATGGCTTATAGCAGGAAATACTGAGTTGATTTCAGAAGTCAAAAAAATATTTGACATTTAATTAGGGGAATGTTTCTTTGGCCTGCTTTACTAAAAAGGGGAAAAATCTGACATAGTAATTTTGAAGAGATGTTTAGTAGCCACAAACTGTCGTATCCTCTGCAATTGGATTCTAACCTTTTTTTTTCTTAGAGAACAATCAATAAGATTAATATTTTATCACATATTCCCTTCCTGCCTTTAAAAAGTCATTTGCCAGGAGAGAAAGCTTATTTAATGGTTGTACAGGTCAGTGTCCTCTATGCCATGCCCTGGTAACTTTTGAACCTGCAGCTGAATTTGATTACCAGAGGAGGAGAGGTCTCAAATTATTTTCTTTGAATTCTGTGTGGGCTGGTGCCCGGTTTTTCATAACCTCAGGTTTTGTTTCCTTTTTACAAGTGGAGACTAGTGAGACCTGAACCTCAAATGATGTATTGAGACAGTGCTTATAGCACCTTCAGTGGGGCTGCAGTCTATTTATACCATCTGCAGCCTGGCTTTAATTGATGGGGTTTTGTACCTTCTTAGGTGCACATAAATTATATGAATACTTCACAGTCCAAAGTAATAAAAAATGTGAATTGTCACCATTTCTTTCTAATCGTATCACGAGGCAGATTCCCAAGTAAAGTATGCACATAAACTTTTAGCCCATTGAAATATGCATATATAATTTAATTTGCATACATTAAATTCTTAGTTTCATTAATGATTTAAGATTCTTTTGCAGTCGGAAGTCTCTGTCACATCTTTTCTTGATTGAATTGCCTATTCTATTCAAATAAGACTTGGTAATATTGCTTGTGCATTACAGAATGATACTGGTAACTTTGTTAGACCTTTTATCAACATGATTAATTTATAACTGGCTGTGGTGTATTATTAGCTAAAGATATATTATAGTGTAAGACCTCACCAGAGTGAAAATTTTAAAGTGCAGGTAAGATGGCAATTGGAGGGCATGTAGCTGAGAAGGTGAAAGAAGGGAGGAAACCTTGGCATCTTACATCAAAAGAGCATTTTCATATTAACATTGTTAAAAAGGCAGTAAACTCGATTTGTAGTTTTCTTATAAATACAAATATTAACTCGTATAAAAAATTCAAAGAGCTCTTTTTTTTTCTGTTGTGCTACAGCAAAATAAATGTAGCCTATTTTAAATAAATTTTGAGCAGCAGCTTGGTAAATGAGTAAAAAGCCTTATTTTGCTGCTTGCCCAGTGCTGCCTTGGAAGCTGCTGTTGCTCGTGGGCTTTTTCCTTTCCTGGAATTGTTTCTCTCTTTTGGAGGGTTGCAGGAGTATTGCCCCACTAAGACAAGGTAAATTTTTTTGTTTGTTTTCAGGTGATTTCTCATTCCTGTTTACCAATAGGAATCCTTCTGGCGCTTAGTAAACATGATTTTTAAAAGGTTGCTCTGTAGGAGGGAGCTGTTGTTGGGATGCCATTGGGTTGCACCTTGTCTTCTTTTATTCAAAACCTCCAGTTACTATCATTTTCTTCTAACATCCTTGGAAGTTGGACTAGTATCTCTCATAATCCCATAATCCTAACTCTGACCAGGGCTACTTTGTCTGTAGAGCACCTGCACCATGGTTTCTAAGCACTAAAGAAACTAACCAAAGAAGCAACCAGCAAGCAGGGTCTGAAAAGTAGCAGCTCAGTTTATGGAGAGAGTGAAGCTTCTGTGCAGGAGGGCTCTTCCAGGATGAATGGATGGAGATGAGAAATCCCTCAGAGGAAGAACAAGGACTGGGGACAAAATGAAAAAGCAGCAGGAGTTGAGATAGGAATGGGTGAATCAAGGAGCCCTGGATGTTAGGTCTAGACATGCAGACTGTTTGGTGGGGTTTTATGTTCTCAATATTTATTTCATGGGGCGGATGTGTCCTGCTTTTTATCCATTTTCCCTGTCTACTGTGTGTGCTGAAATGGGAAGCAAATGTGGACTGTCCTCTCTAAGAGGGTGTTGATAGTAAAGCATGTTAATGGGTTGTTGTTGTCCATCATAGCCCTGATCCTGTAGGTCCATGTGTTAGCTGTAGAGGAGAGTGGTCCCATGAAACTTAAATGGGACTTTTTAGGTATTTGAATGTACACAAGTAGATAATTGTACTTGCCTTGGTTTGACTATAGGATGTTGGTATGGGCTGCTCTTGAGTTTCTGAGGTGCTCCGAGTACAGAGGAGGGAGGGTTAAAGAAGGTATAAGAGAGAAAGTGGACAGTTACTGAGAACAGAGAAATCACACAGTACTGAAAGTTTTTCTTTTCACTGAACATTAGATATTCTCAAAGAATGTACTGACACTTGCTCTTGAGTACTCCCAGTTTGCACTTTGATATTAATTGAACCAAGGACTAAAATTCCTGCTTTGTTGATTGATTTTTTTTTTTTAAATTTTAAACTGATTAATGTTTTCATTTGAATGGTGCTGCTGACTCTGCAGAAGATGTGATCTTTTAATTAGCAGATGTCAGGATTAGCATTAGTGTTGAGCTGTAATTAGCATTTGTACGCATAGTAAAAGACTCAGGCTCAGTTTGGCAGCAAGGAGAATGAAATTATAGGTAGTGGTGTAACTTGGCACTTGCCTGCATATCTGTAATGGGTTTTTTTGGAAAAGTGAAACCCATAAGTATCATGATCAAAGCATGAAGTCTAGCGGATTAATCACTGATAAAAAAATTACATGTAAATTATTGGTATTGTTCTGTTAGCTCAATCATAAGTTTTGTTGGCCTAACAGAATTTAATATATCTAATTGTCACACACTGATGCTCTTAAATTGAAGGCTACAAAGTGCTAATAGTTTCTTGGCTAGACTGCAGCAGCAGCAGTGTGCGTGGACATGGATGTCTCTGGGAATGGTATTTGGAGTAGAAGAGAGCTAACAGAAGTAGGTCCCATTTGGGGCTCTTAGAGTCCCACTTCAGCTTAATTTAAAGAACAAATGTGCATTGACTTTATGCTCCTGTTTGCAGAAGTGAGGGTTTATGTGGAGGGGTTGTATGTGAATGTAGGAGGAAGCAAGATACAGTGCATTTATCACAGGACAGAAGGACCCCGGTACAGGAAGTAATGAAATCTGGATGTCTCCTGGGAGCGAGACCTTTCCTTTCCTGCTGATGAAAAACAAGCATGATTCCAACTCAGTGGAAAGAGAACATCACTGGCTAATGTGGGACTTAAAAGCTGATTGTTGATTATTGTGGGGAAATCTGTTCAGTAGCATTTTATCTAAGCAAAGGAAAAAATAATCCTTTTTAATCCTGCTAAGGTAATTGAAGACAATGGTGATTTCTGTGACCGTTAGTCAAACAATTAGACAAAACTCTAGTTTTGCTTTTTGGTACACCAAAGGAAAGTAAAATCTACTTAATTATAGGTATTACAGGAATGGAGGTTGAGAGTTCTCAGGTCAATGGTGCTTGGGGGAAAAAAGGAGCCTTCTGTACAGCACATCTGTAATAATGGTCATAATGTTATGGTACAGAGTGAGTTTGCAGTGCTTTCATGGCCGGGTAGGAGAGCAGGATTCTGTTCCTGCTTTGTGTGCGTGCGTCATTCCTTCTGCTTTGGTCTCCTTATTGCATCTAAACCCCCGTAAAATGCACTTAATGATTCTGACGACCTTTGTCAAGGTGCTCTGAAATTCACCTCTGACAAGTGCTGTTTTAGGATGATGATTTATTTCTGCTTGCCACTTCTTTGTGGTTTTAAACTCCATTGGAGATTAACAGGACAGAGAAGAAGACAAATGTTATGCAAGTTAAACTATGAAATGATGCTTTAAAAATGAAAATCTTTTTGAGAGGAAACATAGAAATGAGCCTTGAATCCGTATTAGTGTTTTTTTCTCTCCCACTTTACAGCTGAATGTTTACAGGTAACAAAAAATAAAAATGCTTAAAGCAGATGACAGGCTGCTCCCCTCCTGCATTTCCACCAGGGAGAAGCAGGAAAGATTTAGCTGTCATCTTGCATGTATAAATAATGCTTATAAGCATAACCACCCCCTGCAAACAAACCTTCTCTTGCTTCCAAACCCCTGCTTGGATCTCTGGAAACATCCATGAATGATCCTAGATGCTTAACATATGCTGGTTTGTGTGGGTTTGTGTGGTTGCATTTGAACTTCCCTCCAGCGCTTTATTTCTGAAAGGAAAAAGAAATGCCATAAAAAATGAAGGTTTTTCAAGGTGTTGACCTTTTGAGGGAAGAGCCTGGTGCATACATAGCAGTGTAAACCTGCAATGATCATTCAATAAAATAGCATTAAGAGCAATGGTGTGTCTGATTTGTCAGAAGAAGTGGCACATCTCACCTTCCTGCTGAATAAATACAGCTCATAGCAGAGAGTAATACTGTCATCATAACATAATTGAAATTATATTATTCCAATGTACAATTCAATAAAACTAACCACAGTAGTGGAGTTATCGATTTAAACTCAGTTAAAAGCAGTTCACATATTCAGTTCAAAATATTTCTGATGAATATCAGCCCTGGTAATATGATTTCAGTAGCAGAAGTTTTTATCAGCCTGAAAGATCAGATAAAATGTTAAGAAACAATTTGATTTTTGCACCATTGGCCTAAACAAACTGACTCCTTAGCAGCGAGAGCTCCTAATTTTTTGCAGTCTCTGCATTTCTGATACATCCTCAGCTTTTAGTGTAATAATAATTTTTAAAACAGGATTATTTAATGGCACTTGTTCAAAGGAGGAGTCCTTTTTTGCTGGAAGCAGCCACTGCTAGTTGTAGGCGTGATCATTTGTCATGTAAATGTGTGGCTCCGACCTCTTGTGCACCAGAGGAAAGAGTCTGCAGTAATTACTTGGGTTTTTCCTCGTGTAATTAGTAAGTAATCTGCTGTGACATCTAAGTACAACATATGTAGTCAGCCTGTGAGTAAATATGTTGTTTCGTGAATTGTAAAGCAATGTCACCCTTTTTTAGTGGTATTGCAGGAAAGCCTTTTGCAGACACTGGCTCTCAAAGCTACTTGTTCATGGATCTTTCTGCCGTGTCCAAAGAGGAGAAGTGGGGCTGGGGAAGGATCTGGAGCACAAGTCTTAAGAGGAGTGTCTGAGGCAGCTGGGGTTGTTCCATCTGGAGAAGAGGAGACTCAGGGGAGGCCTTAGCACTTTCTAGAAGTGCCTGACAGGAGGGTGTAGCCAGGTGGAGTTCGGGTCTCTTGTCACAAGTAACAAGTGGCAGGACAAGATGAATGACGTCAGGCTGCAGCAGTGGAGGTTTAGATTGGATTTTAGGAAAAAAAAAAATCAGGAAAAGGATTATCAAGCACTGGAATATGCTGCCCTGAGAAGTAGTGGCATCACCATCCCTGGAAGTATTTAAAAGATGTGCTTAGGAACATGGTTCAGTAGTGAAGACTTAGCAGTGCTGGGTTGAACTTGATCTGAGAGATCTTTTCCAACCTAAATAATTTTGTGATTCTAAGAGGTCACTGAAACATAAGGATGCGAGAGCAGAGATCATTTCATGGGAGGGGAGATGAAAATATATAGCATTGGCATTTGCTTCTTCCTTGTGACAGGCTCAATACTTCAGTCCTAAGGCCAACATTGCTCTTATTTTTCCTTTCTGTTCCCTTCTGTTCCTTCCTGTCTTAAATTTACTTTTAAGAGGGCAGCACAATGGTTAATACTTTGAGAATTTAGATCTTGCTGTAAGTGTCCTGATTTGTCAGTTATCTCTTAGTCTTTGCTGTCATGATAGCTATCAACTGATTGTATACTATCACTTCTTTTCCTATAGGAGTGAGTCTTAGAAAAAATCTGTATGTTTCTTTCTCCCCCCACCCCCTGCAGCTTTCAAGAACTGTGCTCAGCCCTTTCCATTTTATAAGTAACTTTTGTCTAAAATATCCCCTTGTATTGTATACTCTCCTTTTGTGCATATTTGCTCAAACTACAATACTTGTCTGTGCTTACACACATCTTCCTGCTTTGTGGCAAGTGTTTTACAAAACCTCTTGTGGTAGGAGCACGCTAGCTGTATGCAACCTGCTGAGCTGATCCTTGCTTTGTCTGAGACTCTTTTGTCACTCTGAACCTGACATGTAAGACATATTCCATGTTGCTTCTAAATGTGATGGCAAGGAAGTCATTCATAGCTGAAAGCATGTGACAAAAACTTTACATTTTAGTTAGAGTCCTTGCTTTTGACTAAACTTAATTTTTCCTGTTTGGCATGTGCATAGAGATGCGAACCAGTTTTTTCTATCAGCAGCACATCTAATTGATTTCAGAGTGAGGAAAAAAGTAAAGCTGGAGCTCACAGTGAGCATTATTCCTCCTTGCAATGTCCTGAATACTTCAATTTATGACACCATTCCAGTTAAAAGGAAGGTTGTGTGTGTAAACAAAGAAATGAACAGTGTCTGCACCTGCTAGTGTTGTTCATTAGGCTACACCTAATTTTCTTTTATGTGTCATTCCTTGGGTTGATGGTTCCCCACCTGTGCCCTATAGCTGCTGCCCACCTCCTTTGCTCTGCATAGGTCAGGTAGCACTGGCAGTGGTTTGGGGAAGAAGAACTCCAACAACAAGATAAGGGTATGTCCTGGAAATGCATCTTGGTTGGTGATTTGAAGGGGTTCAAGCCCAGAGTCAATATGCATAACTCATCTGGCCACAAATATAAGTAACCTGCAGTTAGGAGTGTAAGCTTGAGTTTGTTGTTTAATGGCGTTTTTGGTAAGGTCAGAATTTCCAATTTGATACATGGTATTAGAGGTTGTTATATATTTTATTTTTCACTTGGGAACTGTTCAGAAACCCAGTAGGAAATTTTGATGGTACCCATTGAGGCAAATTAAGCGCACATTTGTGTTTAAATATATGTGCAGAGTCCTACTGAAATACCTGGTTCCACAGGGGTTCTTCACAGATGCACCATAAGCAAATGCCAAAACTGGTTCCAGCACCAATCCCAAGAGTATTTGCATGGGCCACCCCCAGCCCAGCTCTGATGCCCAAAGGTGTCCCTGAGCTCAGCCCCTGAGGCTTCAGTTCCTGAATGGCTACAAAACAATGCTGAGACTGTCTCTCACCACCCAGGGAACCTTCTCTCCCTTTCAAGAAGTTCTTCTGTCCCTGGCATTCCTGCTTCCAGAGACTTTGACCACTCTTGTAATTCGACTTCTTGCCCTCTGTGCCAGATCATTCTTGAGTCACAAATGACCATTGCTGAGCTGTCACAATTAGAATTTTTCACTGTGTGACTTCCCCTCACTATCTCCTGGTTTAGAATTTTTTACAAACTCAGGAAGAATGTTTTGAACAGCTTCTAGCAATGCTGCTGGTGGTATTTCACCCATGCAGCATCCTACCAAAATATCTTGCAAAGGTTTAGATGATTTGAATGTACATTCATGGCTGTGCTCAAATGTTGCACAGTTACTGAATTTCGTCAAGCACAGTTCAGTTGTCACATCCTTCAGAGTTTTTAGGAAGATTTTTTGGTTTGAGTTTGGGATTTTAAAAAGTGCAGCTGATGTGCTTGTGAATATTTTTGCACGGCTGTGCCATGATCCTGCTTGGTGACAGCATCAACAGCTGGGACTCATTGAAACAATAACAATAGAAATCAAAGTGGAGCATTTGAGGTTGCATTGAGGGGAAACACTGCTCCAGAAGTAACAGCACAGCCAGAAACTTTAAGGAGTTATTTCAGTGTCCCATCAGTTTAGTCTTGTTTATTAATGTGGGTGTGTAGGAGTCAATTTTCCTTGAGTGAATGAGGGTGGTGAAGCTGCTGGATCTCTCTTGGTTTGGAGGTGCGGTGTGTCAGAAGCAGAGATCTGGAGGACTGGTATCATGCTATGTCTTCTGTCCTTCTGCAAACCCAGGGACAAAACAGAAGCAGAAATGAACCTTGCAAAAAGAAGCCTGTGTAGTAGTGTGAGAATGGTTTACTTGAGAGGTGATCAGCATCCAGAGGAATTAGTGTATCTGACCAGATGAGCTAAGGTTTGGCTCTCTGAGTGGAAAAAAAGGCTGCGCTTATATAAACTGCATGTGTATAAGCTGTGATGATTTGGCTGCTTTCACCTCCTGGGGCTCAGCTATTTGAGCAGGTGGCGAGGAGAAGCTCTACTTGTGGTGTGGGCGCATGTGTAAATTCATTAGCTTGAGAAAATATCCCCACCCTAGCGGTACCGGCTGGGTTATTTGAGGAGGAACGCTGACCTTTGCCGTGTTTCTGTGCACTGGGCCCTCACAGGAGCAGTCATCTGGAGGGTGCTGCTCTGCCCTGCCAGGCAAGGCTGGAGGGCTCTTATCTCCTTCCTTCCGCCTCGATAACAGCACTTGTCATCTCGCCGCGCATGTGGATTTTACACAGCTCAGCGTGCTTTCCAGCAGACACCAAAATATTAATTATAATGCTGTAAAAATTAATTGAAACACAGCATAATCTCTGTTAAGTAAGGTCACTGAAATTGTCTTAAAATAGACTGCTCAAGAAATAAGATGAAATCTCTCTACAGAGAAGCTTAGCAGATTTCCTGTGCCAGTCCTCTTGAGATGCTTCTTATTGTTGTTAAAGTGCATCCAGTATTTCTGTATTTTCCCTTTGAGTTCCTGCCAGCTTTCCTATCCTGCTCATCTCTGCTAACCTGTTAACAGTATTTTGGTCTCCCTTGCCCAGGTGGTGGTGATGGGGGCCAAGCACTAACTGGTGGTGTCTTTGTCTGAGCAGTGACTCCGTGGGAGAAGACATGGGCCTATGGAAGATGTGGATGGAGATGCAGTCAGGTGATTCTTTGATTCCTATCGCAGATCTAATACCTGTGCTGATCCTAAAAGAACAGAACTGGCACAAAACATTTGGTTGTCAGTGTGTACCCAGTGCCTTCAAAATTGGTTCAGCAAAGGAGGTAGAAGGATTAAATCCCACCAGCTTCCCAGTGGCCCCAGTCCAACTGTTTCATGGCTTTTAGGAATGGCAGCTGTGTCTTTTTCATCCCATTTGAAGTCAGCTAGTACTAAATGTGGTTAGATTTGGAAACAGAATGCGTGTTTACTCTAGAGGTTGTTCTTATTTCATTGAATTGGCTATTGGAAATAGATGGCCCATAACTTCAGTGTGACAGTGGGATGCAAGCTGGCATTTTAGTTAGGGATGCTGCCAGTGATGTCGTTGCATCAAGAAATTCAGGCAGCCATGTGGTGTGATAAGCCTTTACTTTTAGAGGCTGTGTGAATGGGAACTCTTGACAGTTTGCAATTTCTGGTGACATCTGCTACATTTTATTTTATTTTAAGGTAAACTGCTGTCTGGAAAGGTAAAATTACCACCTGCAGTCAGAGAAGGTCTAACTGGACCAAACAAGCTTCCCGACATGTAATAGCGTGACCTTTTTCCAGCTCTGGTTTTCTCTTTTGGTGTTGTAAAGCCCTTTTCTCTGACTACACATCAATGGCCTGCAGAAATAGTAACCTTCAAGTGGAGGGGGGAAAAAAAAGAAAGAAAAGAAATAAGAGCTTCAGGTGAGCAAGATGAGAGCACATGTGGAGGAGCTGCTGTGTTGTCTGGATGCTGTGATGTGCTGTGCCTTTCAGCCCCGTGCTCCAAGGACAAGTCCTTCTACAACTGCTTCTTTTTTTTAAAATTCTTTCGTGTTGACAAAATCTTGGGGAGGAAATAGCGATGTATGAACCCAGCTGTACCAGACCTGATAGAAAGAGGTTGCTTGGACATCACAGCCGTGTGGGAAGAGAAGCCATGGAGTTTGGTGGTGAGAGGTAGGAGCTCAGATCAGAAGCAGCCTGCACTGCCTTTTTTTCACTTTTGTTTTCAATAAAAATAACATGTTTTTGGAAGGAGCCTCCTGAGGGCGAGAGGACAGCAGTGTGTGAATTTTTAATTCATTCATATGATAGAGCTTTGAGGAAAAAACCTGGATAGCTTAGCACTTAATGATTTTCTGTGATTTTGAATGATATAAAGATAACTTTATGTAGTGTGAGCTCGAGACTGCCATGGTCTGTGAACTCATGCAACAGCGGGGAAGGGAATATGTTGCAAACTGCAGCCATTAATCCTAGCAGTTTGTTTGCTAGGCTTAGTGGAGGCATACCTTGCCATTTAGAAGTTAAAATAAGTCATTGCAGTGGAAATCTGAAAATCGGACAGCAACCTTCTCTTAGATTTGACTTCACATGAGGCATCTGAAGTGCACTATATCCATATTTTTAAAATTTGTGGCTAAACTTTGCAAGAAAAGAGCAATCAGACTTCATGTTGTGATGACAAAGGGTGGATCCACTGTCAGAGTGATTAGAGGCTCAGGCTATCCCCAGCAATTGCCATGCTGTAAATATTCAGTCCTCCTTACCCTGAAGCCAGCAGCCTATAACCCTTTTAGAGAAGAAATGCGATGAGGTTGTGAGCCAGCAGACCCATTTGGAAATGTATTCTTCCTGGGCTGTTGGGTGTTACAGCACTAAAAATAAATTAAAAGGCACCATCATAGGATATTATTACTAGCTTATGATACAACTTAACTGCTGATAGACAGTCTATTATACCAATTCCTTCTGGCTGCTGACAGCTCACCAGGTGCTTGGAAATGTCAGTCCCCGCCCCAGGATACATGGAGAGGTTATGGTTAATTTTCAGGTCTTCCATACTCTCTGTGGGTGGAGAGGAGCAGGGAGTTGGCCCCGGGAGTCTTGCATCCAGCCTGTCTTTTCAGTGTTGTTTAGCCTACCTGAACAGTGTTCTTGCAGATCTCTTTGTTCTGTCAGACTTGTGGGTTTTGGTGTGTTATCACCTCCTATGCTAGTAGTCACTTTTTTTTTTTGGCTTTATTGAAACCATCTCAATTAGTTCATATTGCTGCCACTTCTTTTTTTTTCCCCTCTCCTTAAGGAGGGACCCACTCAGCCTTCCTGGTATGTTTGGTAACTGTATAATTAGAAAGCTAAAAATAATGTACGGAAAGCAGCAGTTTCACAGGAGGTGTCCCAGTTTGGCAACACTGGGCTCTGAGTCACACTTGCTTCTCTGAGAGCCGAGCTGGTTGAAGACAGCAGTGAGTATTGGGCACTGCCTTTCTGAGCAGCCAGGGTTTGCCAATGTGTGGTGCAGCACAGCTGAGGTCTGGCCATCCAGTGCCAGTGTGCTGTGGGTGGAGATTTATTGCACTCTCTATTTATTTAGAATGTGTTATGATGCTGGCCAAAACCCTGCAACCCTGCCCAGCGCTCTGAGTATCTTGGTGCAAGCAGCAATGATACAAATCAAAGAATGGATGTGTCCCCAACTTTGTCTGACAGCCACCAGATCTCAGCTCTATCATCAGAAATGCTTTTATTCTTGAAGACAGTACTTCAAGCAGTATTCCATTTTTTTTTAATTGTTTTTTTTTTGCTTCCTTCCATGCAGTGACAGGCCATAAATTTCTCTTTCTCTCATGCTGGCTATTATTATTTATTAGTAGTGTGTTAATTCAGAGAATCTGAACTCCAGTTGGGACCCCATTAATGTTGATTCTTTACAGACCTACCATAAGAAAGGAGGTCTCTGGAATACCAAGGAAGCCTCTTTTACACCCTCACTTCATACTTTGATTACGTGCTGTTCTAGGATAGACATTGAATGAAGGAAATTGCAAATTTCATACTATGCTGTTGCATCATTTGAAAACCCTCTTGTTTCCAATTTATCATCGTTTTTATTGTGTTTCTTCCAGTGTACACTCTTTTTCATCAACCTATCATTTAGATTTGTGTGGTCCCAGGGGAATCTCAGCATGTTGGCTGCTTCACCTTGCAACTGCCTGGGAAACTTTTAATTATGGATCTTAAAAATGATGACACCCAAATACAAGTGAAAGGACTCCCAAACTTCATGTCTTTAAGCATTTATTACTCTGTGAATCACTCACCCGGTCTTCTGGGGGCTGCTTTGTGACATTCAAGGACTGAACACCTGAGATGCCATTGGGGTGGCAGGAAGTCAGGACTGACTGCACAGAAAGCTCATAGGGATTAACTTAGTTATTTATCCCCTTCGTTCCCACTTTAATCTTCTTTTAGTAACCAAATTCAGCGAACTGCAGAGCTGCTTAAGGTCTGCCTTGTTCTGAGCAGTTTCTTTCAAACTTTATTTTGTCTCTTAGGTGAAATAGGGATTAATTTTACAGCATGGTTCGTGAGCCAGGCTAAGTTCAAATTACAGTAAATCATTAAATGTGCTGCCATTGGCTTTAGAGGGGAAGCAAACACAGCCCAGTACTGGGACCATTAAAATTCCAGGAAATGGTGAATACCAAAAATAAATAAAAATGCATGAGAAACAGGTTTTGGCTGAAGAATTCTAACTTTCATTACAAGTGCTTTTTGGATCCTCTGAGACTGGTTTGCTGTATATATACACTAGTCCTGGACATCCTTGTTTCCCAGTGGATTGGCTGGTCCAATGCAAGGATGATGGGGTATCATGCCATAAGGGCGGCAGGGCTGCATCTGCCCACTGGGCTGGATGTGGAGGTACATCAGTAGGTGTAGCTGCAGAACAGGTGGATGTGGACCTAAGCAAGCCCTAAACTGAGCTGTGTTGGGTCATCTGCTGAGCTGATGTGTCTATGTGTCCCCCAGCAAAACCAGGCTGTCATTCCTCTGTGTAGCTTGGTTTCTCCCAGTAGGAGGTCCTCAGGAGCACTTGTTTCAGGATAACCTAGTTTTATGAGTGTGTTCCTGAATCACAAATGTGCTCCTACCTCCCTGCGGGGTCCTGGGGAGTTTTTGATGACAGCTTTTGGCTTTGCAGTGCCAACTTGAGAGTTACCCGTGGGCTGACCTGCAGTGCTGCCAAGCATGTTGATCACACAGCTCATGGATCTTACAGGTTTAATAGTGCAGGATCCCATACTGGTTTAGGGAAGGAGGGCTTCCAAACTGGGGTTGATCCCAGCCTCTGAGAAAAAGGCACAGAACAAAGACCAGAGGCAAAGAGTTTGTACCCTGAAACCTGGCAGCGGTATGGTTGGGCAATCCAAGGCTACTTATGGACAAGAGTTTTCTTGTAGGGTGGTGGTGAAATGGTTTCCCCTGGCTTTGAGGCTGAGCGTACACAGTTCCTCTGGAAGGAACATGACTGTGTCTTGTCTTGGCTAAGCTTTGGGGAAGAAAAGGAGGGCTGCTGTGCTAGGTGCAGGTGTCCCGGTGGGCAGGGCTGGGCATTCTGGATCACGACAGACAGCCAAAAACTGGCATTTCTAGCCCTGTGATGGTTTACCTTCAATAAATTGAAGGAGTTTGAATTTATTCTCATTGAGTCAGGGAAAGAGGGTATAATAACTGTCTTGGGGAGGGAGGAAAAGATGTGCATGTAGATTTGTTTATCTGGGTTGCTGTGGGTCATTCATTGCTGGAGCACAGTGTGGCTCTTGCACATATTTATTTACTTGCTAATGAAAAAGCTACAGAATTTTGGAGGAAGGGCTGGGAACACTGATTTGGTATCTGAATTCCTTCCATATTCATGCTGTGTTGCAGGCAGATATTTCTTTATATCCCATTTTAAAATTCTAATCTGTGATGCTGTAGATGAGCTGTGGGATGGTGGCTGACATTTCAGCTCATTTCTTATCATTTTAGTTTTAATCGGAAGTTAGTGCTCGACTTTATATAAACACCAGTAAATCAGCTTCTCACTGAGTGGTAATGAGGACTGTGATTTTATTCTTTGTAGCATGACATTTTGACCATTAAATTTTGACACAGTAAACTAATTTCTCAAGAATTCTTATCAAGAGTTATACAGAGAAGCATTCATATGTATCCAGGGTCATGGCTGCAATTGACAGGAATCAAATATTTTTGCCACCCAGGTTATAGGTGAGTGACTGACCTCACAGAATTCAGTGAGATTTTTATGAGTGATTTTGCAGCCTCTGTCCTCGGATGTCACCAAGCTCCTTAGAAAAGAGAACTTCAAAAGGAGGACTGTGCTGTATCAGAGCTCTCATTAAATTACTAAAACTTGTCCTTCTTACCCTGTTTTCCAGATTGATTTGTAACTAATCTTTTAACAGCACACAAAATCTGCAGGCCACCTGCAAGAAAGGGGGCTATTTCCATTTAATAATATTTTCTCACCAGAGATACAAAAGAAATGCCCTGCAGAGTTAATCACAAATATCCGTTGAGAATAAACACGCAAAATGTTACATCAACAGAGTTCCTACGTATGCAGCACTCCAAGCTCTGCTGCTATTATTAATAATATGTTGAGAAGGCATGGGTGTGTAAAGGAATGAAGATGTTATATGCATATATATATTTATATATACCCACCAACTGTATAACCTACATGCTAGACTTTACATAGCACTGTATCAGTTTCATCCTCCTGCTGCCTGCAGGACTTCCCTGGACTTAATTACATGCTGGAAGATCTTCACAGCATCAAATGGTAGATACATTATTAAAAAGAAGAGCTTGGCAATGGCACAAGCTACATTCAGGAGTGCTAAGTATAAAATGCTGGATGATGACTTGTTTTTGTCAAGCTCATCTGCCACACGTGCAC
Source organism: Orthonyx spaldingii (assembly GCA_013397795.1). Lineage (NCBI taxonomy): Eukaryota > Metazoa > Chordata > Aves > Passeriformes > Orthonychidae > Orthonyx > Orthonyx spaldingii. The sequence continues at coordinate 566,282 of VZTJ01004192.1, forward strand.
CCCAACCATCCTAGCTGCAGGTGGAAATAGAGTTGGGTCATCAGAGGGAGGATGGATGTGTAGCCACCTGAAATTTATTTAGATAATAAACAGTTCTAGTACAGAAAATAATCCTTAAAAGCTGAGTCCTGGGGATTTCTTCAGAAGAGAACTTGCTTTTGCCCCGAGGAGCAAACCAATTTGCTTGAGAGAGCTGGTGAGCAAGCTGCCTGCTGCTGGCTGTGAAAGGAGCAGTGCTGTGAATTACTGCAAAGAGAAGAACGCTGAAAAAAATCACATTTTTACATGTCAGAGCTGGGTTACTTGTGTTACCTGGGTTACTTGTGTTACTTGGGTTGCTTTTGGCACTTCAGAGCTTCTTTTGCCCCTTCCTCTCCCTCCCTGTTTTATTTTCTATCAAACAAGACTCCTGTCTGCTGAGGAGAGAATATTCACCGTAATGAAAGCACACTTCTTGGTTCACACCTGGTCTGGGCTTTTTTGCTCTTCACAGTTTTATAAACACGCAGGAGCTCAGTTTGAGGTGTGTCCTACATAGAACTTCAGGTGTATCCTATGCAGAGCTCTGGGCGTGTCTGCTGTACAGACAGGTGCAGCTCTGGCAGTCTCCTGGGGCTGCAGCCAGTCCTAATTTATTCTTGGGTGCTTTTATTGGTAGAGGAATTACCTGTGTTTGACTCCTCTGATGGAGGGGAAAGTTTCACAATTAGCAGCTTTTAACGCTTCCCTGTGCTGGAGAGTCAGCTCAGATCCAAGTGTGGGGTGTTGGAGCCAGTGTTTGGCTTCAAGGCAGGAGAGAGGGGCTATTGAAATCATCCAGCCTGCCCTGCGCTCCTGGCTGGCCACGTTTTTCCCCTGTTGTTCGGCATTCATCAAAGCGTGGTGCTTGGAGAACGGATTTGCTGTGCTCTGCAGGAGCCTGCTGCAGTGCTCAGTTGAATGGGGAAGAGCAGCAATGTCCCACCTTGGCTCAGCACTGGGAGGATGCTTGGGCTAGACCTGTCCGGGTGTGAGGGTGGACCTTCACCTGACACCTTAGTGCCAGTACCTCTATATCTATCTATCTATATATATATGAACGATACGTACTCACGTGTACTCTTCTACTCGTATGTACGCAGACATATATACACACATATACTCAAGAGTAAATATACCTTCCACTTCCTCAGTTTGGAGTGATAAAATTGCTCTTTACATACCTGGGTACGTGCATTGCATATAAATGTTTGCAAAACCAACAGGAGCAGGACACAGTTCTCTCTTCCAGGGACATTGTCCTTCCTGGAGGGAACCCCAAGTTTAGCTATTTGCTTTTCAGGTCCCAGGGTGCTAACTTAAGATGGTATCACTTTCTGGGTAATTTGAAATGCTAGTATTAGTCAGAAATTTTAAGTGTATGCTTCTGGGTGGGAGACAGGATGCCAAAACCAACATTTATCCATTAAAGTCAATCTTAATTACAACAAAGGTAAGTATTCTGATCTGACCACAAGATTTGCTTTGAGTTTCCTTTCTGTTATTTTTTGCCAGTTCGTGTCTTTATAGTGAACCACATTGATACTTGCCTATTTTTTTTAATTGATTTCTAATTTTTTTTTGTGAGGGGGAGGGATTTGGTTTTGCTGAAAATGGAAATGCAGAGTCCATAATTTTTTTCTTTTCGTTTTTTCTTCTTAATTTGTTGTTAGCTTCTTGCTGCAGTTCTAGCCTCCTCCTCCCTTTTGTCCAGAAATAATAGCTTTTTCAGAGCCCTCTGCCTGCTTGAAAGGCTGTATCTACAAGCTTGACCAGATTCCTCATGTAATCAGCACAGATGTCATACACCACCTTTCTCCTCCCTGGGTCTGAGGCTATGGTGATTTTAATGGGTTTAAAGACAACTTCAGCATTAGTAACAGCAACGTTCATTTATTTCTATTGCTTCTGACAGGTTATGCAGATGTTGCAGTTATTGCAACGTCGTGCGCTTCAGATATCAGATGTACTTTGATAATTTTACAAGATGTGTTTTGCCTAATTATTTCATCCCTGTTTAATTCAGGTTGTCCTTGATGTCAGGGCAGCACCAGGCACACGTGACATGGATTCCTGGGAAGGGAATTAAATTCCTGGGCTTGCTGGGGCTTGCAGAAATAGCTCCTTCTTGCCTCAGACATCAACCAGCAGCATCTCTGCTGTCCATGCCACGGTCAGGTCAGGGGTCCTTGGCTTCTGCTCCACCTCAGCTCTTCCTGGCCTTGCTTGGAAGGAGGCTCTGGCTTTCCCTGAAAGCCACAGGTGACCCCAGGCAATGCTGCTCCAGCCCCCTCCCTGAATCTTCAACTTGCAATGCTGGACGATTTGCCTTGAAAGGGCTTGAGGAAGGGAAGATACTGGGGACAGACCAAAAAAGTGGCCCTTCTTAGAGATGTAATGCATTAACTGCAGTCAGCAGACAGGCAGTGTTGCTTCTATTGCATTAGTTGAGTTTTTCTTATTCTAGTAAGCACAGTGGGGTTAAAATTAATTAAATTCCTCAATTTCCCTTTTCTTAAATTCCTGGGGCTTTGTTATTGTTTTTATTTATTTATTTAGTATTTATTATTTGTATTTGAAATTAAAGCAAAGAATTTATTTAAAAATGGCTGCACAAAAAGCAAAGAGTAGAAAATTAAATTAAAATATGATGGAGACAGAAGTTAAGAAATTAATCCATTTAAATGAAGGAAAAAAGTGGACTTATATATTTTTATTATTTTAAGGGCATCACCTTTTAAGTATTGCAAGTGGAAATAGGCAAAAAGTATTAAAAAGAAAAGCCCTCTCCTTTTACCATTGCTGCTGGGTGCACCCAGCTGTGCTCACAGCAAGTTTTTCTGCAGGAGTAAAGTCAGCGTGGAAGGTCTCAACATGGGGCAGCGTTGTTTTTGTTGTTCCCCAGCACAGCTCCTGCATACAAACAAGACTTGAAAAACTCTGGTAATTTCAGGGCTGGAGAATGAAGTAATTGCAACCAGGGAATTATTTTCTAATTGTACTGTACTGGACTTGCAGAGGAGAGATTATATCCAAGGCAGTCCTCCTACGAGCTTTCTGTAAGCCTCTGTGTGTTTGGCAGTGAACTGTTATTCCCATTCTTCCATATGAGAAACACACTTTTTGGGGTAGCATTGGCACCACAGGGAGGATGAGCCTTTCCAAAACTCTGTCCTGGCACTACTGGCAAGGTGCTTTGACAAAAGAGCTCTGGAAATCACTTACGCTGCTCACTGGTACTGAAGTTTCCCTGAAAAAGGGGCTGGTGCATGCCTTTGGTGCCAAGCAGGGGATTAAAAGTTTGGGGGATTGAGGTGTCTTGCTCATTTTGGATAGAAACTATAAATAAAGAGGTGAAGGAGACTCTTAAGTTGGTACCTAGAGAATCTTAACAAGATTTTGGGGTGATTGGTGGCTCAATTGCAAATAAGGTCTGTGCTCCGTTGTCTGGTTGGTAGGCTGTGCTCCTTAAGTTGCTCTTGAACTGAAGGAGATGAAGGTGGTTATGTGCAGAAACATCATTTTACAAGGAAGGAAAATTGTCCCAATCATACTTATCGAGTTTTTGCTTTTTTGGTCAACCTGAAGCACCATGTATCTTTTTTAAAAGGCTGAAATTACTCAAATAACTGGATTTGTAGTTTTGAAAGTCAGTTGTAAAGTAATTTTGTGATCATTTTGCTGACTGAGACAGCAGCATGTTATATTTCTGCTCCTTTTGTCCTTTAAGACCTTCATAAAATGAGATCTTCTACCTCATGAACCCGTCAAAATGACTGCATTCTAAAGTAAATATGAAGGCATCAGTGAACATAATTTTCTTTGAGTTCAGTCCTGGTCTAATGGCTTTGACAGAACATCCAGTTAATTTTGCTCTAGGCTTCTGCTGCAATCTATCCTAAGGAAATTACCGAGGATGATCAGATTTCTTTGTTTGTGAGCGGTGAATGCTGCTGAGTTGCCTTGCTGGTGTGGCTACGAGCTGGGGTTGCCTTTCCAGAGAGCGTGCACGGGAGCGGGGATGCATGGATGGAGAGTTCCTCCGTAGGAAGGAATACCTGGTGTCCTCCACCCGGGCTGGCACTGCAGCTGGCTTTAGTAAGGTATTGGCTCTCCAAATGTGCCTTCACTGGCCTCAGAGATGTCCTAGAATAGTTGTCAGGCTGATCCCTCCTTGCCCTGCCAAAAGACCTTTTACTCATCCTTCCTGTTGCCAGCTCACAAACACAGCACAATGCTTTCCCTGCATTTAAATGCACCTGGGTGGAAAGTAAGGCATTAAACCATTAAGCCACTTGTGCTGGCCATATTTACTGGCCCAGAGGCTCACATGTTGCATGGTGGAAAGTTATTACATTCTGCACACCAGCAGTGCTTTGCAGGTGATGTGTAGCTTTTGGCCCAGAAATTGTACACCTCACAGTTGGGTGTTTTTCATATAGATGTTGGCAAATGAATGGCTCAGTTGCCATCTTGTAATTAACCCACATGGTCTTGCACTGAGTAGCATTTGAGTGGTCTTGGGTGGTGGTCCAACTGTTTCCTTCAGAAAAATGTCTTAAAGCAGAGAAAAAATAGGGAGAAAGCCACTTGTCTTTATAAAGAGAAAAACATGTTAAAGGCGTGTGGACACAAGAAGCAAGAAAAGTTGAATATCACGGAATCATAGAATGGTTTGGTTTAGAAGGGACATTAAAGACCTTCTAGTTCCACTCCCCCTGCCATGGGCAGGGACACTTGCCAGTAGAAAATGTTAATCAGAGCCCCATCCACTTCCAGGGATGGGCATCTACCACTTCTCTGGGCAACATGTGCCAGTGCCTCATCATCCTCAAAATAAACAATTTTTTTCCTAATATCTAATCTAAATCTACCGTCTTTCTGCTTAAAGCCATTCCCACTTATCCTATCAGTACATACCCTTGTAAAAAAACCCTCACCAGTTTTCATGTAGTGGAAGGGAAAGAAGAAATAAAGCAATAGTCCTTGCTAACTGGGAGCAGGGCTCTTGCAACAAATCCTGACCAAAGCAAATTCTCTTCCTCCCCTTTAACACAGCAAAACATGCTGCCTTTCGCTCTTCCCAAATTGGTCCTCCTGCATGAGCCGTGATCTTGCTGAGACAGAGCATAAATACATAAAAATATTCTATGCTGGTAGTTTTGAAAACTGTGTGTTTAGAGTCAAGAAGAATATTCTGAACAAATTGGTACAGGGACTGTGATCTGAAACTACTGTACTCTCGCATTCTAAAAGCAGTAATTTTAGACTTTGAGTCTCAATTTGCTCTTAAAAAGGTTGTTTAACCTTAAAAGGAATAAAATGAAGCTCAAGTTTACTACCTAGCTTTTAATATCTTTGCAGAAGTCATATGTTTTGCAATAATGTCAGGGTTTTTAAGTTTTGTTTTATCATAAAATAGGCTTTTTGAGTAAATTGTTTAATCAGAAATGTTGGCAGTAAACCACAGTTTTCATTTTCTCCAAAATAGCTTTGGTTGGTTTTTTTTTTTACACAGAATATTTATGGAAAATCCTCCTATTTTATGTTTTCTGTGGAGAGAAGTTTATAACTGGTTCAGTAAACTATTCCATGCTTTCACTGCTGGTATCACTGCATTTTAAAACGTTAGACTTAAAAATCCGCAGTCATTCCTTGGAGGAGGTAGTTTTCCATTGCACTAAGCCTATGGAGGCCGGGCACAAGCCATTCCCAAGTTTACTCAAGGGTGATGCTCCTGGGTGCTGGCCTGAGCCAGCTGAGCTTTTCTGGGCTGTTGACTTTATTCATCTCCCCGCATTCATCTTCCCGCATATCCACAGGGCAAGCATTTAGCCAGGAATGCGTCCCGTTTTAGAGACGGACAAAGCCCTCCGCCGCCCACCCCTTCTCTTCCCAGCCGCACTTACTGCCGCAATCCGTGATGGTTTGCATCACAATCACCCAACCAGTTTTCCGGGAGCTGAAAGACTATCTTACGAGTTATTGAGATATTCATTTGTTGCCGCAGCCAGTTGTTAGGCAAGATTTGCAGACAGTCCTGAAGGTTGGGAAACACTCGGGAGATGCCATACGCTGATTTCCAGCCCTCCCTGCAGAATCACAGACTGAACCATTTAGGTTGTGCTACCCAGCCAGGTATTTAAATCCTCTTAGTCAAAGACAATATCCTCCATTTAAACACTACCTGTTACGGCGAATTCCTGCATAGGTATCTTTCTTTTTATCTAAAAAAAAAAAAAAATCTTCCAACCCCTTCTAAAATCAGTGTTTTCTTTCCTCCTATATTTCGATGGGAGTACTTTCTTTGTGGGTTTCTGTGTTGATGAGATCGCGTGAGGAAGCCCCGGGATATGCCAGTGAAAAAGTTAGCAGAAATTATACACTTAGATGTTTTGCTCAGTGTCTTAGTGAGCTTTTTAAACCTTTATACCGACTTACCTTTACTTTCTGCTTCCGAGTTTTGCACTTCCATAGGGTTTCTTAAAATCAGTAATGCAAAGAAAAGCATTGCTAGAAAAAGAGAAAAATGTGGGGTTTTCCTGGGCTTTTTAATTATTATTATTTTTTCCATCTCTCCTTTTTTTTTTTTCCCTCCTCATCCATTATAGGATAGGAACTGAAACAACCAGTAATTCATGAACTTTGAAAAATCTCCTTTAAATAACATGAAAGTTTAATTGTTCATTGCCCTTGGGGGAGTATTTTTGAAGGTCTGTGGCCAGTTCTTGTTGATTTCAGGATGAAATAGGAGCCTAAACACCTTTTAAAAATTTTTCTGGTAGCACTTAGGGCACCTTATAAGTCGGTAGGATTTGTGTGCTTTTGTTGATGAAGGACTTATGAAAATAATATTTAGCAGTTTTAGAGGCAGACCCACCAGTGGAAGCTGTGGAAATTTGTTTTACTAAGTTGCTTAGGTGCTGCTGATAATCTGATATGATTGCAGGTTTCCTATGTAGAACTTAAGGTCCACTTCCTTTGACCCAGGATCATTTTTCATTGCCTTTTCTGTTTCTTAGTAGAAACCATGGAGGCCCTTCATGTTTCTGAAAGTAAGGCAATACACAAGAAGCTGTGTTTCCCTAAAGTGATATAGAAATCTTAATTACAAAGACTGAGGAGAAGAAAAGCATTCTGCCGTTAATACAGCATGTATTATCACTCCTTAGGCAAGCAGGCAGATCAATTCTTATCTGACTTTCAAAATAAATTCACACTCAGAGTGATCCAAGGCTCTTCTGTGGGGCTGGTTGCATTCCTGCTTGCTGGGAAAGGCTGATCACTCCTCCAGCTTGGCTGTCCGTGTCAAGGTATGTGTCTGTAAAGCTAAGGTATGTGTCTGTAAAGCGTTGCATGCAGAAAGATGTTTGATTTCAGTTTCAGGTGAAGCTGCTATCTTGACACACGTTTTCCATCCTTCCTTAATTTTCTTTCTTTTTAATTAAAAAATTTTTTTATTTGCACAAACCCATACATTTGGGGCAGGAGCAGCGGTAGATCTCAGTGATAGCAGTAGATAGCAGTGTGTTTGAGAAGGGTTTCCTTGGAGAAATGCTGGATGCACTTTCAAAAGGCAGGATGGTGCCTCATAGTTGGAATGTTTTCTGTCGAAGAATTATATTGGGTGAAAATAACTCTTTCCGAAAACAATCCTCATCTATCCTTTGCTGTCTGCTTTGTGCCAGCTTCCATTGCTGCTGATGAGGTCCAGCCAGAAAAACCATTAAAAATAGGCTGGATGGGAGATGGGTCTTTTGAAAATCTGCCTCTAATGTTTGAGCATTTAAAAAAATACAGCTGAGTACTTGCTGTAAGTAAGCAGTGGTACAGAGCATGACTACCCTTTCCCACTTCCATTGATCTTCCATTGGAGTTCATTGGGATAGCTTAAGCCAGGGTTAAAGCTAGGCATGTTCCTACCCTGGATTCCTACCTTGAATCACAGCCTCAGTGTGGGAACAATTTTAAACTTATTAGAAGGTTCTGAGTGCCTGTAAAAATATTTCTGAAGCATTGCTTTCCTGGGATAGAGGTGTATAGATGAGATACTGCCCTTGGCTTCATGTCGTGCATCCAGAGGGGGTCTGAAATTTCCTGGTGGTTTGCAATTAAAAGAAATCTGTAATAATAAATACTGGAACAAGCTGGAAAAAAAAGTGAAAAATAATTCAACCTAGGGAGCCTGTTTTAGTTCTAGGAGTATTTAAACAATCGTTAGACCTTAAATATTGGAATTAAGGGTTTGTTTTCTGAATACTGCTGCCAGCTAGCATGCTTTGGGATGCTGTAGAAAAGCTGAGGGATTCACCTGCTAAATTTAGCTCTTCTCCACTCAAAATCTTTGCTACTTTCTGAAAGCATTTCTGAGCAGATTTTCCTGCCTTAAAATACAGGGTGGTGTAGAATTTGTAACATGACCTTCCTAAACAAACATACACACTTATCCCCCCTCTCACCAGCTTTATTTACAGAGATCCTCCAGACTTCTCCAACCCCTGTGCGAGGTTTCTTCAAAGGGGAAAACTTTCAGAGACTTAAATACCTACTTTGAAATGGTTGTAAAGATTGCAGCTTCTGGAGCAAAGCCTAGCTTTTGCAGGAGTCTGTTGGCCAGGTGTGAGAATCCATGGGCTGCTGGCCAGTGTCAACCCCATATATTAGGTCTGCGGGCCAGTGTAAACCCAATAAAGCATCTTTGAGGTCTTGCAGCTTTGAAGTTTGGGGAAGGAGTCTTGCCAGCCCCAGAGAAGGGGCTCTGAAGTTGGCAGCAACCACGATTAGTTTAGGAAGGATTTGCTGGCTTGCTATTTCGCTGTGGGATGCTGCAGAGGCAGAAAGGCTGTTTGCTGCTGCACTGAGATTCCTGATTTCTCTCCTAACTATTCCTAAGTCTCAAGTAATTGTTCAATGAGTGATTTTTATAGCACTTCTGGTTTATATTCCAGACCGTCTGGTGGCATCAATCTTGATTTCTATGAAATATCAGTTGATAGTATAAATGTGTTTTTAAGTAGCAAAATGCCATTGAGTTTAATATGAAAATGAAGCCGTATTGGCAGCGGCTGAATTATGTGCTGGATGTAGAAAACAGAGCAGATGCCTGTTCCGGCATGAATTGATCCCAAGCTGGTGTGAATTCCCAAGGGTGGTTATTGATTTATTGCTAAGGTGGGTGATGAGTTCATGTCATCTGTTTTGCCCTGGGAGCCAAGGATAATGTGTCCCTTGGGAGCTGACTTCAATTCTTATTTTCCTACTCTAAAGCTCTCTATCTGAGCATGGACCCAAGATAATTTCTGAGCTGGGATGGATGTGGTTTTAGCTGAGTTCAGTATCTTGTCTCAGAAAGTATCACCCAGCTTTCTACAGCAATGAGAATTTTGAATCAATCTGTTAGTTTTGATATACTGGTACCTTGCCTGTAGCGGCATGAGCTTTTCTGAGTGAGGTTGCTTTTGACCTTTCCAAAGATTCTTCTGGTTGTCATTAGTCTGTCTGGGTGAACAGAGGAGTTGGCGGCCTTGGCAGATCCCCAGCTGTGCCTCCTGCTCCATTTGGAGACAGAGATGCCTGCACCAAAGTAGCTTTTCATTTTTGCAGTTCAACTTCCATGGCACTCTACTCCCCAAGTGCTGATACAGTAAATCTTTGCTTAGGTCTGTAGTTTTCTAAACTTATGTGTGATGCATCATCAGGATGGTGCTAAAGCAATCTGTAAAAAGATGCTTGCTGTGCAGGTAAGCATTTCTTATTTGTCTCCACTATCAAATGAAGTGCAATATTTTAATATCTTTTGCATTTATCCAGCTATCGTGGTGCATAAGTGATGCAATTTAACTTGTAGTTTTCCTTGCTAGGAGGTAATCCAGCTCTTCATTTTAAATAAAGTCTTCTTTGTGAGTAATTTGAGGATCTGTTGGTCCTGTTCTTATTACTGTCTGGTTTACTGTGAAGAGAGCTGGACACCTGAATTTTGGTATGCATCAGGTTTGAAGCTGCTTCACTTTTGCATAGTAGGTAATGATGGTTCTGTCAGACAAACCCTGTTAAAACTTGTTCATAGCTCAAAATGGAAGCATGAACAGCTGCTCATTGCTTGTCTGTGTCTTGGTTAATTTTTAGGGATGGGTTTGTTCTCATTTAGTAGCAGTTGTATGATAGCTGTCAAAATGTCTGATTATTTATAATTTATAATAATTATTATTTATTTATTTTACTTCAGTGTTTAATTTGTGTTTCTAAATGGCCTGACATTGCTCATGAAGTGTCAACAGAAAATTTAACTTGCAACTGATGAGAAAGTGCTATTACTGTGAAATAGAAATTTGAGCATCCCTGGATACAGGAGGTGCCTTTTATTGTCTGCTTGTATATTTTGACCCTCTTTGCTGTCATAGCTGGTCACCTCATGAATTTTTGGCATGGAATTCTTCTCGTTCTGTTGTGTTATGGGTGTGGAGCTGGGGCAAGGGCGTTATGCCGAGTCATGCAGGTGCCCTGGCTCCCTTCCCACTTGGCTGTGCTCCCCCTGAGCCATGGAAATTGTGTCTGTGGTTGTAACATTAGTGTAATGTGTTGCTGGTGCTGAAAAGTGTGCCTGCTAAGTGATACAAGAGCCCTGCTCAATTTATACGATAATTACTTGAGCTGGGTGAGCAGAAATTAAGGGCTTGTTCCCCTCCCAAGGCTTGGGCTACCATGAGAAAAAACATGAAGGTAAAAGAGTCTCTTGGTATGCCCTTCCTCAAGGGCTAGTAAAACACTTAAAAATGCTGCTACCTTCTCGTCAATGGCTCAGTTCCCTTGGCTTTCTAAGAAATTTTTTGCTGGTGCACTGGCCAGAAAGTGAGGCTCACATCCCTGAGCCTCCCCCCTCAAGACACTGTTCTACTTGATGGATCTGGTAATTTTTTTTTAATTCTTTTTTAAATTCCATTCATTTACTGATACTAAAAGAAAATGCAAGACAGGGGTTTCCTAGTAGAATGATGGTTTTTTGTTTGCATTGCTCATGAAAGTAAGTGAAAAGCCACTTAAGCTGGACTCAAGTCTCCTTGTAGAATAGAGGTCCTATTTGGATCTCTTCACGCAGCCACGCAGTAAAATATTTTTGTGTTTTCCTTTAAATATTTTTGTTCCTACATTTGGACAAGATGAATAGGTCATTGAGATTTCAACAGCCCTCACAGTCCTTGAGAAAAGGAGGAAATTATGGAGGCCTAGGAGGGAAATGCTATGATCTGAATCACGCTGAACTGTTGAGCAGAACCTCCCAGTGAAGCTTGTTGATGACTCCTCCCTTTGCTGGGAAAACTGCTTTGCTGATATTCAGGGTATGCACAAATCTGTCCCATGATCCAGGAGGATAGGGAGGAGGTGAGGGGCAGAGGAAGCTTGTTCCCTGGGCCAGTCAACTTAATTGCTGCCTCATGGTGCTGTGTGGGTGAGCAATCTTGGTAAAGGAAGATCAAAGGAACAAGATTTTAAGGTCAATGCTGCTGTACCAGCTCCAAGCAACAACCTTGGCACTGAGCAAGGACTTCTGTTTCCAGGGCCACCTGGGAAATAGCGCTGTATTTTTTTCCCATCCTAGCGGTAGCAGAGCTAGTGGGTACTGGTGGTGGCTTAAATAAACCCTTCCCTGCTTTGGAGATCAGAAATGTTGTGCCATTTCTCATTTAAACTCAGTTATTCAAGCCTATGGTTTGAAGGCAGTTTTTGTCTGTTGAACATAATTGTAATTCCCTAAATTTTAAGCTCAGATAACTAAGGCTGAGTTATAGAAGTCTGCTTTTTAATATCTTAGGCAGGAATAATGTGTATCTAGAGAGAAAATAGTCTAAAAATGCAGGTATTTAGGTCAGATACAAGTGAAATAATGATTGTGGTATTCTGGGCAATTCATCTAAATGCTTTTTACCTTGGAGCTGTGCATGGACTGACACCACTGTGGGCTCCAGGGTGACCTCCTTGGTGGGTTCTTGAGATGACATGCAGGGAAGGAATGTTCACTTGATCATTTTGAAGTTTCAGAGTCCCAAGTGTGCATAGCTGAGGCGTCATTATGATAAGAATCTTGAAAATTTAAGAAGCACTAAGCAATGTATTTGTACAAGATGAGCGACTTTAAACATTCACTTTTTAAGGCAAAATTATTTCCAGAATTTATCTCCTTGACCTGCTGTGTAACTATAACACATAGTTCTAAATATAACATTTTTATAAATGACCATTCCTGTTGCCAGTAATAGGTCTTGTGCAGTACATTGCCATGATACCTGACTTGGTAGAAGTACAAGTTTTTATTAATGGGCAGATAAAGTTGCTGTTGCATTGCATCTTGTGGTCACTGCCTCCTGGAGCATAAATACACATAATAATGTTGTTTAACGTGACACATACTGTTGCACCATATTGACGTTTCCATTCTAATGCACTATACCTGTCTGGTGAGGCTACCTTTAATGTGCACCACGAGCATAAAAATCATCAGCAGAAAAGAAAAACAACCCACTTGAAGAAATGATAGCTAATTTAGTATTGTATTACTTCTGGGAAAGTTTTATATGTGAACAAATGTTGCAGTTTTTCAGTGCGTGCTCCAAATCTCAAAATGTGTTGTGCAACCAGCGTAATAAAATGGTGATTGGGCCATGGGAAAGGTGCTGCGTCTTCCAGAGGGAAAATTGCTCCTTCTTACTCATTTAGCCTATGGCTGTTCTAAAGGAGATGCAGTCACAGAGTACTGAAGTTGGATTATGCACAGCCACCACTTAGCTGACTCTCCATCTTTATTAAATTGAGTGGAATATCTTCAGCATGAAATACAGAGGGAAGAGAGGGAAAGTGTCCAGAGATGCCAGGGGAATAGACCTAGAAGGGATTAGGGAGCTTGGGGAATAGAACTTCCAACACAAGGAAGTACAGTAGAGTCTACTGTTTTCATTGGGGAGCAGAGCTCATTTTGTTGTTTTTTATTTTGCTGTAAAATTTGAGAAAAGAGAGTGGAAAACCAGTGAGATTTTCCTTTTTATAGTGTTCGTGAAGACTACTGGGAGAGTTTAAATTTGCAACACAAAATTTAATAGACTCCTATTGCATAAGGTAAAAATACTATCCTTGGGTAGTATTTCTTGGAGAAATAAAATCATATGCCAGGGTATTCCTTCATGCTGAGCATCTCTTTCCCCCTCTGCCCCATGGGAACTGGTTGTGCACTGCTGTACCAAGATCAACTGGAGCTTCATTTTGCCCAAATCTTTCACATCTTCCTATGGCACCCCAACAAAATAAATTCATAAAGTTTTTGGGGTTTTTTTGTTGTTTTTTTTTTTTCTTTTCTTTTCTTTTTTGTCCCCAGAGAAGTGGTACTTGTGCTTTGGCAAGTGTAAATAAGAAGTGACATGGTCGGCAGGAGCGGCTCTGAATCGGCCCTTGTCTCCCATTGTGTCCCTTGCCAATTAAAGGTCATTCACAGGGCACAGCAGTGGGGACGTAGGGGCTAAGCCTATTGTCCACACATTAATGTTCACTGAGATCAGAAGCAGCTGAAAAATTCGGGGGCTGAACCCAGTTTTTGTATGTTGGCAGGGTGATGCTGGGAAAGGAGGCACATGAGCATTCCTGCCTAAGGATGCACTGCTCTCACCAGCACCCAACTCTGCTTGATTTTTCCTAAGCTGCTGCTGGCTCTGTTACCTTCCTTTGTGTCTCGTTGGTGGGATGGTCTTTGGGACAGGCACTCCATCTTCTTGTTGGTGTCACTGTGCAGATGGGATGCTGAAGGTGCTGGCGTGGTAAGAGCAGACCCACTTTCCAAGAACACGTGGCTCCACTGCTTTCTTCCTATACAACATTTCTTTGGAGGATGTCAGGGCTTTGAAGGCAGTCGTGGTTTGAAAGTTGCAAGGCTCTTGCTGGATGAGCTTTTAGGGTCTTTGTTTTAGACGTGGCAGAACCAAGTGGACGGATGTTTTTGCTTCAGCACTTTGAAATCTCTGCTAAATCTTGGTAGATGGCAAGAGGTCGTGTGGAGCAAGTGATGCCCAGTGCCAAAAATCAGTAATAAGTGGAGAATTTTGAGCTGGTAGGAGCAGCTCTGTTTGGGGGCATCTTCTCCCATGTTTTAGTGGTTTACTTTCTGTTAGGTTCTTGTATTTTCAGTATTTCTGGTGTGCTTATTTACCATTCTGGCAATTTTGGAAAGCAAATAGTGAAAACTTTGTTTCTCCACTGCCTTTTTGGTGGCTTGATACATTAAAAGCAACGGAAATCAGCAGCTAAAATACAGTCACTGCCACGCTATATATCTATCCATAAATTACCACTGGTGAAGGCAAAAGCTGAAGTGGGGTTGACAGGGAGGGATGATAGATCTGGGACTGGAATGAGGAGTTTTCTTAAACAGAAGGGAGTTAGAGAGCAGGCTTCCCTTTGAGCATTCAGGATGGGTGAACTCTGACTAAGGTGCTTGCATGGGTTAATGTCAGGCTCAGGTGTGATCCTTTGAATTTGTAGCTGAGACGGAAGAAATAATGGTGTAAATGTGCCAGGCAGCAGGATTAATAACAGGTGTTAAACCGTATTTCAGGAGACGTCACTCCTCGGAAAACATACATCTCCAGCCTCTTCAGCCCTGCATTGTTTTGTAGGGGCTTTATTTCATGTTGGGCATGACAATTTGATAGCAGATTTTCTTCACCTTATGTTCTCTAGGCAACTTCTCAATGTGGCTGTCATATCTTGTTATCTTTTTTACCGTGAATCACGTGGTTTGATTTTTTTTTTTTTTT
>VZTJ01004192.1:581167-674436 GCA_013397795.1 Orthonyx spaldingii
TTTTTTTTTAATTCTGGTGCAGCTCCTGGAATTGGAATATTTAGTGCTAATTTCATCATTCATTAAAAAAATAAATTTCAGGAATAATACCTAGCACCTGGTGTCAGCAAAGGTATGCTGAAGTCTTTCTAAAGATATGTTGATGAATCCCCCTTGTTCTCTGAGTACTGCCCAGGGGACTGAAGGGAGCCGGGAACTGAAGATGCTCTTTAGCCATGGGTTTCTGCTGCATTTATTGTTGTCAACAGTGTTTCCTCAGAGAGTCAGGATGAGCTGATAAGGCACCTGTAGAAATTAATGTGAGAGCGACTTTTTCTTCCAGGTCTGAGTAGCATCCCAAGGTGAAAGCCTGCTTCCTTTGAAAGGATTGCCAAATTCGCATCGACTGGAGGCAGTCAGGGTAGCACAAGCAGGTTTTATTGCACTGCTTGCAGCTACAGCATTATAGCAATTGACAAAAGAGACACCACAGGTAGTATTGACTTTGGCTGCTGCAGTAGGAAGTGCATGGTTGAATAAAATGAATGCCTAAATGCAAGGAAGGATAACCAGTGTAATCATCCTGTGCAGAAGTCCTCGATGTTATCCCTATAAGTGTGTGTCATGACCAGGGTTTTGGCAGAGCTCATCCAGTGGGCAGTGGACCCTGCAGGAGGTTAAGCCCTTGCCAGCACCTCAGCTGATTGTCCCAAACATGAGGAGGAGGGAGCAGAGCTGGATCTGTCCCTCAGTGGATGTTGGTCCCTCCTCCCCTTGCCCAGGAGTGTCGTCCTGATTTATGGTGCCCGCCATTGGTTTCAGCCTCAGCATTGCTCGTATCTGCTGTCTTAATTTCTCATGCCTGACAACCTTCATGGGTGAGCTGGCTTTCCACTCCTTGATCCAGAACACTTCTCAGTTTATTGCTCATACAACAGAGTCTTTTAATTGAATTTATATTTGTTTGGATAGCACTTGTCAGTGTGGCATGAATCTTCATCAGGTTCAATCGTCTTTCACCGAGCTCATACGTAATCCCCACAGTAAGTGCTCCAGAACTGGAATGCTTGTTCCTCCTCGAGGGGAAAGGCAGCTGTTTTGGAGCATGGCTGTCTTTTTCCAATGCCCATCCAGTGCCTTGCACCACTAAACTCTTGTCCCATACTGGAGACCATTAATAGGGCTGTGATTCTTGTTTGTTTGTTTGTTTGTTTGTTTTTAAATGCAAACAGAATATTTATTTAAGATAATTGTAACTGGTTCTTTTTAACACTGGTGAAGAAGTGAGATATGCCAAGGCATGATGATGGAAACCCTGAAAGGAAGGGGGTTATATGGTCAGATGCTTCCCCTTTGCAAGTTGGAGGACCAGAGTCTCCTGTGGAATAAGCAGCTCCCCTTTTGCAGAGTCTGGGCTGAAAGGCCTTAAGACCTGAGAATTACTGACACAGGAAACATGGTAACAGTACTGGAAAAGGGATAAAAGAAGCAGTACCGTAGTAATTCAGTTAACAATATGTTCGACAGAACACATTCATAACTCTTCCTACTTGGGGACACAATTTGCTTGCTGTATTATGCCAGTAGAGATAACCCCTAATTCCTTTCGTATCCTGTTTTTGAATCATTTTGTTAAACAAAGGCCTTTGAGTCCTCCTTTGTTGCTGAGAACAAATGGTGAGATTTTGGGGACTGTATCTACTTTTGTTATTCAGAAATTCCAGAGCCTTTCAAAATTCTTCATCATTCACATTCTGGGCTTCACCACACAATCATTCATTATGTCAGCAGCTGCCCGGGGAGTCTCACTTCAGCTCATTCAGCCAAATAATAAGCACTGGGACAAATGCTTCTGCATTAAAATAATAATAAAATAATAAATAGAGGTTCTTACATGTGCAGAACAATGTGGCTATCTTCTGCTTTTTGACACATTCCTATGTTGAAGTCAGTGATCGGTTTTGCTCAGCGTCTGTGTTGGAATGAACCTGGCCATTCGGGAAATTATGTTTTTGATACAACCAGACACTTCAGTTCTGGCCAGTTCTTGGTGCTTTTTAAACGTTTTATTTCTCAGAGATCTCTTTTGTATTCCATTCATGTAACAGGAGGATTTGGGATGCTCTCCTGTCATGCCTTAGCAGGTGTATTAGCATATATGTGTACAGCTGTGGAGATAACACAGCCCAGCAAGCAAATTGGTTATTCGTGGTGTGGAAACAGGATTGCAAATGAGTGACCAGCACAGTGAATGTGTATCTTATAGTGCAACTGTTTTATTTTTTCAAGCGAGTGCATCCAAGAACCTAATAATAATATTAGTGTGAGGCGTCATTCTTCCTCTTTAGCTAGGATAAGGAATGTAATTTACAGAGTGAGGCAGGATTATTCTTTCCATCTCCTGTGCAAACAGGGTGCGAGCTGGCTTCCCGTGCAGTATGCAAATGTCAATGTCCCATCATGCAAGGTATCCGTACTGCAATCTGCCCTGTAGCAGACTAATCCAGGATGGCTTTATCCAGATGTCATTCTGTCCCACAGTCTGAAGTGGTACACCCTGCCTATGCCGTTGCCTCATTCATCTCAGTGAAATTTGCATGCTGATTCAGCTGAGCAAAGGGAAGCCGCCTTATGGCTTTTCAGGGATGTATAGCTTTCCATACATAAGGCAGGCTGTGCATGACGTTGCCACCTTTTGCTGAACTCTTCCCGCCTACACAGATAGTACCACATGCAACTGAAACCCACTATTGATTGTGTGGAAGCAGTTCTGTCTGTTAGAGGAAGTAATTTGGATGTTTATGGGAGATGGGTAGGAAAAAAACCCCAACTAGATCATTTTTATTGCTTCTTTGTTTTTTTAAAACTGAGTATGAGAACTATAAGAGAGTGAACAGATGTTCCCACAGACTGGTGTTAGCCAATTCTAAGACCAGGTCTGGAAAGGTTTGGTAAAGATTTTCTCTGTGAGCATGAATACAATGTCTGTACATGGGTTTCCCATGTACACCCAGCTGGCCTCACTCCTTTTCCTACATACACTGGGCAACAAAAAATAGAAAGGAAGAAGAAAAGCACTTAAATTGTATTTGTGGCTGCTGTTCTTCTTGGTGAAGCACATAGAGCTTGTATTTTCAAATGACCCAATTTGTTTTCAAATATTAGTCCAGCAACAGGAGCTCCTTGTACCCTGCCATCTCCTCTGTGCCTCGGAGATGGGGCATTGCTTTTTCAACTCGAAGCTGAGCTTTGATCTGCACAGTCTCCACTGTTGCTCACCACAACCATGCTGTGGCCACTTCACATTTATGGTCAAGCACTTTTTTGTCTGTTTCTTTTTCGTTTTTTTTTTTCCTGTTTGGTGATTTTTGTTTTGCTTTTTTTTCTTTTCAATAATGGAAAATGTCTCAACTATTGCACCTTTGGTGAAGAGACTGTGTTTTCTTTTCTCCTTGAAGAGCTGCTAGCTCAAGTGAACCTCCTCTTAGCTGGGCATTCTGTGGCAACACAACTGGCAGTTATTTACATATTGCATGTTTTGTTGGCGTTTCTGTGGAGCTTCCTAACCTCTTGTGCAACTCTAAACCCAAACAACAGGCCTTGTGAGCCACATTCCTAAGTTGACATGTAGCAAAGTGCCTTATCTTCCCTCCTTCCACACCCCCTACGCCCCAGTTTGGCTCCCAGCCTTATTCTTTCTGTTTCTACACCTCTTTGCTTCAATCTCTGCAGAGGGTGCTCAGCCTATGCCTTTGCATAGCTGAAGCATCTCAAAAGGGCATGGTTTTGATGACTTTTCAGGTGGCCTGGGCCCCAGCCTCCATGTCCAGCAGCTTCAACCTGGTTATTTTGTAAAGTAGTCACTCCCTGGCTGCTTCACCTCTTACTCATTTCTGTGCCCAATCTTAACTTTTATAAGTGTTTTTCTGCTCTCTTTGTGTTCGTGCAGTGATGTTGGGAAAACCCCTTTTTTCCCTTGTTGCTTGCCTGGAGGAGAGTTGGAGAGGTGGTATGAGTGATGGCTCTTCTTCGGTGAAGGCAATGCTGGGCTTCACCAGTGGAGAGAGGCAAAGGGCTCTACTAGAAGGACTTCCAGGCAGCATTTGTAAACCTAAAAAAAAAAAATCCCCTCTTATCTTCCTCAGAATACCTAAGGCACATTGTAAAGTGAGATGGGCTACAGGCTTCGTGGCCGGATTTAAATGTGTCTTGTACTAGAGCCAGATATGCTCAATAAAGAAAGAAATATTAAAAAAGAGGCAATAGATTCAGATGGGGAAAACTCCTTTGCAGAATTTGTGTGGCTGTAAAGTTGCCTGGCAGAAAAGGATCTGGGGATGCTGGTTGACAGCAGCTAACCATGAGCCAGCTGTGCCCAGGTGACCAAGAAGGCCAATGGCATCCTGGCCTTGGTCAGCAATAGTGTGGCCAGCAGGGCCAGGACAGAGATTGTCCCTCTGTACTGGGCACTGGTGAGGCCTCACCTCCAGTGCTGTGTCCAGTTCTGGGCCCCTCCCTACAAGAAAGACATTGAGGGTCTGGAGTGTGTCCAGAGAAGGGCAGTGGAGCTGGGGAAGGGTCTGGAGCATGAGTCTGATGAGGAACAGCTGAGGGAACTGGGAGTGTTTAGTCTGGGGGTGACGGAGAGGGATCTTACTGCTCTCTAAAATTACCTGAAAGGAGGTTGTGCAGAGGTAGGGGTCTGTCTTTTCTCCCAGGTAATGTGTGACAGGACAAGAGGAAATGGCAGAGGAGGTTTAGATTGCACATTAGAAAAAATTTGTTCACTGCAAGGGTGGTCTGTCATTGGAACGGGCTGCCCAGGGAAGCAGTGGAATCTACATCACTGTGAGGGTTTAAAGACTGTGTCTATGTGGCACTTAGGGACATGGTTTAGGGGTGGCTGTGGTGGTTCTGGGTTAATGGTTGGACTCTATGCATTTTAGAGGGCTCTTCCATCCTTAACGATTCTATGATTTCCCACTCTTTTTTTTTTTTCCTGGATTATTGTGAGCTTCCTAAATAACTGAAGTGATGTCTGTCTGTGCCATAGCTTCCTAGACCTTACCCAGCACCCTGGTGCAGTTTCAGAGCTCTGTCAGCAGGGCAGAGCCTTGTGTGTACACTGTCTGCAGAGTCTGTATGCTGAGATGTGTCCCATCTACATTTTCAAATCTGGGAATGCAGTCTGGACGTGAAGGGTGAGGTTTGATCCTCTTCATCTGTTTTACTCAATTTAGCTGCTGGGGCCTTCTTTGCAAAATTAAACAGAAGTCTGAGAAGAAACATAATTACGTCTTTATGCAATAGCTACACAAGTTATGGAGAGGTTGTGAGGACAAGCATCATTTCTGCTGGCCTGCCCTCTTGGCAAGCCATTTGCTTTTTGTACATGCTTTTGGATACTTCTGTCTGGGTCGAGATGAATCACTCCCTGAATTCCCCTGACTGTATTTACTCAATCTCGGTCGACTATAACAGGAGCCTGGTGAGTATTTAGCCTGCTGATGGCTTCGTTTTAGCCACCAGCCCTTGGGCAGCTGAATCTTTTGTCTAAGGCTCATTAGCCTGGAAACTGCTGGGAAATGATGGTCTGAATGCCAGGAACCCCCGCAGCTGTGCCACCCTAGGAGGTGGAGAGGCAGGTAAGTGTGGGGGCTGCAGCCCCTCCCATCCCTCCAGCATTTAACGTGCCCAAAGGGAAGCTCCTCCTGAAACTTGTACCCCAAAATTTGGTTTCCCCTGGGCAAACCTACCTGTCCGACAGGGCTGTGCCTGCAGGTCAGCTAAGCAGGATTCTCCATTCACAAACCCTGTAAGGGTCCCTGCTGTGGGGTTCTGGGCAGCTATTAGTCCTTGAGAGGGTCGGGGGCTACAAAGACATATTGTATAAGACTGGCAAAGTATCAAGTTGCAGCAACTTTCCCATGATTTAAACTTACTATAAGTGCAGGAGCAAATAGCTTATCTTCCAGTCTCCTTACTAGAATGGATATGCCATAAGCATTCCAGAAGTATACTCTTTAAAGATAAAAAAGACTGTGTAAAAATCCGTATCTGTTCGGTTACAGCGTGATGCAAGAGCTATGCTTTGAATTCCAGCAAGCTGAGAGCTGCTGGAGAAATGGTTGAACATGGGGCAGGATGGCAAGGAACTGTTGGTAGCACATTCTCTGGTTTTCCTGCGCTCCAGCATCCCCTTTCCCTGACAAAGGCAGCAGCTGTTGCTGCTGTACACAGATGTGGCAAAGTCCTCCAGGTAAGGAAGAGCTGCCACTCTGTCTTGAAAAGCAGCTGCTCTTAAATGGTTATTTTCCTCTGTGATTTCCCCCAGCTCTGAGTCTCATTGATATCTCCTCAGATGGTGCCTGCCTCTTCCAGCTCTCAGAATATTTCTTGCATGTCAGGGAGGCATTTCTACTTTCTTTTCTTTTTGAAGAGGTAAAAGCTGAAGGCCTTGCTCTTATTTCTGGAAGCCTCTCTGCAGTGTATCCAAATTAATTTTAGGTGTGCTGGGTGGCCCATGAAACCAGGTATCCTCCTCTCTTCCCCTGAACAGCCCCTCCAAACACAAACAAGTCCTTATTTTCTAAATGACAGGTTTGGGGGAAGGATAATTGTTTAGCATTCTCAAAAATGCCATCATAGTCTTTTATTTTTGCAGATTCACAAAATAGTTTAATGTGCATAATCATCTTTCAGTAATCAAGGAAAAAAAGAGTCATTATTTGGGTTAATGTGTTTTAAACACTAAAAAAACAAGTTTGTCTTTTTGTATCCTGTAGCTCTGTTGGACTCCTGTGCAAGTTTGAGCGCCTGAAGAGATCAACCTTCTTCTTTCACTGTCAACTATTTGCGTTCAAGCACTTATTTATTTTTTTAAGCAAAGGACAAAACTGAGCTAAAATCCTGAGCAAACTGCTTTTTTTCTCTGACCAGAGTGTATCAGCTTTGGCCATAAATCACCAGGAAGACATTTTAGTTCAACTTTCTGTCTTAGTTTTCCTCAACAGAACACAATGATGGAGATTTTAGTTTTGTCTGTACTCTTGGTTTGACCACATTCCTGCTGCTTTGTTGATTGTCATCAATGATCTCAGGATGTCCTCAGAGTCAGTGCTGGATGACCCTTTGCTGAGACCTGTCTCCTTAGACTCCTCTTAACCTGTTGGTTTGAGTTGTTTCCAAAGCTGTGTGGGATCTCTGTGAGCCACAGGTACCATGAAAAGATGTGTGTCTGTTTTCAAGGACAAAAACCATTTCTGAAAATGGTCTATGTGCATTTGGCCAAATGAGAAAATAGCACTGTGGTGGTGGTCTCAAATCAGGCTAACGAGAGAGGAAGTAAAATTTAAACATATAGATTTCAAAGGAGCAAACCCACCCCACGCTTGCAGTCCAGAGCACTTGACATCTTTCCATTTAACCTGCAGAGCTGTGTGGCCATATTTATTTAATCTGCTGACATCCAGGGGCGGGTGTCCTGACAGGGACTCTGTGATGTTAAGCTTTGCAATCAGTCCTGTCTCCTGCCCTGAAGAGATGCTGGCAGCAATCTCCTCTTCTGGTAGCTGCTTGGGGTGTGGGGCTTTCTGGCTTCTCTCATGCCGAGGAGAAGCTGCCATGTTTTGCCATATCTGTGCCATGCCCTGCCTCTTGCCACATTGTCTGATAGTGTAGGTCTGATTTTTTTCTCCCCTGACCTCAGTGAAGTCACTTCAATGGTAGTGGAAGGCTCACTCAGAGCTTCAGCAGCCCCTGATCATATTATCCATGTATCATCCATAATACTTAGAATAATACGACAGCAAGGACAAGGATGAGAGCACTGGAAGAGCTGCTCAGTCCAAGTGTGCAACTGGCTCAGGATGTGACCCCGACTGTGCACAGCAGTATGTAGGACACACACCCTGGGCTGTCAATAACCAAACTGGTTTTGTGTCCTGACTTTAATGATACATCTCTCTGAGGGGTGGTGACTCCAAATGCTCCCTGTTGGCCTGAATTCCTAGTGAAGGCTATGTCTGGAATCACCCCCTACCCCTTCAAGCTACTGATGGTCCTTCAACTACTGATTGCAACATTAAGCTAGAGTGAAATAACTTTGCAAATCCTGTGCATCTCCACTAACACATCTTTAGTATTACCAGGCAAGGTGTATTTTTAGTTGTGATAAGCTTTGTAAATGCAAACAAAACAAGCAGCAAATTCTTTCTTTCAGCTGTAACAGTATTTTTATTTGTGTGACTTTGTGTATGTCAGGAGAAATAGAGTTTCCTTTTCTTCTACTTACGCCTCTTAGTGCAGAAAAGATGAGAATACATAGGGTAGTTTAATGCAGATGTCAAAAACTACTGTGAGGAGTAAAGTGGTCACAAAAGAACAATATACGAGGTCTTTGGAAAAGAAGGAGAGCGCAAGCAGCAGTATATTTGAAAGGAAACCTGCACAGGATAAATTCCTCGGTATAAATCCTTTGTAAATTACTATTCTTGCAGTTTGTGCTTTGTTTAGTATCAGATTGCTTTCATCTTGTGGGCTCCCGCAACTGGAGTTTATCAGGATTGAGTGACATGAAAGTGTTTGCATATTCATAAATTAGTCTTTTTAAGACTTCCCAGTGGGACTTTTAACTATGCTTAGTCTGCTTATCCATTCAAATCCACCGCTACAGTGTTTTAAAACTTGAAATCATAACTGCATCTGAATTTCACCATGAAATAAAATATTATAAGTGAGGACACATGTTAGCAATCAACACAAGGTCTTTCAAATGAACCCTTGTGCTGCAGAATGGGAGGCTGTTTCCAGGGAAGTATTGACAGACCCTTGATCAGTTGAAGCCTGGGGCACTGAAATCCATCAGTAGGCAGAGAGGTTAACGCAGAACAGGTTTTGGAGGTGCTCAGCGCTTCTCAGTGATGGACCAGATTGTTTCTGTATCTCAAGCATAGCTGGCTGAGCTTCATCAGGCTAGCTGTAAATCACGTCATGGGGAAGGTGCGGAGGTAACAGCAAGAATCATCTGCTTAAATTGTGTGTGTGTGGAGCAATCACAGCTTTTTCGCAATCTCCATGTGCCCCTGAGTGCTGACATTTTGACTGGCAGTAAATTTTTCATGTAGAAACAGGAGTTGTGTTGAATTGTTTGTCTTATCTCAGTCCTTTTCATGTTCATGCAAGTTTTGACTAGTCTGTAGGATTGCTGATTGAATTTGTTCAATTAACAGAGACTTTCATGTCACAGAAACGAAAATTCGTATTTTTAAAATATATCACTGGATAGCTACAATGGCCAGCTGTGGATGAACTTCTTAGAAGATAAGAAACAATTAAAGTTCAGTGTCACAGCTGTGATTTTCCAGAAGACTGGAGATCTTGTGGGTCACACTTATTAGATGTCCAACTTACTTTTTTTTTTTTTTAAATATAAGATTTTATTTCTAAGGGGCAAGTGTGCAGTATTTTAAAAGATATTCTGATGGCAAATTGTTGTGCACACTGAAAGTAGTAGTTTTTGAAACAAGCAAGTAGATGACTAAAAGTGCTTGCTATAGTGAAGAGAAGAAGAAAAATCCAAATATTTGGTGCATTACAATACAAGGGGGAAGCCCTGGGAAAAGTGCTACACTGTAACACAAAGCACTGCAGAATGGAGGAGCTGAAAATAAAGGCACAGGAATATTTTCGGAAAAAGCTGGTGTAGTTGGCTGAGGTTAGAAAAGCACAAACACATCCTTTGTTATTTGTGAGGGCAGAGAGCAGCTTGTAAAAATAGCAGGCACATTTCTCATTTAATATTTTAATGAATTTTGTGATTTGTAAAGCCTTAGGCTATATTTATTTATTTATTTATTAAATTGAAATTATTACTTCTTCTAAGTCACTATGAAGTTCCTTAATTCATTTGGCATGCCTTGGCCACTACAGTAGCAGAATAATAAGAGAGACCTCTGATCCTGGTGTGTGCACATTATACTCTCCTGTATAGCAGCCTGCATTTCCTAGCAGTACTCTTATCTTCTTCTCCTTTAAAGCATTACAATTTAACTTTGCAGGCCCTGTCATCCAGCAGTAATTTTCTGTCACTGCAGGATACCAATCCCCTGTTTGCAGCTCAGATGCATTTTAGCACTTCACCCTGTTAGAACACATCATTGTTTGAGGGCTTATGTAGATGAGGGATCTGTAAGCTGAGTCTCTTAAAACTGAACTCACTGTCTTGTTTCAAACAGTCAGCACTATTTTTTACCATAGTTACTTTATTTTGGTCCTTGTCTTACATTTGCTTTTTGACAGATTGAAAAATAGGTAAAAGGAAAAAAAACACCCAAACCATCTTCTGACATCTCCCTATTTTTAATTCCTGTGGTAGTCCTTGTCTTATAGGTAAGTTTGCATGGGATTATTTAATATAGTTTTCCCTAGATCACTGTTATATTTCTTTACCCGCTCATGACCAAATTAGGTTTGATTTTGTGTTTGCTTTATTAAGACTAAGAGGAATAAGGCTGTGGAACACACAAAGGACTCCAGAACAGTTAAAGTTGAAAAAAAGAGTAAAATTGTACAAATACGAGGACTTTGATAGCTTAAAGAAAATAAGAAAACATGAAATGACAGAGTAAAGAGAAACAACAGGATCTTATGCAGCACATTGAAATGCTCCATATGCATATGCTCTTGCTTTTTGCGTGTGGATGTGGGAAGTCAACTCAGTAGAGTTGCTGACTTGTGAAGGATTGGAATTTAACCTGCTCTAGCTGGGAGTTTCTCTTGATTTATTATTTTCAGTGCTAGGCTTGGGTATAGACTGGTGGAAAGGTTTGGAAATCTGTCCTTCCTTGCTGCACCACACCTTGTTACAACATAGTGGTATTCAATGACTTTGCTAAATTCACTTTTCCTGTGATTCTATGTGATTTTTAAATTAACCATTTTCAAATTTCTCTTCCTTTTTAAAAGACACATTGTATTACTGTTCTTTGAGCCCTGTGGAAATTGTAAAATAGGTTCCGTAAATAATAGATGAGTTGAAAAAAAATCTTTGTTAAAAAAAGTCAGGAATTCCTGATCTCTACAAGACTAAGCTCTCTTCCCTTGCACTCTAGAAAAAAAAAAAAAACCCACCCAAAGAGATACCGTAACTTTTCAGTGTGAAAAAACCAAGTCCCAGACATGTACCTAATTCTCAATTTCTCCCCCTGCAAGTAAAACACGTTTTGCCCATGTTGAACCCCCTGTTTCCAAGCTGGCTTGTCAAGTTGTATGTTTGCACAGGCATTCTCTCTGCAGCAAATTTTCCCACTCAGAGGGTGCCTGTAGAGATTTGGGAGCACCTGTGCAAGGTTACACGTCTGTTTTTGCCCCACTCCCTCCATCCCTTCTCTGTGTCAGTGATGCTGAATCCCAGCATCCTTCTGTCTGCTGAGGAATGCAACTAGGCACTGAGGGCTGCAGAAGCAAGGGAGAAGACTACTTTTGGTGCAGGTTTCCTGAAGTGAAAGCTGTTTTCCTGGGAGCTGGCACTGTGTCCTAAAATGGGCCCTGACCTTGTTTTCTTTGCCATCAAGCTGGATCAAGCCCTGGTTCCTCTTTGAATGCCCTACAGAACTGGTGATCCTGTAATACACATGACAGTGAGCATAACTGGGAAAGGAAACCCTTCCCAAGTGCCTTTTTCTTTCTTTGACTATATTTAGGATATGTTGTATTTCCTTACCTCCTAGTTTTTTGGTTTTTGTTTTTTTTTTTCTTAAAGGTGTGAAGGTCTAGAAGCATGCAGCAATGCTTGTCAGTGTGGAGTCTTCAGGGAACATAGGATCACTAGCTGTTCCCTGTTTACAAAGATGCTGGTGGTGTGGGGTCAGAGCTGGCGTGGTGAAAAACATTGCACTGCTGGGGGATGAGGCACCTGCAGCAGGAAGGGCTGTCATTACCTGGCTCAGAGAATTCTGATTAGGGAAAAAAGGAATCCAAGGAAGAGCAGTTTGAGCAAGTTGTCTTTTGTTTTTTTTAATGTGAATCACATTGACTGAAATAAATTTGGGGTGGAAAAACCAAATGGTAATTTTAATGATGCAGCAAAATGTAATGATGGAATATAGTTTCTCGGGATCCATTTCATCATAGCTTGTGCCTTTAAAACCATGGGCTTCAGGGGGCAGAAATTGTAGCATCTATCTGTTCAGGCTTTTGTTTGACATGGTTGGGTAGGCTATTGAATTCCTACTCCCCGCCTTTAGCTTAGCTGTGTACTATGTGTTCTCCACAATACCTCAAGCTGAAAATTGATCTCTGGTCAATACTGTGTGATGATTCGAACCACTCCCGTAATCAGCACCGCTCGTTGAATGAAATTCGTCGTGGGAGGCCTGATTATTGTCTCCACCAGGACTAACCCAACTGAAAGGGCTATCAGACTGTCTGAATTTGGACACTTTGGACAACTGCCATCAGGAATTATCTATGCTTCCAGAAAGGGCTAAATTGAGCAGAGATGAAGTGCTGGTGTTTATTGATTTCCTTTTTAAAAAAAAAAATACTTCTTTTTCCCTCCACTCCTCCTGACTAGGTAGAGCAGAGGCAGCTTTAGCTACATGTTCTGGGCGTTGAGATAGCATTGCTGCAGGGATGATGAATCTTTTTTGACCCCTTGTCAGATTGTCTAAAGCACACGCTGGAAGATTTCAGAGATGCTTTTTACGGAAAGACCTTTTGTCAAAAATACCACGTCATGTAAAATAGTCTCTTGGTCCTCTTGGCTATATGCTGTGGACAAAGTAGAACAAAAAGGTGTCACAGATGAGCACTTACCAGTTTGTGTATCAGCCTCAATGCAGGAGTTCCTGATCTGGAACAGGAAAGAGGAACTATAGCCTTCAAGTAAGTGCCTGGTTAAAGAGGGATTCACCATGCAAAGTGATTTCCATTAGGTCATTTCTTGGTATACCCTGTCTTACTTTATGAAGCTTTCTGGTGCTGTAAAAGCAAAAGGGGTATAGTATACCAGCACAATGAAGAGCTTAGTAGTAGGAAATAATATTTAGACACTTGATACTTGCTTAGATAATGCCCTTTATGTCTCCTGTGCTGTGTTCAGGAGTACAGAAGGTGCTGGAGGTGGGTCAGATTTTTTTTTCTCCCCTTACTAGTGTAGAAAATTTCAGTAGTGCTGATGCAACCTGTATCGGAAGACCGTGTTTCATTCTACAGGAGCACATGCCACTGATCTTTATTAAAAGTGTATTTAAAATAGCAATAACAAATGAAGTGCAAATACCATGACTGCATTTACTTCATGGATTGTTTTTAAAGTTAGTGTAGATTAGGGCATGCCAGGTTTTAATCATGAAAAACCAAAGGGTGAAACTATACCACTGCGCACTGTTGCCTGCCTAGCCAAAGAACTTTATGCAATAATAGTGTATGGTCCAGGCTTGCTAATAGCACAGTTTGTCTTCCCAGTGACAACTCCTCTGCCTCTGACTCAAGGACCTGGACTGAAATCTTAATCTCAATGCAAAGCTCTCATTGACGTGTATGGACTTTGCTTCAGCCCCGTTTGATGGAGCGCAGTGGAAGCTTTGAAAGCATTCAGGCCAAAGTCTCTTCACCAAGGGTGTTGTACCTGTTTGTCACCAGATAACCCTGTGTCTTTTAATAGAGTTAAAGCTTCGTGGGCAGGCTCTGCCCTTGTTTAATGCCATGGCATTGTTCCCATTGGCTTCAAAAGGAGGAGGCACTTAGACTGGGACTCTCAAAGGCCCTTAGGACCCTAAGTCCCATTCATTTCCTGATTTCAGTGGGACTTAGAGTTCTAAATCCCTTTGTGAATCCAAGCCATAATGCTCTACTGTCTAGGCACAAGTATTAACAAGAGTTCTCTTTTTATCCTCTTAGCATGGTAAGCCTGGAAAGTGGAGCTCTGTGTTATCTTCCCTGTGCTCCTGAAATAGGCTGAGAATATGTGTAGCTGTTTAAATATGGAAGTTATCTTCTTGCTTGAGTCTGGATTATCATCTCCTCTAGAACTATAAAAACAAACAAATCTGGATGACCAAGCTCCTTTCTGAGCTGAAACTCTGCAGGATGGGTGTTGGGGTGGAGAATGGGTAAGGCGCATGAAGGGGGAGGAGTACGAAGTTAATTTAACCCCTTGCTGTCCTTCTCCCAGACAGCTTGGTTCCTTGGGGTGTGCATAAAAATCATCTATGTGACAAACCCTTTCCATACTGGTAACCATGCTTTGGAAGAGCCCTGTGCCACAGTAGTCACAAGCACTTGATCCACAGAACCTGTGGGGAGGCTAGGTCCTCACTAGTGGGGCCATAAAAATCAAACCTTTAGTAAGAAACCTTCATAAGAACCTCTTACTGCCACTCTTTCCATGCCAAAGGAGTTTTTTGCATCTGCTTGCTCATTTCCAAATCTATTGATAATGAGTCTGGTGCTCAGCTGATGGAAATTAGCTTAGTGCCACTGAAATCAGGTCACTGACTGTGTTGGTTTAACTTGTCTGAGGAGCTGATACAGGCTCTCTGGTTCTTCTGGTGTTAAACAGTTTTCCCTCTGTAACCATCTTCTTCCATTCAAGAGCAATGTGAGTGTGGAAATGATTTTGTGTAAAAGAAAAAGCTGCACGATGTGTTATGTCAAAAGTAAATAATGTATAGGCTTACAGAGGATCTAATGATTACTTGTTGGCATATATTCTTGATAGATTAGGAATCTTTATCCCATTAATGGGTCAACTCTTAGCCTCTGTGATAAATAGCTTGGATTGACAGAGAAGGAAAATGATGAGCTATATTCTCTTTGCTGTGATGATCCTAAGAAACAAGGAAAAATCCTTTCACCAAAATGTATAAAACACCCAGTTGATCTACAGTTAGTGCAGGGAACTGCTACAGAAGTGCCACTCAAATCCTACCATTTACAGTAAAGCATGTTTGCAGCAGCTAAGGCTTTAACTTAAACGATTTTGGGTTGATTTTCAAATTCCTGAAATATAAGGACTCATCATCTTCCACTGTTCCAGAGAGGAATGGGATATTAATACTTGTGCAAGTTAATGGGAATAGAGAACATAGCATGGTCTTGCATTTAGGGGTCAGGGATAACAGCGCTGCTGGGCTTAATTCTGCTCCTCCCCTAGTGAGCCATCCTGCTGAGCCAGAACGAGCTTCTCCAGGGAGCACTGCAATGTTGAGTTTTTTCTCCTTCTGTTGTGGATCACTGTGGTTTTAGTGACTTGTGCCACAGTTTTCTCTGCAAATGGGACCCTTCCTGCTTTTAGGTAATTTTGCTACGAATGAGTGAGTCCCAAGTGTGGCATGGAGTTCTGTAACTGGAGAGATCTTGATTAGTGAGGTTGTCAGAAGATTTTGCATCCCTCAAGGGACCTGTATGCCTCCACACTTGGTATCTGTTTCACTACCTCTCACATCAGTTGGGTCTGAAGATCCTGAGAGAGGCTCAGAGCACAGCTCTGAAACAGTAATTTTCTCACAGGGTATTCAGAGGGATTTCCTTGCTGAATTCCCAACTCATGGTAGCAAAGAGTGGCATTCCCGGAGGATGCATGAAGTACCTAAGCACAGCGTTTAGCAGTGCTGGCCCAGACATCAGAGTGGGGAGGGCTGGCCTTGCAGTGGACTCCAGACTGCAATTCAGGTGACCTGTGCTTGCACGCCATTGATTTTTCATCTGACCTTGCGCAAGGTGCATAACCTCCTCCTGCCCTGGTTGGCCATCTGCACCGCAGGGACAGCGTCACTGCCTCTTTCATGGGCTTTGTCCTCAGACTTATTGAATAGATATTGTTCAGGGCAGAAGGGGTTTTACTTTACGTGTGTGCAGTACTTAGCGGGCTGGAGCTTAGGACTCCACTGGGATTTTTGGGTACTTTGGTAGTAGTAAAATAATGAATGATAGCTCACGTGCTGTTTCCCTCCCACTTCATCACTATTGCCACCCTGACCCTTTCCTGCCTGTAAGGTTCCCATATTGGCTTTGAAATGGTCTCCCTTGACTGTCAGTCTCTGCAACGATTGATGGGTGATGTGTAACTTAAGCCACTAATGGGCATTTTGCATTTTTACATCTTTACTGATTGCAGGTACCTTGATTTGGGAACAATCCCAATCTGTAAACTCACTATTTGCTGAAGCTATATTAAAAGTTTAATGGAGTAGCAAAAAACCTAACCTGGCATGCCCTGGCGAAGTTCGAGGTGTTATTCCACCATCAACAGCCATTGTTGAAGCTTCCACAAACTTTGTTGCATCCTGCCTTGAACAGATATACTGGAACAAAATGTTAAAATGTTTTTTTGAAAGTCTGCAATAAGACTTGCTGGGGAATGGTTGTAGAATGTATTAGACAGAGTGGCCCTTAAATAATCTTTTTAAAAGCAAATTCATCTGGTTCTCCGAATTGCTTTCTCTAAAATTGCCAGTTGCCATGACCGACAGGGCTCCAGTGACTTTCAGGAATGTATCATTGTAAAAGTGATTGGAGATTAATTAAACAGAGTTTCATCATCTGTTGGAATAGCTGAAATACATGTTGGCTTTGTGGGAAGTTGGCAATAAAAAGGATGTATGTGTTTCTGGTGGCCAGAGGTGCTGCTGTGCGTTGCGGAGGCAGCACGTTGCCCTTTCTTGACACTTGGGCAACTTCCTCAGCTCTTCTCTTCGTGACTTGGGTGGTGAGGCAAGAGCAGGGCATGGCTGGGTATTGCCTGGGGCATCAGGGACCTTTCGCTCGGGACAGGGGAAGGGGTCATGGTCCCTTTCAAGAGAAAGCCGAAAATTGTATCCTTATCTGTTGTGGTTTCCCTGGGTAGTAGCTTATCTGATAACGAGGGACTCAGAGCTATCTATTTAATCCCAGGGTCTAAATGATGATGCTTTTCTTTTCTGAATTATCATAAAAGAAAAAGGGGAAAAAAATAAGATGCCTTCTGCATGTCATGTTTGACTTTCACTGGCAGCTTCTGCTTCTCCAACTGTTGATTGCTAAAATGTGTGTTTGTTGTGGGTGGAAAGCAGGGTAGTAAACACATGATCCTCTCCAAACACCGAGCAAATTTTGTGTTTCCCTCTCCCCCCTCCCTATTTTGAATCACAACTTGATTTTTTTTTACCCCCGTGAAAATCCATGTTGTATGCCTGTAAAGGGTAAGTGTAACCATAAGATCCTGTGAGCTGAAGCTTAAAATCTTCATGTTTCATACTCTGAATGGTGCTTTACCACATACCTTCCTTAATTTTATTTGTAAAGTAGATATTCCTGTTCCACCTTCTGGAATTAACAATGTCTTTGTCATTAATGATCAAGGTAATTCCAATAAGAAAAAAATCACATGAATTTTTTAAATGGTTCCAATTCATGCTTTCTTTCTTCTTCTTTTCACCCTGCCCTGTGGAAACGATTATAAATGTATGAGAAGATGTATGGTTATGCAGGTCAAGTTATCCTTCAACAGTGATTTTAATGTTTTGAATCCTGCTCTAATACCCATGCGACAGAATTTTGGAGGCTCAAATTTACTGATAAAAATGTCACTTCATTTTCTGACTTCAGGAAGCAACTGTAGCCTTCAAACAACAGGAGCAGAGAGAGTTTTGTAAGCACAGGACAAACCAGCCAGGATGCTGTGTGTGTGTTCAGTGTGCAGAGTGCGTGCTGTGACAGACAAAGGCACTGGATGTAGCTCCACACCAAAAACCAGCTTTCTTGGTGCATCCTTGCTGATACTCCTCACCTTGGCTGTCCTGTTATTCCTGGAGTGTGAAGAACCCGCGTGTGGCCACGCGTTGTGTTCCATGCTGTGCCATCCTCGGCAGCGCCGCTGCTCCCTCCCAGTCCTTCCTTGTGGCAGTGCATCCCACCAGCTGCATTGAGGAGGCTTCCAGACAGGTGCTGATCATTTCATGGTGTCCCTACTTGGGCAAGGACATGAGATAGCCCGATCCCTTCCAGATCTGTTAGAATCCCGTGGGAAAAAATGTAGCGAACTCTTGATGGAAAGTTGTCTGGGATCATCCGCTGTAGCAGACTAATGTTGTTGTGCTGATCTCAGTTCTTACTGTAACTTCCTTTTATTAAGATCTGAATACAAAAACCAACTTAGATGGTTATAAGATGATACCGTGCAGTTTGTTTCTCCTAACCTACTGCAGTGTATCCTTGCCCAAGGCAATACAACATGCTGTCAGATTGTCGGAGTGGAGTTGTACCAAACATGAAAAAGAAGGAAAAAACCCCCTTCATTTTGTTCCGGCCTTAAATGCAGCAAGATGGCAAAGAAATCCAGTGTAAACCTTTAGGCAATCTATGCCTTTATTGCAGCCCTTGAAAATAATCCAGTAAACAAGCAAACAAACGTAATTTAGAGTGAATGGTGAAATGCTATGTTTCTCTTTAGTCAGCTTTCTGCAGCCTTCAAAGATAGGTTAAGTGTCTGGTGGAAGGAGGATTTGTGTGTAGTCAAAGGGCTATGCTTTATCCTAAAAATGACCTGATTGCCTAATTACTATTTTTTCCCCAACCAGCTGTAGTTGTAAATACCACCTAAAAATGGACTGGAAGGGTTGGTATCTGTTTTTACATTGCTCACTTTGTGTTCCCCCTCTGTGCTTCAAAGATTTTGTATTTGTGGCTTTGTGTTTTCCCCCCGCAAGCAAAGAAAAAACCCCAAACCAAATCATTTTGTCGGGGGTACGAAAATCTCAGGGTCAAATTGAAGACTTGGCAGAAGAATATCTAAAACATTTTCTGATTTAATTTTGTAGAATGGTCCCTGTCAAGTCAACAATGCATCCTTTTAAGAATGCATTATGTTTCCTAGTCCTAAGATCATTGTGTGTCAGTTGGTCTGTATATACATGCATACGCATATATATATATGCATCTATATGTGTGTGTGTGTATATATATTCTCTAGGAAATTTAAGTAAATCAGGTAAGTAATTGTGTCTCCTCTCCTCTAAAACCATTCCCTCTCAGCGAGGTTAACCTGCTCAGAAGCAGAGGATAAAACCTTTCTGAAACACTTCCTGAGAGCTAAGTGCTCAAATACTTGAAGAAAGCCTGAAATCAGCGGGTTTTGGGCACCTCAACCCGGTCCCTTAGTAATTCCATATTGCTGTGTAAGCTCGCATCCTGAACCCTGTCCCACTGGTGGAAGAAGAGACAATGGATATATAGTGAGCCCCTTCACAGTATTCCCTTGGCTGTTGGCCTCATATTGTATTACTTGCCAGGCATTGAAATGCTGAAGACACAGTTGTTAACATAATTTTGACTCCCTTGTGCTGTCTTTGTTTCAGATGTATCGCTATGCTCCAGAAGCAGTGATCAGTTTATTTTCTCCTGACTATTGCAAAATATCTGTCTGTCTGTCTATCTGGGTATTTAGTTGGGTGACTCTGTAGATGGAGGAGTCAAGGTTGGGGAACTCTACCTACTGGCTGCAGGTTTGGGGTCAGACTTGCCCACATAGAGAATGTGTGTTGTGCTCTGTTTATTGGAAGCATGACCTCCCCTGACTACAATCATGGCTTTATGTGCACTAAACTTTTGCAGTGGAAATTCTTGGTTCTCACTTCAGCTTTCCTTTATCTTTCTGGAAGTTCAGCTCTCACTTCAGCTTCTCAGATTTGCTTCTGTCGGATGGGGGGTTGCCCAAAAGAGAAGAGGATGCTGCTAGTGACTGGGAAGGCATGAATGCTTTAAGCACCTTCTGCTTCAAGACAGCTCAGGTTTTCACAGAAAGCTCTTGGAAATATGTGTGTTGAGTAGAAAGGAGGAAGGAGAAAAGGCATCTGGCAGCATGAGAAATAGCCGGCATCGTTCTTATGGGAGCATCTCGTTTGGGAAAGCCAGAGTCATGAATCAATTCCCTTTGCCACAGGCTGGAGCAGAGAAATTGGTAGTTTTCCACTTAAGTGGTCCTGTGCAGAGCCAGGAGTTGGACTTTGATGATCCTTGTGGGTCCCTTCCTACTCAGGATATTCCATGATGCTATGATTCTTTGAAGTGCTGCTGAGTGCCCAGTGCCTCCCAGCACTTGCCTGCTCTCTTCTCACTGGGTGCTGCCAGCTCTGCCTGCTGGGCTCTGAGTGCCTCCCAGCTCTGCCATATTCTGCTGAATATGCTTTTTCCTTGCACAGCTGCGTTCATTTTCCTCCAGTGGAGTCCCTTGTGAAGGGGACTGCCTCAGGAATTCGTTTGTCAGCCTGCAGGATTCAAAAATAGCATCCAGCCTTCTGCAGGGACTCCCTGGCTGGAGTAAACAGAGCAGCCCCATGCCATGACTCCACACACTTCAGTGGCCAAGCATCTTCTCTGGGCACTTTGCTCTTACTTACCTGTGAGAGAAAAGTAACTGGCACTCGAGGTTCTTGATTTCTCCAAAGCCTTAAGCTGCCTTTGGC
Organism: Orthonyx spaldingii; assembly: GCA_013397795.1. NCBI lineage: Eukaryota > Metazoa > Chordata > Aves > Passeriformes > Orthonychidae > Orthonyx > Orthonyx spaldingii. Next base: position 601,591 of record VZTJ01004192.1, read on the forward strand.
TGTCTTCCATCCATAGCAGAGGGAGGAAGGAAAGGAAGCCTGGCTGAGCAGTGCCTGCTGACCTTGCCAAGCTGACTCTGTTGGGGAAGGAAGGCATCTTTGGTTCCAGATGCAAACTGGGCCCACACAGATCGCTGGGGCTCTGTTGCAGTCTCCCAGTCGAGTTGAGAAGTTACGTGAGTCCAATTTCCCCACAGAGGAGTGCAGTGCTGCTGCCTCCCTGTGCCATTTCTTCCTCCCTGGGAAGTGAAATGCCTAAAGGCTGTAAAAAGTTTGTGTGGACTCTGGAAGCAAGCCTGTGTTTTGGGGTCCCATTGCTTTCCCTCTTTTATGCCTTACTGGTATTTATGGAGATTTTTTCGTTGCAAAGGAATTGGAAAGTCTGCTCAATCTTCCCTCTTAAATATGTGTTCCCAGTGTTGTCTTGTTTCCAGGCTAAGGCATAATGTAGCTATCAAAGCCCCCCTCTTGGGCTCACCATGCAGTGTAGCATATTTTTTGCCTTAAGCAAGGGAAACAGATGATAAGCTGAAGCTAGTCATCCTTGTATTGAAAGCGCCAAAATGGGGCCAGCAGTCCCTGCTGCTGCGGGTATGGACCTGCTACGGACACCTCACCTTCCATTATTCCATACCTTGTGCCAGCTGCTTCTTTTCAAGGCGCTGCAACATCCTAGGAAGTTACTGTGCAGGGGAAATGATCGATGCAGTCTTAGTCCTGCCTCTACAAGTCCTTGTGAAGCAAAGTGTTAATTGTACATTTCTTGTTGAGGTGAGAGATGGCATTTTTCTCCTTACTGCTTGTATGTACACAGTTTCTGGGTTTTCTTTAGTTTTGATAGCAGGAAAAGTGCTGACTGATACATACAGATTCCCATCCTAGACTTGACTTCTATGTGAGGACCTCTGCTCTAAACTTCAGAGGGTCCTGAGCAACCTTGCTAGGTGAGAATGCATAGGTGTGGTGCAGGTAAGGAGAGGAAATAGAAAAAGGAGCATTGCTGTGTAATATCTGCAAATCAATTCTGTTTTCCCTTTTGAGGGTCAGGCAATTTGCCTGCCTTCAGCTTCTGTTCCCAAGAAAATATAAAGATGAAACCACTGTGTTAGCCAGAAGGAACGTAGCTCTGGGAGAAGCACCAGGCTCACCCAGCAACACTGTCCCTTGTACCTCACAATGGCCTGTTGATATTTGGAATTCCTGGAAAGCTGTCTGTGCTGCTACAACTTGCTGAGCGTTGATACTTGCAGGAAGCATGCAAAATCCTGCTGTGACAACTTTAATGAACACAGGGCATTACTCAGAAGGTTTCCTGCCTGCTGTCAAAAGTGCCAAACTTCTTAGTTGCCCTCAAAGACCTGGAAGCCTTGAAGCACTTTCAGGCTTTCCTGCTGTTGAAGTATTCTGTGTAACAAATATCCCAAAGACAACTTCAGAGCAGTATGGCTCTGATTGCAGTACAAGACTATCAAATGGTTTCTCTAACCCTTTGATTAATTTTGCCCTTTTTCTGAAAACAGGGGCCTGTGCCTCGCCTGCCCTCCATCCAGTCACTAGTTCAAGTCCCACGGGAAATACCAGCAGCACAACTGCTTTCTGAAAAGCAGGAGTGTCCTTTGGCTTGTCAGAGTTCAAGGGAGTACAGTTGTCTTTTCTATGGCAACAAGTGGTTGATTTTGTGATCCAACTTCCTCTCTTAATCCCCTGGATTGGGAACCCACTTGGACATAGGTTTATATGCTACATATACAGGAAAGACAAATATTTGGGAGATGTCAGAAACTGTGTTTCCCGTGTTGCAGTGATACTAAATTTTCTACCTTTCCTTTTAACGTAGCCTCTCTTTTAGTCATTGCTGATGATGTGAGATGTACCAGCTCCTTTCTGGGCCATATCCTTTTATATTCACCTTGGTGTAGTCAGCAATGTGTACAAGACAATTACGATTATTTACTGTCCAAAGTGCTGTGATTAAAAGAGAAAGCTGACTTGTAAGCATCTTTGAGAATAAGTGTAAGTTATTTGGGGGGGAAAAAAAGGAGCTGCTAAAATGCTCCAAAAGATCTTATCTGTAAAACATTTATTTATTTGCCTTTTTTTTTATCTCTCCTCCCCCACCCTCCCCCCTTTTGCTACTTTGATGGATGGAATAGTATTTTATGAGCTATGTTAACTAAATCTTAGCTGAGATGTGACCCTAAGGTGGGAACTACTATGAAACAGAGATGAAACCACAGCAGGATTTTATTGCATAATGTGCAGAACTGCTGCTGATGTGAAATATTTGCAGCTTGCCAGTGCTCGGGTGGTGGGTGGCTGTTGGCTCGCCAGGGTGCAGGACTCAAGTCAGGCTGAAGGATGTAGATACTCAGGAATTAGAGGGCCACAGACCTGCTGAGCAGGACCACAAATCATGAAGTAACTTGCATTTGCACAGTGCTGTGAAGATGATAAATGCTGCCTAAATGTTCATTTGAGCTTCAGCATGAATTAAATCCAATAGAAACATGGTTTGGGTTTTATTTTCAAAACATTTCAACTGGACAAAGAGTTTTTGTAGTGGTCTTCTGGTTTTGTTCATTTAAATATTTATGAAAAGCATGGGGAAAAGATTTCATTAAGAAAGAAATCTTGCAGTATTCAACTGAAATGCCTTCATGTGTCATTCTGTGGTGTAACTGCAGCACCAAATGCTGCAGATTCCTTTGCTATTGCGACTACAGTAAAATGTGTATGATGGCACTGAGGACAATCAGAGTTAGATGTAGCTCTCCCCTGACCCTTCAAATTTTGCAATGGGAGTTACCACTAGTTTCCCTCTTTCTGGAGTGGGACACAGGTTGACCAGAAATGACTGCACTCACTCTAGTTGGAGCAGTGGAAATCCTTTGGCTGGTGTTACACAAAAATCCAGAGCAGCTGAGCCATCAGTCCCTTCCAGCCTGGAAATAGGAGAAGCTGGGCCAGGATTCAGGGGAACGCTGCCCAAAGCTAGGCTTTAAAACACAGCCTTGCAAATCTCAGGCATGCTAAAACGCCCAGTGGCTCCTGTGGATGTTGAAAGCTGTCTTGGGAGTCTCAGCCACTTTATCCAGGTCACTGAAGGCTTTAGGACCGATTTGGGGACCTCAGCCTGTGTTTCTCGGGGATTTATTTTCTAGCAGCCCTGACTTGTGTTTGCAGCAGTAAGGATGATCAAGGGCTGACATGCAAGGACCTATAAGGTCTTAGCAGATGATAAAACTATATTAGGAAGTTTGTTGGGTTTTTTTTCCCCACTCCCAGTAAGCCTTGCTGGGTAAGACAGTCCCTCTCAGTTTAATGTCTTTGTGCTCTTCATCCTCCTACTGTGCTCTGCAGAATCTCAGCCTTTAACATTTTTCACCTTGCTGGATTCACTGTGTCTGTTAGTACAGTGGATGAGTCATTCGGCGTATTTAAGCGTAAACCTTGGGAGAAGATAGCTCTAAAATTGCCTTTTCTACTGGAAGCTGATAAGCTCATTACATATGCAAAAAAGGGTGCGTATATCAGGCAAAGCCAATATATGACTTGGTAGCGAAGGCCAGTCGGAAATACAAAATATATGTAACGATGAATTTAAACACTGTGCTAAATCACAGCTATGCCATTTTATTAGACATTCCTTCCTCAACTATGAAAGCTTTAGCTATCGTATAAATCTGTCTCTTAATAGTTAGCAGTTACAGTTCCTTATAATTTATTTATCGGATACTGCTCAGCAAAAATGCACCTTCCTGTCAGCTTCCTTTATATACTACATTTTGTTCAATGCTGCAAGCCCAAATTTTTTGCTGTGCTCTCTCTGCTGGTGTCACGTGAATGACTGAAGTATAGTCTAGAGGTTGTGAAGATAAGTGTTGCAAAGAAGTCCTTGTGCTGCTGGCACTGAACAGGGGCTTGAGGTGGGCTTCTGCAAGCAGCTCCTCATGTTTACCACCCACTGCTTAGGGTTTGCTTAGTGCTGTGGGCACTGGGACCTCTTAGAGCAGTTCAAAATGGTCATAGTAAGGTTATATCAGCCATCAGGGGTTGCTGGGATCCCAGTTCAGACCAGTTGCTATCATTTTTATCTCCCTAACATGATGCTTAGTGCAGTCACTTGTTCCAGATGTAGGAATGGGTGTGAATGTCTCCGATAAGTGTTCGAGGAGATCCCAGCCAGCTAATAAAGTACAATTTGAGGATGTTGAACATGACTTGTGATGCTGGTCAGGTATGTGTACAGACTGCCTTTCAAGGTAGTTCTCACCTCAGCTGTCATGGTCCCCCCCAGCCATCTGGTGTGAAGCAGCCATGGACATCTGGGAGCCACCATGGGTTTGTCCATCCTTCTTTGTTTTTAGGTCATTAGTGTCTCACCAGCACTTCCAGTCCATCAAGAGAGTGGTATTCAATCCTAACTCTACCAAATGTTTTTTTAATTTTTCTGCCCAGGGTTTTTACTGATAAATCTCATGCTGGATGAAAACATACTGCCTCTCAATATTCTGCTAAGTGACTAGCTCTTTTTTTAATTCTTCATACTGTTTAAACAATTATAGTCTCCCTTTGTCATTCACTTGATGTTTTTTCAACCAATATTCTTGCTCTGGTAAAATGTTTTGGATACTGTGTCTCTGTTTATACTTCATATCACTGAAGAAGTACCAGCAGAAGCCAGCAGGGGTTTCTCTGTGAGGTTCAGCAGAGAGCAGATTCAGAAGTCACATTTCTCTCTGGCATTCAACTGCTGAGGCTTTGTGGCCAAATGACCTCTGTAATGGTTTATGCAAAAAGAGGGGAAATTTAAAGCACTTTTTGGTTCTAATCGCTAGAGGTCTGCCTTCTTCTTTTCAGGTCAAACCATTAGTAAGATCTCCTCTTCCATGTTAAGAAAATCCTGAGCAATGCTCATCGTATTAAAAGTTGATTATTCCTTTCATATATCTAAACACAAGCCAACTGTGACTAAAACTGTCATGTCCATTGAGACTTCCATGTGCAGAACATCTTTAAAGGATCACCTAAGAAAAGAGCACTTTTCCGTAATGCCTTTATTTATTTATTTATTTTTAATTCAGAAAGGATTAGTAATTTATGTGGCTTGTGGAAAATGTATCAGCCAAATTCAACATGACAAAACCAAGATGGCCAAGTTTTTACAATTGGCTTCAACTGAGCGCAGTTTTCTAGAAGTAGAAAGTATCTATAATATGGGCTTGGAATGGACTAAAAAAAGTCACCCTGTTGGTTGGTGCTTTTGTTATCAAGTATCGTCACACAGAAGTTTTGATTTACTCGAAAGCAGTGTCTCTGCTGGTTCCTACAATAGGTTTTTTCTCACAGCCATCCCATTCAGTATGTCTCTGTAATTTAACTAAGTAATTTAGCTCCTTAAAAAAAGCTTATGATTACCTGGAATACTTTCCTGCATCTTTAATTTGCTTTTACTCATGTCAGACTACTGATGACATTGCAAAATGAAATGAATATTTGATTGCAGAGTTTATAGCAAATGCAGGTCTAATTGCTTAAGCCAGTTATGTTTATATATCTGATACCATCAAACTTCTTTTGGAAAAATAGAGCAAGATCTCAGTCTGGCAAGGACCTTTAACAACATCCTTAATTTTCATCCATACTAATTTTATGGAGGCTGCTAGGACTTCTCAGTTATTTGAAGCTGAGAATGGCGCTGGCTTGTTTTCCTTGTGCACAAGTAATGCTGAGGTTTACACCCCATATTAGGGATGATATGGCAGCATATGCTGGTGGGTCCTGGTATCTCAGAGCATATCTAGAGTTAAACACATGCTCAAACTGTGCATTTGGTTGATTTGCTTAGTAAAATGCACCCATCAGCTGAATGAGAAGTGCTACTCCAAGCATCCGTCTTGTCTGAGTTTCAAGGAGAGGCCAAGAAAGCAGTGGTTTTGCTGTTTGGTCAGGTGTGGCAAATGCAAGTGGCAGCTTGGCAGCAGTAGGACTCTTCTGTCACGGATATTTAAGCAAGGTATTAAAAAACTTATTCTTGTCCTTTCTGTGAAAAATTGTGGTGAGTAGTTGAGAGATGATTTGTTTATGCTGGCTAACTGCAAACAAAACTTTATTGTTTACCTTTTTAAAAAAATTAGGATGGAACCAGGCAAGGAAATTTAGAAGGTAAATTAAAAAAAAAATAAAATTACGCTGTTGAAAAGCTATGAACTTCCCAAACACACAGAGAAAATGTGTGTTAGTGAGAACGTGTACTGTGCTACCTCTGGAAAACTAACATCTACAACAATTAAAATACATTCATCTGTTCCAAAGGGAAACCCAGAACTGGTTTGATTATTAGTTATCCTTTTTGTATCACAGCACGTAACTTGAGGCATTTGTTCTGAATTCCGGATGTTTTCCTGGAAACAGAGGATTACCCAAATTGCTTGCATGGAGTTGAGCAGGTAGTGGCACAGCACCTGGTTTAGTTGAGAGCCCTGTATGTAGGGTAATGCTTCACCAGCGTGACATGGAGCAACATAGGTGAAAGCCAGGCTTGAGTGTCTAAACCTTCATTAAAACTGTTGCAGGGGGATGCAGGAGGATAACTCCTGAGGATTGTAATAGGATTGCAGGTGTGTGGCAGATGTTGTTGGGGACGCACCATTAAAGGTACGAGCACCCCACATCAGAAGAGTTTCCTGTACACCTAGAGCAGCTCTTGTTCCCCTTTGGCTTGGATGTGTCTGACACTCGATCCTGGAGCTGCCAGGAGCCAGGGTCTGTCTGCCTGTAATCTGTTCCACTTTCTGGTGCAAAGAAGAAAATACTTCTAATGTGAAATCCATTTTAAAACACACATTAAAAAAAAGCCCCTACAGCTGTTTGAAAGCTGTTCGGAAGTATGGCGTATTAGAAATAGTCCCAGCTGAAATGGATTAGCAGGCAGAGTTCAAGTGAAGAGGTCAAATTTGTAAACTGGATGCAATTTATCTTGTGGCACTGCAGTTTATCACATAGTTGCAGGAATAAAGAAATGCCACACACATGCACATATTCACACCTAATAATTTAAAAATAGTTGGAAAAGGTCTTAAAAGACATTAAAAGGCTTCTGATGACATCATGCTATCTGAGGTAATAAAACAAAGATGGTTAAGTCAGTTCCAAAGCAACTGTAGCCAGAGATGTCTTAATATGCCAGTCTTTATATATGTTTCATGTCTCAGGAAAAAGGTGATTGTATCCTAATATTGCATACTAACTGTATGAGGAGACGCTGGTTAAGATTTTTCCTCTCATGGATTTCTTTATGCTACATTTCATTTATTTATTTTACATTTATGGAGATTCTTTAATGTCCAGATTAGCTGCATTTACAGATCTTTGAAACTTGTGGGATGGTTTGCCCTGTAGAAAATGAAAAGAAAACTTTTTCAGGGCATGACTGTGTAGTTTCCTTGGAGCCTCTCCTTTTGGGGAAATTTTATTTTTTGCTTTAGGAGGAGCAGAAGCCTTTTTTTCCTTCCTTTTTAAAATCTTCATCACTAGCTAGAAGGTTTCTAATTGAGTTTGGATAGCAGATTGTTGGATAGTTGTTTTCTTGAGGGTGTCTGCACAACGACGTGCTTTTCTAATGGCTTCAGATCCTGGTGGTGCAGAATTTCCAAGGCCCATGCATTACCAGTGCTGTCATGTTAGTGATCTTCACTGCGCTGGGATTCCCCTGACAGGATGCAAAGCTCATAGAATGAGCTTGTAGAAGATGCTTGTGAAAATCTGGTCAGCTTGGACTTTTAGATTGGACTGTGTTGTCTTGAGAATAAGCTTTATTCTTTGTTATGGATATCACCTAAGCTTGTGCATGTGTGTTCATTGTGCTCTGATGTGGGAAGGTTGTTCTTCTGTCCTCCAAAATATGTTTATTAATGTCACTAAAACAGAAAAGGTGATGAGCCTCCTTTTGGAGGAGGACTGTGACTTGTAAGCCACTTGGAATTAAAATGTCAGGATAATTCTGCATTTTAGTGACATTTGGTGCTAAGTTGAATGATAAGGACATTTTTTGAAAGACACTTTAGGTGGTGTAAACTCCAGGGAAAGATGTTAGTGTCACTTTAATAATACTTATTTAGAAGTGTGACAAACTCATCTTGAGCAGCCTCTATTAGACACAATTTCGGAATGAAATTTAAAGTAGAAGGTAATTTCTAGATGCAATTAAAAACTTGTCAGAGTGGAGAAGCAGCCACTTTCTGTCTCATTTTGATGGTAAGCACTGTAATGAAGTGGCTCAGCCTAGCATTTTCCTGACTGCAGCGTGATCATGGACAATCCTGGTGCAGTATCTGATGCAGCTACATTTCTAATGTATTAAGCTCTAAATGTTCTCAGAGGCAAAATACCCGAAACTTGTTTTCTATGATAATTTTCTTTTAAGGACGTTTTTTTAAACAAGTCCCTGAAGCATCAGTACCCCTTATTCCAATTATAATCATTTCAAGATGTGATCCCTGCAGAAAACTATGGAGTTGGTATGTTTGCAGCTTTTCCTTATCCTTGCCTGCCAGTTGCTAGAGGGATAGTAACTGGAGCATGCAGCTCTCCTTCCAGGCTGCATATTTCTGAACTCCTCCTTTGCTTTTGCCTGCTTATCTTTTATATTATTAAGGAGTTTGATGTGTGCAAAAAAAGCTTCAGCCACAGCCTTGGGGCTTCTTTGGTTTTAGACCAAACCCATCGTATTTTGCTGTTTATGCATCCCCATTCACCACTTCCAGTTATCCCAATCTGCTTCTAGCCCAGACAGCCCCCATAATTAGGCCATGAATGGACTTTTTAATTGTGACCATCTAGCCCCAAGGATGAATTTCTTTGTTCCCCAGTCTGGTTTTGCCACCTGAATTTCTTAGAGCCTCATTTCGAGTTAACAAACTTTGGTGGATGGCATTAATGCGAGACCATGATGGGCCTAAAATATCCATTGTATGCTAGTGTCCATGTTTTTATCTTGACATTTCCCACAAGCAGGACATTTAATAGTCAAATCTGCGAGTGTTTTGTCTTGATTTCTTGCAAGGCTGGCTTTTTCAAAGGAGCTGGTGGTGACTAAGCAGAAAGCTCATTTTAAATAGGAATTACTGAATTTGATGTCCCTCAAACCCTCAGCACCACTGACCATGCTGAGATCCTCTCTTAGTTCACATATAGTCTGTGACCTGCAGTGAGATCCCTATAGGGCCATCCCTTTCTGGTCTATTTCCATGGTTTAGGAAGCCCTCGGGCTGCAAACTGTGGCACACCTTCGTGAGTGTCTTCCCAGCTGGGGCTGACAGCAATACAAAAATCAATTTAGCATGGAAAAAAAGGAAGCCAGTATGTCCTAAGTTTGGATGCTGGTGTCTGGTGGGATTTTTGATTTGTGTGTGTTGTTTTGGTAAAGATTGGAGGAGTACTAAGTTTGTGCAGTGCTAGGCATTTTATGGCATATTTAAATGTCTATAATATAATTCGCTTTACCATCAGAAGGCATAAATGTCAGCCTATTGACACATTATAAAGACACAAATGGAATGTAGCCTGGCAGACTGGTGCTGGTTTTGAGGTTTAATAGTACATCTGTATCATTTATCCCAGCGGGAAATAACACAGGATGTTGTCTTGTAATTTTTTACTACTGTATAATAAAATGTAACCACAATAAATGGTGTCTAAGCAAGTAATGCTTAGATTCTGGATTTTGTCCAGTGTGCCTTTTCCACTTAGGTTAGTTTTGCCTCACTACAAGTTTAGGCAAGATGTGATTTTGACTGGATATAAACTGAATGTGGATCTCTTTAATGTGTTACATACATATCTATAGAGACTTTTCTATACATTCCACCTCTTAATTGGCTGGTGTTAACAGTGTACCACTTCATTCCCCTTTAAATCATTCCCATCCTAAGTTGAACTGTCCTTGAAAGGGTCTGTTCTGCATTTCTGCGCTTCAAGAATGTCTTTGCAGGTTGATTGCTTTCCCAAATGTCCTCTCTGTGATATGGTGTTATGTGCAAGCAGGCTTTTGATAAAAACTCAAGTAGCGATATTTCATGGAAATGTTATCGGACTCATGCAAATGGAGAGCAGGGATTTGGTGTGATTGTGTTACTTAAATTTAACTTATGGTACATTCCCTGCTCAATGCTAATGTGGCATCTCACACACCTTTCAGCATCCTGGAAGGTGCTATGTCTTGCCTGGTGCCAGTCCTTTCCTAGCTTCAGTGTCTGCTGCACTACTGCAGACTGGGATTATTATTTTTTTTTTTAATTAAAGCCGTGAGAGGTCTGAGAAAGGAGTCGGCACCCAGCTAGGCACTTCTGCAGGGGCCTGATAATGCAGAAGGGCTCTCTGGTTGCTTTGTAACATCTGTCCTGCAATGTTCCAAGTGAAGAAAAATATGAAAACATTATTCTGTGCGTATGAGAGTGCTGCACATTTGTAAAAAGACAATTAACATAGAAATGAGGGAAGCTTTTGATTCATCAAGTAGATTCAACAGACTGTGTCATTTCCTTGATTTTCATTTTAATTAGGATTAATCAGTTTTATCTCCTAAGGTCTTTGCAGAGAATTTACATGAAGCAGAAGACTTTGGTCAGCAGTGTGCCAGTGTAATAGCCCCTACTTGAAGAAATCCAGCTGTGGCACGTATAACCAGGATTAGATTTGGCACGTCTCCAGGCTCCCCTCTCCTCTCTCATTAAATGCCTTGCTGTTGCAGGGAGCCCTCTGGGTCTTCCAATACCAGATCCTGGGTTTCACATAGCTGCCTGGTTGCTTGCTTCGAAAACCACTTGGAACCAGCATATTGCTTGGAAAAAATATCTCTGGGATGCCAGCTTGAAATAATGGCTGCTCTCTGCTCCAAAGACAGGCTCAAAAAGTCTTGCTTAACCCCAGCACCCGTTGGTTCCGACAGCTGGGAGCTAGAGCCAGCTGAGACAAAATGAAGCTGACCTTTTTCTCCTCAAACTGAATATATTTAACAGAAGCATTCGGGTTTGGATGAAGTTTCTGATATGTTAGAAGTGGAGAGTGAGGGAAAGGAGCCAGGCAGTTCTATAGGAAGGAGAGCAGCAAACCAGTGGCCTCGTAGGGGAAGCTGCAAGGTCTGAGTGTGTGTTCTGCATTCTGCACAGCAGAAGCAGGACTCCAACATGCCCTAGGTGAGTGTTGCTGTCTTGGTTTTGGGCTGTGCTTGCTTTCTTGTTCTTTCTTTGTTTTTTGCATAATTTTAGAAGGCCCTTATCCCACCAATAAAAAAAAAAAAGAAAATCTTTGAAAACGGTTACAAAACCGAATGAAATCTTTCTCGTTTAGTTATTAGATGTGTTTCTGAGCAGACAAATTTCATCATGGAAATTAGAATAATTTGCAAACACGATGAGCATTTTATTATGATGGTTTAACTGAAATAGATGTCTTGCTACAAAAACTTCCATATTATGTGCAAGTGAAAATTTAGCTTCCAGTTTGTTTCCTTAATGGAGAAGGCATAATTGTTCCAAAATACAATGAAACATAAATGTTTTCCTATTAATTGTAGGAGAACAATATTTCATCCATGTGGGTCCTACAACAGTAAATACCAAGTGTAGTCTTTAAGCATCTTGTACGCTCAACAGATTTGAAAGCCATTAAGCACATGAACAAGAAGAAAATGGAGACAGAAGGCAAAAAACGCTGAAGGGAAAATCCTACTGAAAGCTCACAAAGCATTTTCAAGCTTACAGAAATGACCTGCTCTGTTCCTGTTACACAGAAGTGTTAAAATGAGAGCAGGCGACCCCTTTCCCCCAAATCATTCATCTGTTATGTCTGCGATGTATTTAGACTGAATCCTTTCCCAGATGCTGCGGATCTGTCGGTTCCAGGGGAAATTAATGGGATTTTACCATTTGCTTTGAGGAAAAGAGGACTGGACTTTCTCCTGCTGTCTTTGGCAGGAAGCAGCGAGGAGCTTTCCTGTCTGCTCTCTTTAAATATTGCATCTTTTCAAGCTTTTTTTGCCAGATAGCCTAATTTGTGTTACTGCAATATACCATGTTGGAAAATTACAGAGGTTAATGTACAGCACTATGATACACAACCATAATGGTAGACTCTAATGTTTTTTAAATGGTAAACCAAAGGCATTTGTAACACGAGTTGTAGTGAATTGCCTGCACTTCTTGCCAGAGATTAGTTTAGCATTGCTTTTAATATTTTATGCACTGAAGTTGTTTGCAAAGACTAAAAGCTTCACTCACTTTGCACACTTTTGTTCTGTCCCTGTACAAAGCACAACAGAACCACTCTCTTGCTGATGAATTGTATGTCAAGAAGTTCTATCAAATTACAGTTATACTGCATTGGAAAGATTTTTCTAGTAATCAGTGAAGACTACATCAGATTTATGGTGTCATAAGTGAGCCAGGTAGTTAGAAATCTAACCTTTCATATTATCACAGGTTGCATATTAATGTTTTAAATATCTAAACCACACATGAATGACGTAGGACATTTTCACTTTAAATGTTACTGTAGAGATTTGACAGTACATAATCCCATTAAAACAGAAGAGTGCAAGATAAAACGATCCATTTGCAATTATAATTATGCATATTGAGATTGACCATTCTTTAAAAAATTGGAAGTGCAAGGTTGAGGAGGGTGCTTGAGCAATCACTCTTTGTTGAGAGCATTGATGGAAGAATAAAAAATTTGAGGGGGATTGATTTGTCAGTAATCTGCATGAAAAAGTATGGGAGGCATGTCTTTGGAACGTGAAGGGGAGGTAACCCTTTCACTGACATGGTTAGCTTTGCTTGGAGAGCCACCACAAAAAGACATTATCAAAACCAGAACAGTAAGTAACACTGTGAACTGCTTCACCTGCTCTTGACACTTGATAAATGAAGAGTATTAGCTGATCAGCTTAGTCTTGGAGAGTCAGCACAGCCTCATGAGTACTCCAGAGGAGGTGGGGTTTGTTCTAGCTCTGTCAGAGGCCTGCTTTTTGACCTTGAGCAACAACTTTTTGTCTCCATGCCTTTCTTTCTGCTGTTCCTTGATTGCCTTGTCTTCTCAGAGAATGAACTCTTCAGGAGAGAGATTTCTTTGCATTGTGTTCTGTGAACAATGAAGTCTGAGCCTCGCCAAAGCCTCTAGGGGCATCTCTAAAAGAAATTATAATTATTAGCTTTAATCACTTTCATCAAAAGAGCTTGGTAATGGAGGATGGCAGTGTGGAGGATTTGGAGAAGTCTGTAGGGTGCCTGCTAATTAAGTCACTGTGGGTGAAAGTTGCTGATTTGGTTTTGTTGAGCTGATGCAGAGATGCTGGTGCCCAGGAGCACGGCAGTGCTGCTCCATATGGGTTTTCATTCCCAAAAGCACGGTGCTGGGTGTTCACTCCTCTGCTTCTGCACAGCCAGAACCGAGGTGCTTGGTACGTTTTAGCAAACAAGGCTTTTTCAGAAGCCTCCTACTGGTTGCCTAAAACTTCATGTGCTTTTTTGTTGGTCCCTCTGTTGTGAGCATTTGCGACTGAAGTTGGACTGCTTGGTTTTTTGCAGTGAAGACAGCTGCTTGAGGGTGAGCCATCCTGTTGTGAGGGATTCTTCTCCCAGCCTTTGCTATTGCCAAACAGAAAGTGTTTATCATTGCTTTCCTTATTAGCAGCTTCTGGTTTGGGATGGAGGTGCAGCAGCATGCCAGTTTGCAGATTAATTACCCTTCTTGTGGCATCTAGTGATGCAGAGCAATGTGTCCGTGTCCTTTTTGGGTGGATGCATTACTCATCATAGCAGAGGATTTAGAAATATTTAGCCACATGAACCCCAGCAGCCATGTTAGTAAAAGTGGACTATGTTGGAAGTGTCTGCATTATTCATTTAGCAGGAAACTTGGCAGGCAGAGCTCCAGGGTAATGTGGGATGAAGCAAGGGAGAGAGGTGGTTTCCTCTCTCCTTAGCATCCTGAGTGAAGCCACTTTCCAAATTGTCCAGGGAGAGCATGTCCAGGGGAGAACTGGGGAAGAAGCAGCAAATGCTTTCTGAGAAGCACTGTAGGTTTGAGGGCGAGCAGTTAGTGAAGTGGAGAGCAATAAAAGAGGATCAAAACAAGGTTCCCTTGCATAAAGGGCAACAGCTCCACTGCTCTGAGTATTAGCAGGAATCAGAGGTAAAGCAGTGCCTCTTTCTTTAGTGTGTTTATTCTCTCTTTTAGGGTTAATGCCAAATCTCTGTAGTTCCTGCAGTGCACCACTGCCAGTGAGCGCCGACTCTCTAACAAGTATTTTGCAAGATCTTTGCTCTTGCAGGAATCCCTGTGTAGTTCCCTTCTTATTTTAATAAGAACAAGAATTCCCCATTCTGCATTTGAAATCTGCATAGAAATAGCATATGGCAGAGGCCAGCTCAAGGTTACACATTTGGCATTTGGGAAAGGAAGGCAAGAAAAATTTACCAGTCAGTACACTCACATTATGATAAAATAAAGGTGAGCTGGGAGAAGAGCATGTGCTGAATCCTAAAATGAGACAGAAGAGCCATAAACCATGGTATGTTGTGCTATCTCTAGTCCTTTATGCTCCAAGCAGAAGTAAAATGTGAGGTACCATAAATGAAACAAAGATCTTAATTTTATTTTAAAAGCCATTGCAAGGCAATGGGGTAACAAACATTAACTTCTTCAAAATAGGCAAGCTACAATTTCTGTGCTATGTGCTACTCCCATCAAATGGGAATTATTCTCCAAAAGGTTCTTGGAACCAGGTAAAGGTTTTGATATAAAGCACAAGTAGAGTAGCCTAAACAAATGGCATTTTTCCTAGAAATAAAGTATATGGATGCCCTTATGAGGTGTTGCCTGGTCTGCTCTACACTTGTAAAAGTGTTTTTTTCTACTGAAACTGTATATATTTGGTCAAAATCCAAGGCTAAAAACGGGTATAGTCTCTACATCTAGAGACTTTTTCATTTGTACAGTGAGGAATAATAACTGCCCTTACCCTGAGTTTGCCTGTAAATTTCTTAGATGATCCAAAGCCTGTTTATTGCTTACGGAGGCAATTTTGCTGACAGGCAAGCTGGAATAGGTCTCTTTTTCTTCCAGAGCATCCATACTTGCCTATTATAGAGAAATCACTCAAAAAGCAGCATGAATGCTGCACTCTCAAGCCTTGTTTTAAGTTTTAATTTACTTGTCTGACTTCCAAGGTTACTGAATGCAAGCAATTGCTTCCTCAGTACATAAATAAGATGAATTATGCGTCAGGGACCAATGCCTTGGGTCGTTCTTCTCCTGCTCTCAGGGGAGGACCTGCCGAGGAGTGCTTAGAGCTGGGGTGCAACTTTCCTTTTTTGCCATTGAAAATTAAAGTTAAGTCCATTCTGGATTAGTTAAGATGTGAAATTGGACCCCCAGGACTATTTTTTTTTTTGGTTTGAAACCTTTTGAAGGTGTAGGGTGGTCCAGGGTGTGGAACCATGGCAGTGGGGTAAAAGCTGTGCTACAGCCCTGGTTGGGAAAGGCTTGAGGACCCATTGCTGCAACTGGAACAACTGGCCCCAGTTTAACACTGGTTTTTTTTTTTTTTTTTTTTTCATTTCAATACACTTCTTTCAAATGACATGACCTGTGTTCTCCCCTACAGGTTGCAGAAAATGAGCTGGGTTTGTAGTTAATGTTGGAAGCAAAATTCAGGCAGGAGGACTCATTGCTGTTTCCTTTGCATGGGTTTCTAATTTTATTTTCTAATTGTTTCATTGGGATGGAAGGAGGTCCTGGGGTCCTGTGCCATCCAGCTTGACTCTGACAAGACTGATTCTCACTGAAGTTTCATCTGTAGCAATCACAGCTGTGAGGAGCAATTTTTCATGTGTAATTAATCCCGGTAAAACCAACACTTCAGGAGGCTGACCTGGATTCATCCATTTCATTGTTTTGTCAATTAATGTTATATTTAGCATCTAACACTGTAATTAGAAGAAAATACTGAAGATGTAAAAGGACAGAGAAATTTTAAGTTGTAGCTGCTGAGGAAAAGGAATTACTATCCTTGCAATCATAATTTATTTTAACTTCTTTTCGAACTGGATATTTTTTATTCTGGTGCAGCAACCTCTAAAAGACTCTGATAAATTGTCTGGTTTAACAATAGTTTATCCAGATCACATTGGAGCCTGTTGTGGTGAAGAGATACTCATGTACTTGCATGTGTGTTTGATATCTGCGTGAAACTCTAAGGTTTTTTTAAATTATTGGCAGTGATATTGTCCACTGATTTTTCATCTGACCATTGTTAGTTATGTGTTAGTACTGTCTTCCCATGCAGAGATGTGCTTCATAGAGATTAAAAATTCTTACAGGGTTTTCAAAATCACTTGTTCATTGCTGTATCCTCTGGTAGATGCATAGCAGAAAGTTCATAAGTGCCTAATAAGTCCTCAGGGGCAAGTATAAACATTTTTTAATTGTTTTCTTTTTCTTTTTGTTTCCAGAAATATTGAATACAGTACTCTGCAAAAAATAGCGTGTGGATTTCTAGCACCTGAAGAACAAGAAAAGGTAATTACCGGACCATACAGTCTAGCCTCATTTGTTTGCTGTGCTAAAATATTTAGACCTGATCACATTGGATGAGCCTCCAGCACCGTCTCTGCATATGGGTTTTGAGTATTTTCAGTTATGCAGGCGCAGTTGTTTCTTGAGAATATTCCTTTATGTAAAGGGAACAGGGGAACAAAAGCAGCAGAGCATGAAAATGCTGAAGCAAATGGTAGGGAAGAGCATACCATGAATTTTTTCGGTGCATGTAGAAGTGAAAAGGGTAAAAGGGGGGGAAAAATCAAGGCTTATATGTGCCAATGAAAAAAGGGCTTCAGACTTTGCTGTGTTTGCAAGACTGCCTGGTGCAGCCTTGCAGCCTGCTGGGCAAGTGTCGGAGGAGGCTCAGTGTTCATCAGTGTTACAGCAGCCTCCTCATGTCTCAGTGACCGAGGAGCTCGTGGGGTGGTGCACCCTGCTCCAGAGGTTGTGAGCTCCTCTGCTGCCTGCAAGCCTGCCTCTTGCAATCGAGTTTCTTGATCCTCCTGGGTCGTGACATTTTGTTTGGGCAACGCAGCTCGGCAGGGCTGTGGCTCAGTTGCTGGTGTCAAACAAAATGCTGTTCATCAAACTTTCATGAGACACTTTGCCGAGGGCTGCATCTTGAAAGAGTAGGCTCCAAAAAGCAGTGAGCAAAGCTGTGCTGCTCCATACTCCTGCCATCTCCTGTATTTTCTTCTATATCCTTTCCAAGGCTGAGAGATGAGCACCCCTATGGGGCCTTGAGTGGTTTTGTAGTCTTTCCTCCCTGGAGGCAAGTGACATAAAAGCTGGACAAGGCAGGCATGGCCATGTTGAAGCGTGGTGGTCGTGCTTCAACTGGTACATCCGTTCGGCTGTATGATGATCCAGAAGAGGGACCAGGAACTTAGCTCTGCATTAAAGTCTGTGTAGGGCTTCATTATTGCCATGGTTAAGCTGGAGGGATCTACATGAGCTGAGCCTTTCAGTAAGTTTTTGTAGCAATTAATATAAAGACTTCAAAGTAAGAAGAGATGTCGGTAGATACCAGTACGAAGAACAAAATGAATATATCATGTGAAGGTCTGTAAATTCGAGTATAGCAAAGCAAGCCTAGTGAGACTTAAAAACATTGATGTGAAGAGAGAGAGACAGCAGATGCTGCTGGGGTCAGGAAACTTTCTGTATGAACACGTGACATGTTTTTACGAGACACTTTATTTCATTGCTTGAGTTTGAAAAATGCATGTGAGTGACATCTTGTGTTCACTGCATCTGCAGTGCCATACTGCTGATAATTAGCACGTGCATTTTAGAGGCAGTGTGAAGCCAAGATGTCAAACACAGGCAAATCATAGGGTGGAACAATTCTGCTTTCTCCATGTAGCATCATTATAATTTTCTGAAAGTCCATCTTTCCACCCTACAAATGGAAGTGTCATCTCAAGAAGCATGTTGAAAAACACTTCAAGGGCCTAAATTTGCAACTTGTGTGTGGAATCTTGTGTAATTTTTTTTGTGGTGGTCTCTGCATGCATCAATTTAGTGCAAAATTATGACAGGAGAGGAAAAAGAATGGACAGAAGAAGAAGCTCTTGAAGCAAATAAATGCTTGATCAAAGTGCATTAAACTTTTGGAGAACCATATTTCCTGTATTTGGGGTCACAGTGTTTTGAACTACCTGCCACGTGCTAACAAACGGGATTAATATTGTTTGATATTTGCATTTGGATTTACAGTGAAATTTAAAACTGTTCTGTCACCATCACCAGCTCATTTCTCTGCCGTGGGACTGTCATGTTTGGGCACTTAACATGTATGGGATATGTGGGGTAACTTTACTGGGAGTCAGACAATTCAATGCTCTGAGTATAAATCTGTTCATCCATGTCAAAAAGAAAGGTTGAAAATTTGGATTTCTTTAAAATAATGAGTGTTTCAAGGGGAATAATGGAAAGGTGGTGCAGATACAATATGACACGATGTGTTGGCAAAGAGGAAGACTGTGCCATACTGTTGAGTTTCAGTGGTATTTCACTGCTCTTTTATAAGAAAGTAAAATATTAGTCTAAGTTATCTGTGCAATTTAAAATTTTCTCTACAAGTTCAGTCATTTATGTTTATTTATGCTTTTGGTACAGTTGTAAAGAGATTTTTTTAAAAAGCAGTATTTCTTTCTGCAAGTAAGAGATTAAAAACATGCCCACATTCATCATGGCTACGTGCTTTCTGAGGCCTTGAAACACAACTACCCATACTATTGCAATGTGGCTCAAACATGGGAATTATTCCCACTGGGTTTCTTAAAAGCTATAGGTGCTGTTTTAACGTTTCACATAGGCAATATTGTAAGTAGGTAAGGATATATATGTAGCAAAAAAACGGCCACTCATGTTGTTAACATTTGATCTGCTCTTCTGTGAGGTCAGGTAGTCGCATGCAGTATTTTTTCATCCCGTAAACGGGATCCAACAGAGTCATTTAGCTCTGTCAGCTGTGTGAGCAGAACAACCATGAGCTCTTTTATTCCTCCAGACTGCAGCGGTGTCCTTTCATTTGGTACTGCATGGCACTGGGTTGCAATGGCCAGGCTAGGGATGTATCAGATGTACTTCGTGGCGGTGAAGACACCGTAGCTGCTCTGGGCATGAGCCAGCCCCTAGGAAAGGCTTTACTCCATCTCATGGAGGCAGTGACCTTGATGGGGATGTTCACCCCTGTGCAATGGGGGCTTTTTGCAGATGGAGTGGATTTCATGCTGTGCTGCTGTTAGCATCCGTGAGCGGGGTCCAAAGCTGCAGAAATTGAGACTGTGCTTTTACTTCCTGCATGGCCAGACTGAAGGAAGAAATCCCAAGGCTCAAGGGCATGAGAAGTGCTCTCTTCTTTTGTTCTTGATGTCTTTCTTTTTTTTTTTTTTTTACTGGCTGGCCATGACATTAAGATTTCTAATTAATTTAGAAACCACAGGCAGTTGAAGAGAGTGAGCAATGTAATAACTGGGCCATGGGGCAGAGTAAAAGCACATCAATTATTCAGGCAGTCGCTGCTGCTTATTCCTTCCCAAAGCTGGGCTGGCTGTCAGCGTGTGTCAGTGATGCTGCTAATGCCCTTCAGAATTTACATGCATAAATAGTGGCCTTTTAAAATCTGCATGAGGATAACTTCAGTATTTCCAACAATAGCTTCCAGCAGCATGCTCTGTCTAGCGGGTGCTGGGGGCTCCAACCACTATTTTGGGTGCCTTGTTCAAACCTGGGATCTTGGCACGTGCATCTCCCAGAAGCCTCTGCTGTGGAGAAGCTGCTCCTCAAAGAGGTTGAGGGGCAGCCCCAGCCACACAAAGAAAGCAGCAGTTCTGCTTTAAAATGCAGGTGGTGTCTTTTTCTGGGCGAGTGAAGTCCAGCATCTCTTACAGTGCATCATCCCCTGTTCTATTTCTGTGATGCTTCCAAAGCACATTGTGAAGATGCTTTAGATGCCCCTGGGGCTGGACTCAGTGCAGTTTCTCTACAGGGCTGAGGAGCAGGAAGTATCCTTCTCCTCCTCACTGCTCTGGCTATTGCAGGTCCTGCACTTTGACTGAGCAGTTGGAAAGTTTGAAATAGAGGAAGCTTTTCTCACTGCCAAGAACTACATTCACTGGGCTGGCCATGATTGTCTTACATAGGTGCACCTCAAAGTATCATATTTGGGATGCCACAGGGAGCAACACTGATTTCTGCATTGAAATCAGCAGGGGGAGTGAAAACTGGGGGACCTGTTGGATTTTTCTGCCGTGTACTACAAGCAGATGACAAAGCCTTATTTTTCTGTCTGGTTGGCATGGTTATCCTTACTGCTGGAGGCAGCCACCTTGCTTTTTAAAAAGTGAACTAATTTGTGAAGGCAATGAAATAAAATGAGCCTTGTAATTATGTGTTGTGCCGGTGAAATGACCAGCTTGGGTTTGGAAAACACTGGCTGTAATTAATGGTGAAAGGTTTTTTCTCTCATCTTTGTAGCCATTATGAATCACTTTTCCCCATGGAAACTTTTAAATCTGCCTCACTGGGGAGCCTGAGGAGGAACAGGTAAAATGGATTTGCTTTAATAGCTGCAGTTGTAACTTAAACACTTGAAATGATATTAAGCATCTTTCTCCATTAGCATTTCATGTTGATCGTGACGATATACCAGCCGAGGCTAAGACAGGATCAACGTTCATTAAATGGAAGAAATAAACTCTGTAGACAAATGCTTTGGCTAAATGGGGCCTTCATTGCATTGAGAACAAGAATGCAATTAGCTGAAATGTTTGTTTACAAAATCTAATTCCTGGGGAGTATCTTCTCAGGTTGCCGCTTACATCTCTTGGGCTGGTTTTGTTGCCAAGGCTTGCAGGTTGACAGATTTTGCAAAGCTTGGTTATAGTATGTATATAACAGAAGAGTCAAACTTTGTGTGGTAAAGCTGAACCCAAGTGAAGAGCAGGGCCTAAGCTGCAGGTGTGCCAGAGTTTATTTGTGCATTCCTCACCTTAATTTTACAGTTTACAATTAAGTGCAATTAATAATAATTATTAGATGTCCAGATATTAAACAGTGTAGGCTGAAGAGAAGCTGGAAATTGTGCAGCACTGAGTGCTGTTACTGCTGTCCTTCTGTCCCCTAGCTGGAGCCTAGCCCAAGGGAATCACTGAGGGGTTCCAGCTGGGTGAGGGTACATCTCTGCCAGGATAACTGCATGAGAAGTCTTGTCCTGGTTGGTTGACAGACGTGGACACCCTCAGAAGGTGATTTCACCCATCCGCAATGCGAGTTGTGCTCTGGAAATGCTGCTTCTCTTTGGGTTACAGAAACAACCAGTGGGGAACATAACTGCTGCCGTCCAGATATTAGAGTAGATTTTGTCACTGCATGGGGTTTATGGAGTGGGAAGGATCAGGCATTTTGAGCCTGTGCTGATACCAGCAAAACATACTCATTGTAAGCGTGCAGTAAAACATTGCACTGCATGTTGGATATGGTATGGCAGTATTTGTTAGGTTTTTTTTTTTTACGTCCATGTGGTGGCTTTGCTTTCCTTGCAGTTTTTTCTAGTGGCTTCCTTGCAACTGAATAGTGTCTGCACTTACCCATGGGTGATACTGGGCAAGTAAGCATTTGCTGGACACATTTCCTTCATGTATCTGGTAGCAAACATCAGTTACCAGAATAATACATTTTCTTCCCCATTTGCTGAATACAGGATATTAATAAAATAGTCAGGGTACTCTGTTTGGTGATGGCTTATAGTCACGTTAAATGATGGGGAACAGACTAATGAAGGCCATCCTGTTGATGGATAAGGGCTACAATTTACCACGCTCGCAGTAATTGAAGTAAAACAAAGTTGTTTTTGCCTAATGTGCAGAGTGGTAGGCGATGCACAGGTATGTCTGTGTGTGTTGTACTGAGTACAGCAACAGAGCGAGGGGGTGAGCTCTGGACCTCCGTGGGAGTTCAGGGTGGGATGCGGCTGCTGTAGAGGCTCCTTAGCGGTTGCAAGAGGTGAAGTCTCAAAGTCTTTCACATGTCTTAGCCGTGACTTGTTAACAAGCTCGTTGCAGTGTTGTGGGTCTTGCTGCCTCCTCCCGTGCAAAGGATGCTCCCCGGCAGTGCTTTGCCTTCAGGCAGCGAAAAGGGAATTGCAGGAGTCCATGCAGGGGCTTGCTCCTTGAGAGGCACTGCTCAGGAGATCCCCTGAGAGTCTATGCTAATACAGCAGTTAAAACACTGCTTTTTCAGTGTCAGCACTGGAAATGACAAATGCTTCCCTTAATTTGAGAGAAGTGTGCCTGATATTACATGCTTATATATGCCTGAGAGTCTATTCTCAAGACAGTACATGGGCCTATCTCCTATGAAAGCTAATTGCACTATTAGGAGAAGATATCCTGCTAACTTAATAAGATACATTTATTTGTGTCTTAGAGGATTTTTTTTCTAAGGTGAAAGAAATCCTGAACAGTGCCAAATTTTATTTGAAGTATATTGTTCTTCTCTGTCCCTTCCTCTCTCCCCATGTCAAAACTGTTCTGGAAATTGAAAATATTTTGTAAGTTCAAGGCACACCAATGTAATTGAAGGCAGGCAGCATGTAAGAGAGCTGAAGGGGAATTCATCATGCAGATGACTTGAAGCTGATTTTTTTTCCTGTGGGATAGTCAGTAGGAAGCAGCATTGCCGACAGGGCTGTATACATTAAAGGTATAGAAAATTCAGGTGAACAGAAAGAACTGTGACCAAGGTGTCTCCCTTTGCCCCTGCTCTGATGTGACTTTAGCACTACTGCAGATGCTGTCAAGAATCTGGGGCAGATCAAGAGTTTTACTGGCTGGGCCTGCCTTGGGGTAGAGGACAGGACTTGGGGCCTGGGTGACTGCATCTACCCCCTCCCCAGAAACCCCCTCTTCTTGGCATCCCACAATGCAGATATTCATTGTCTTCTCTGCACTTCCACACACAATTAAAGTGTTAGGAGCTGGGCATTGAGATTTTGTACCAGCATGAGTTGAATTTAATTTAGACAAAAGTTTAAAGAGCCTTCTCCCCTCCCTCTCATGCAAAGTACACTGGAGAGTCTAAATGCACTGTATCTGGCTTGGGGACATTTCCCTGTGGTTTATTGCTTTGCTTTTATTGATGGGCTGTGTTTGCTTTCACACAAACTGATTCATTTGGACGCGATGATTTGTTTCGCAGAAGTTGTTTGCTTAGGGATGAAGGCTGAATTAAAGGGGTTTTATGGGGTAGAAACTTTATTTCCACAGACTTCTTCAGATCTCAGTTCCACTCCCTGCAAAGTTTGTACAGACTCAGATAAAGTGGCCCTTGGCCAAACTGGGAACACTGAATGTGCCAAGTAGCTGTAGGGAGAGCAGGAGGATACGTTAAATTACAGAGGGCTTTTGAAAATTTTAGAATGTCCTGCAGGACCAAAACGATGGACCTTGTAAAAAAATGTAAGATGATCTGATTCTGCTTTTTAGTTTCCAAAAATAAGAACAAAATTGGAACAATCAATCCAATTTTATTAAAATATGAAGATATGCTAAGTACAGCATTAGATATGTATTTTTTCACTATAAATACACCCCCAAGGAATCATTCTATTTTTAAGATGAACTTGGTATTATGATAATGTAAAAGAAGTCTATAATTTATAATTCCAGTTGGAGGTGAAGAAATTTAACATGTCAGCTTCTCTATTCATTGCTCCAGCAGTCAAGACTAACAGACTGTTCCTTCACCTTTGCTGTCAATCATTTAGATAGACCAATTATGGATTCTGTTAAAAAATATATATATCAAAAGAGAAAATGCAGCAGAAGAAGGTTCAACATACTAATCTGGAAAAGAAAAAACAATTCTTCTGTAAGAGTACATTTAGTCCTACACTGTATGAGCTTCATGGCCTAAACTCCTCAACTGTTACTCTGGTCTTTCTGAAGGTGCCATATGGACTAAGTTGAGAAGTGGCTCTCCAGTGTTTGTGTGTTGGAAAAAAGCTGGTGACAGCTGACAGTCACTTTCTTGTACCATTTAGAAACACTCACTGCCTGGCAATTCTTTGGGGA
Organism: Orthonyx spaldingii; assembly: GCA_013397795.1. Lineage (NCBI taxonomy): Eukaryota > Metazoa > Chordata > Aves > Passeriformes > Orthonychidae > Orthonyx > Orthonyx spaldingii. The sequence goes on from VZTJ01004192.1 coordinate 625,773, forward strand.
AAAAAAAAAAAAAAAAAGGAGGAGGTGAAAGATGAAGTCCTATATTGGTATTTAGATCGTCATTGTGCAGAACCACTCATGTATGCTGAAAAAAAAGCTCATTCTGGCTTGGTTAAGATATTTATTAATTTTAAGCATTAGTCTTGGAGTTTTGAGCCTTAAGGTCTCCGGTGCAGTGCTTCTTTAGCCTCAGTTTAGAGGGGATATAATTACATTGACCTCTGTCCTGCCAGTATTAAATATTCAATGTGCTCCAAAATAATTCCACAGACCTGAAACTGGAAAATCAGATTCCTTATTCAGATGCATAAATATAGTTGCAGGTCTCATAATCTTGTTTTAAAGCAGCAGCATTTCTTTGGGGTAAGTTTATTATGACAAAATATACATGGCCAAACTTAAATATAGTTAACCTAATATGATCAGACTGATTTGGAGCAGAGGTAGGTCAACACTAAGTGCTTTTGAAAATCTCATCCCAGCTCTCTAGAGATTATGACTGCAGATCCTCAGCCTAAGTCATGCTGAAGAGGCGGAAGGAATGTTTCTCAGTGGAGGAAGGCTTCATGTGGACAGCAGCAGCATGAAGCAGACTGGGGCAAGAAAGATCTGCAACCAGATAGAATAATATCCAGCTTTGCCCTAGGCACAACGTTTGGACGTTATCCCACTTGGTTGCATCTGTGACTCTCTGCTACTGCCAGAGTGTGTATATGGGCAGCCTCCCTGGTTTTGGGTGGGTAGGGGCATCTGCTCCTCTCATGTTTTGATCAGTACTGCTGCACCAAGTGAGTACAGATGAAAAACTTGAGGCTGCTGGCCCCAGTTTTCTCTTTGGTTTTATCTTTAAAAAAAAAAAAAAAAAAAAAAAAAAATCCCACATTCTTACAAAGGTAGCATCCGTGGGATTTGTGGCACTTGCTGGAATCTCACAGCATGGAAGCTTATTTTTGGTGTAATATTTTAATTTAAATACTTAAAAGTCCAGTGCTATTTTAGGCATTTGAGTGAGTAGAGTCTTGCTGTTGCATGTGGGATGAGGCTTGAAGGCTCTCCTCTTGTATCTCTGTGAATTGTGCATGTGATTGATTTAGGGAGCGAGTCAAAAATACAAGGTCTCCTGAGGCCACGGGAGGAGTATCTACACTCTTTGCATGCATGACTTCCCACTGAAATAAGTGGAGTTGTGTTTTTTGAAGTGAGCCTGAGTGTGGCTCCTAGACCACATGGGTGTGATAAGAGATTTGGCCAGATCCAAGTCACACAGTATTGGTCCCTTTGTGATCAATGAGATGACTCACTCTGATACTTCATCCTTAGATATTACTCACTGCTACTGCTTCATCCTGCCCGTGTCCAGCTGATGGAGGTGCTTCTGTCATCAGTCGTGGTGTCCTGACATCAGATGAATGCAGTCTGCAGGTGCCGCCTCTCTTCTCTCTTTTTTCTTGGACCGCATATCCACAATTTTAAGAGCAATTTCTGCTATTAAAAAAAAATAATATAACATAAGCAGTTAGTTTAGCCTTTAAACTGCAGCAGCACAGTGCATTTTGTAAAAGCACACAGCTGCTTTATGTATGACATGTGCATGACTTAAACATCATGGGTTGCTTTCCATGATCAACTATTTTATACAGGAACACACTGAGTAAATGGGTCTAAGCCTGTTGAGGCTAACCCTTTGAGACTGACTCTTTTGTGTCCTTGTTACATGGAGCCTGCAAAAGACTGAAAAGACATTTTGTCAGTGTCAGTGTATCCCTGGACTAGGCCTGACACCAAATAACAGAACGAAAAACCTGCAAATGCTCAAGGCAGAGCATAGGAAAGAAGCAGCAGGTTAAGTAAACAGATGGGGTGGGCCAACATTGAGAGCAGGATGGTTATGGTAAGTCTAATGTGCAGAAGTCACAGTACATCAGCTGGCTAATCAGTGCTGAATGATTTGTAGGCATCTCAGCAAGAGGTGAGTTTTAAGGAGGCTTGAAGGAGAACGGTGTTGTGGCTCTGCAGATTTGTACTCTTCTCCTGCAGAAAGAGGGACTCTGCGAAAGGCATGAAGGTGCTTCAGTGCTGCTTTTCTGCATATAGTCTTCCTTTTCTACATTATTTTTCTTTTATTTTTCCAATTCCTTTTTTCTCCACATTTGCTACAGAGTTTCTCTAATGAGCCAGGGTGGTTGTTGGCCCAGATGCTGCACTTCAAATGCTATTTTTTAAACCAGCTGAGAATCTGGCCTGATATTTAGCAGTCGCTTAGTACTTTCATCTTCAAAGTACTGTGCAAACATTAATTAATTCTGCTGGGGAGCGTACAAGAAGGTGCTGCTGGAATAGTTATGCAAACTGCAGAGCCACAAGAGATGGCAAGGACAGTGTTGCTGGGCCTGGGAGGTCTATCCTTACACACATAATTCAGCAGAGCACAGAACAACAGGTGCCTTCATGGCAGAAAATTCACTTTTTGGTACCTGTTTTTCCCATTGAGTGGATGCTCAGTGTTTTCAGTGGAAGAATGTTGCTGCTGCCCTGCTTGCATAGATGGGCAGTGTGGGATTTCTGTTCCCACATCTACCCCTGCAGATGGGTTCAAGCTTGCAGAGCCAGTAACTTCAGCAGCCAGGCTAATGCTCTGTGGATGCTCAGTGCTGAGGCAGGGAGGCTGTGCAGAAGTTAGGGCTGCAGTTGCATGCTTTTCACTTGGAAAATGAAAAAACCACTTGCAGCACATGCAGATTTGGAGGTGCACAGTGCTCTGCTCTACACTGGCAGCTTTTTGTGTATGAAAAACCATTTTGCTTATGTGGACGTTGGCTTGGGCAGGAGTGAAAAAGCTCAGCAGAGCTGCAGAAAAGACTGTGGAGATGGAAAGCCTTCCATCTTCTCTTAAGGCCGCCATCAGCAGCCTTTAGCATGGGCTGCAGTAACCTGCCCTGGAGAGGATGCTCAGCCATCCCCTGCTGCTGGGTCTGCACAGGCAGGGCAACAGCAGCTATCGAGCAGCAGCAGCAGCATTTAAAGCTGGCACAATCACCAGCATCTCCCAGCTGCACACCTAACACGCTCTGGCATGAGGCAATCAGCACTGGCTGTGCTTTGAGACTCACCTGGAGCACTGCTTTTGAGTGAAAACACAACTCCAGACATCGAATCCACTCAACCAGTCATTATATTAAAAGGAGCTTTTAAAAGATCATGCCCACTGATGCCGAATTATTAGCAGAGAACCACATGAGCCTTATAAGACTTGATTAATATTGTATTAATCCATTCCAGGTCAAAACAGGCATTTAGAGGCAAGCAGGTGTGCAATTTTTTGGTATGATGGGGATAAGTCAGAGTGGGAGCACTGATGGAACAGAAAGGGAAGACAGAGGGATGCTTGATGCCAGAAAATAACATGGCTGGAAAGAGATTTTGCTCATTAGATGTCTGTTGAGGATTGGATGCGAATCTGTGCTTTGGTCTGAAAGCTGAAGGCAAGGTGTGACTTAATATTGAGTGGAAACAAGTCTTTGAGCAAAAGACAGATTCAGGTTGATAGGAGGGGAGCTGAGTTTTGGCTTGGCTTTGCTGACCTTGCTTAGATGAGCAAGTGGTGACGAAGCTTTAAACTTCTCGCACAACTCATTTAATAGCACTTATCACCACAGCAATTTTTGAAAGCTGTGCAAATGTATTTAAAAACGTGTATTTCTTTTAGCTTTGCCACAATAGGTAAAATGTTCCTGATGGCAGGTTTGCATTCACTGTGATCCTACTGATAGTTTTCTGAATTTATTGTTCAAGTTGGTGAGTTAAGGAGCCAAGGAAAGAGAGATCATGACTGAGACAGTTGCTTTTCCAGTGCACATGGTCTGTGCACTTAAGTAGTAAAATTATATGTAGAACTGCAGTTTTAATTTCCCGCTCTTCCTAAGATTTCAACAGATTAGCATGCTCAGAAATATTTCTTTTTAATCTCAAGATATTGCCATGCCTAGGTTTGCATGAAAGGCAAGGCTAGATGTCTTGAGGCTTGAAAGCTGTAATCAAAGATGTTTATATGAAATTTTAGTGTTCCATCATTTCTTACCATCTTGGGAGTGAAAAAATAAACTTAATGAACCTAGATCAGACAAATTTCTGATGAAGTCCCAAAGAAGAGAGAGGGTTTGCAAGTAGCTGTGATTTTGCTGTGTGATTTTAATTTTATGGGCCCCTGTTGTTCAACGTTTTCTTCAGAGTAACTAAGAGTTGCATTAAATATTAAACAAACGGTGTGATGATTCATAAAGAGGGTCATGAGCTCCATATGTGAGTTAGAAATTTAATCTCCAGCTGGTTTCACTATAATCCATGTCATATGTCCAGGATCAGAGAACTCCAGTGTCTTCAAATAATTAGTTAGTGATCAAAACAGGAAAAAAAAATCCATTGAAACAATTTTCTCTTAGAAGAAGCTGTTTCTTCAAAACAAAATTGCTTGTTAAAGCTCATTAATTTTAATGGGGTTTTCTTTTGAGCGGAAGTAAGACAAAAATAATTTGGAAGATGTCAGAATGTCTTCTTGATAGTTGCAGAATTGATAATATTTTTTTGTGTTCAATGTCTTGCATTTAGAGTTGTAGCTCTTACTCTGTTTTAATAGGAAAAGAGGAAAGTGAGACTTCTTCTTTTCATCAAATGTAGCTTATTTTAATTAACCTAAAATAACTTTCTTTCTAGAATGCTGTTTCACCAGAAAGGAAAACTTGATTAGTTTTTTTCTGATATGTGTATATAATTTTAATACTAGTTCAGGTATGGAACAAAGAATTAAAATCTCCAAGTCTTTTATTTGGATTAGGAAATTAATTTTTTCCCCTACTTCCCCCTGGAGCCCTGGAAAAATACCTGTCAGCCTTTCATTGCAGAGACAAATATGCTGAGGTTTTCCCCAGGCCTTGCAGAGGTTGCATCCTCCTTTGCATGACAATTATGAGGGAATGCTGGAGGGGATACCAAATGAGTGAGGAACTTGCTCATCTTTTAGAGCAGCCATGTGCATGCACAGACACAGACACACACACACATGACCAGTGCTCACCCACAGTTACCCAAGAGGTTTTCCTATGCTCCAGCTCTCAGTCTGCACATGGATGCACGCATGGAGTTTACTTATTGTCTCAGTTGCATCTTCCCTTTGAGCTGTAAAAAGTGTTTTCTGGGGGCGTTTGGAGGTTAAATATTGAATCTACACTCAAGGAATACCGTGGAGGCAGTGGCAGCGCAGGCCCTGTTCCTGTGGGTAGGCTACCTCACGCGTGGTACTGCACGCATGTCCCTAACTGAGGAGCGTTGCTGTTGCATTTAGTTGCTCAGCTCATGAAGTCAGTCACAGCACACACTTGAATTTAAAAGCAGGCATATGGATGCACGCAGAATTGGAGTTTTAATGCCTATAGTGTCTGTAGAGCTCTGAAAGCACAACTAGACTTAGTCTCCTAGGGAGGAGAGGTGTCTTTCTTGGTGTGTACCTTGGGTCTTTCCTCCTTGTTCAGAAAGAAGTAGGGTATGCTGTTTCCTTCCCTGTGCCAGGATGGTAGGATCTGGAAGTTATAGGAGAGCTGATGGGATGGGATCTGCAGAGTTACTGGTCCTGTCTCCCATTCAGGGCAGGACAATTATCTATATGAGACCAGCTTGGTGGTGACTTTGTACAGCTGTTATCTTAAAAACCTCCAAGGCTGGAGGTAGCGCTGTCTCTCTTACGACCTGCCAATACCACTGCATACTTATTTTTTTAATCCTTCTCCTCTTTTACTGGGGGAAATGTGTAGACATTTCAGTCTCACGAAGAAATTTAAGGTAAGAAAAAATAAGCTAGACTTTAAAAATGAAAAAAAAAAAAAAAAAGACATTTACTTAACTGTGTTAAAAACATGTAATAGTGAAGCATGCAAATGGTTACGCAAGCAGGAGTTTGGTATCTAATTGTAAATTAGATAGACAGCTGCAGGGTATCAATAGACATATGGCTGGAATGTAAATAGTTTGCTCGCACTTTAGTGACATCCTGGAAGGCTGTGTGTAAACTTTCTGAAGTGAAGAGAGAAAAGATGATTTCCTGGAAAAGAGGGTTTTCGAGAGAAATAATTGCTAATAAATAATCTGTGTCCCTCTGGAAGGCGAAAGTTTTATTTTGGCACTTGCTGCAAAAACAGCCTCTAATCAGACTGCATTTTCCCTTTTGGCTGACGAGCACCAAGCCAGCCGAGGAAGGTGCCAGTTGCATTGTGTGGTTGGAGCCATCACAGATCAGAGCAGCTCCTCTGTGGGACCTGCCTGCTGATTTCAGCATAACCTTCTGGCAGATGCTTTGTGTCTACCAGGATTTAGGGAAGATGACAAAGAGGAGGGTAAACAGTTGAGTGATTCAAGAGGGGGTGTTAGATTCCAGAACGTATATTCGTATGTCAGTGGCCAAAACTCCTAGGTCTTCCACCAAATAGAATACAAGACTTGCCTGTACCCCAGCTGTAGGGGTTGCTGCTGCTTATAGCCACCTTTAAAATAATATTCTAGTGGAATGCAATGCTGTGAGGCACTAATTTTGGCTTATTTTGCAAGCCAGCAAAGCTGTCTAAATATTTAATGCTCTTTCTTAATAGCTAGCCATCACATGTTTTGCTTTGTATTAGTTGATACTATTAAGGCCATAAAAATTCCCAATCTAATGATAGCTAAGGTTGGTTCTCATATTATCTAAAAGACAGAGCAAGAGTAAACTGTGAATAGCTTGCTTGATTTCTTGATGGGTGTCTAGTGACTTACTTCTTAAATAATTCTTGTAAAGTTTGCAGTGGGCCAAACTCTGGTGCTTTTGAGGTCAACAGTATCTATTCCAGTTTACTTTGTTGGGTTCATGCATCTGCCTTGGGGATGAATTTCAGTCCCATAGCTTGTTAATTGTAATTTTAGTCAAAGGGCCAGACTTACTTAGCAACTTTATTTAATTTTTTTTTTAATAAGACAATTTCTGAAGGATGCAAAGAAGCTTTTATGGAGTGGAAGCAGTGAAAGGAGGGCAAGGAAAATCAAAGAAATTCAGACATCAGTAATGTTTCAAAAGTGCATTTCACAAGGGAGTTTTCCTTAACTATCCTTCAAAGATGACATGACAGAAAATTTGGTTATTAATCAATGGTGCTACCTCTCTGTTGGGTTCAAGAACGCTTTTTAGAGATGAAGATTAACATCTGGTTTAGTCTGCAAAGAATTTTTAGAATCACAAAACTTTAAGTAACCATAAATTACTTAAAGTGCGTGAAGGATTAATATGAGAAAAAAACACTTGCAACCATTGTTCTTTAAGAGGTGAGCTTAGCCTGTGTAGTCACAGGAGTTATGTCATTGGTATATCCTTACCAAATAATTGCAAACATGTAGCACAAATCAGTCCCTGGAATCAGTGGACACACAAATACACTATAGGGAGTTTTATTACAGCAGAGCTTGAGAATTGCAAAACCAATTCTCCACAGAAAAATTGCTTTCATATGATCTGAGTGCCATGATTTGGTTTATTTGAAACACTGTAAGTCAGGCTGTTCGCTGGTATTCCTAGCGGGCCTCTGTAATTCTACGTTTATTTACAAAGGTCTAATTTAGACTAGAAATTATTCCCACTGTTTGTAAATAAGAAACTGGAATATTTCTAACGTGTGTGTGTGTGTGTGTGTATTTAAGTGGATAATTTTCCACTCATAATGTAGGCAGGTGTGGCTCTTAGCAATGGCTATTGCTTTCGAAAAGTTACTCTGAAACATGAAATGTGAGCTCTATCCTTCTCCTTTGTTGCAGCACATTTCTTATTTGGTTTGCAGTCAACCCATGGCCACAATGCTGTGTATGTTTTCTTCCCATGGTGGGACTTTGGTGTTTCAGTAGCCTCCAACTACTTTCTCAAAATACTTCTGTATTGGTGTTTGACTTAAAAATAACAGTAAGTTATATGTTAGCTGTGGTGGCATTTTGGCATTTTAATAGCAGGTCTTTGGTATTTTAACAATTCTGCAAGCTCAGTTCTGCTCCAAATGAGTGTAGAGAACAACATGATGAAGATCTTTTCACATCCATGTTGGAAATAGCTTGCTGTAAAGAGATGCCTAGTAGGATTAGGTGGTTTTCTGACTGTCAAAACCTTGGTGTATTTTAGTGCTATGCTGGCAACTGAATAGGCCAGGGTTGTAAGTAGATAAAATGCCTTTTCTTCTTCTGGAAAGACTGGTCAGTTTTTTTGTTGGTGGGTTTCTCTGGGAAGGCTAGGTTGAACTTCCTACAGGTAGAAGAAGCCTGATGCTTTCTTTCAGTCTCACGAAGCCGTAACTTCTTTTCTAGTGTGTGGTTTCGCACTTACATGGCTAAATCGAGTGCAGTGGCTGCTGAATTAGGCCGTCAAAGAATGCTTAGGAATGAATTCCTAAAATACTTAAACCTAGTTTGCACCAGCTACAGATGGATAGAGCATTAATTCTTTGTATCCTCCTTGGGCTTCCCTGTAGTGAGACTTGCCTGTATTCCCAGTCTCTTGTGTTCCATCACTCTGGATATTTGGGTCACTATCTCCTCTCTTCTCCTCTCCCATCCATAGCTTTCTTCTCTTCAAATCTGTCTCCTCCTTGGGTCCCAAGTGTGACTGATAGGCAGCTCTGTGGAAAAAATGAAGGTTCTGTTTGAGCAGAAGTGTTGCTGGTTATTGTTTGCCTCTTTAAAAGCCCTCTGAGGTGTTTTTCAGTGCTTCACCAAGCAAGTGGTCATTATATTCTTCTTCTGCCTTTCTCTGTTAAAACCTGCAACTTTGCGTAACTCATCCTGAGCTGGGTGGTCCTTCCCAAGTGCTGCATGGCTTTTCCACAGCCAGCTGAGCTCCCTGCCTGACTCATTCCTCTGGGTGCTTTACAGCTGTGTGACCTCCACGCTGTCCAGTGGTAGATGAGCAAAGAGGTGTTTTATCAAGGGAACATGGACTAGAGGAGAAAATGGAACATTTCAGTGCTGCCAAAAGGACTGTAGTGGACCAGCTGATGCAAAGCTGTTTCCAAGATAGTTTTGACTTGTTTTCACTGTCTTTGAAATAATTTAGGTTTCCTGGGGGGAATTTTGTTTTTGTGCAATACTTTATCTTCCTGGAGTTTTGATGAAATGTCAAAATGTGTGGAGCTTTTCCAGCTAGTTCAGTTTTGCCGTTCTGGAAAAAACAAGTTAGAGAGAAAAGCAAAGTCAGAAGTTTTGCCTTGCCTTTTTGAAGACGGGAAGCATCACTTTAGTGAGATTTAAGGGTTTAAAACCTTTTCATAAGAATTTAGCATTCAGAAACTCCTGTTATTCTTGCTGGCTTGGGTAATATACTAACCTGCTGAGAGAGAGAGGGAAAAAAATTAGAAAATATCTCCATCCACACCCCAATATATAACTCTCTGCAGTGCCAGCTCCTGCTGGCTGGTTGTCTTGATTAACATTTCCTGGATTGGTATAACTGAAGTTTGTGTATGAATTGCATGTTTACTAATGTACATTTTTATTTTCCATTGTCTTGGCTTGACAGAGGCTTCACCCTCTGGGCTTGCTGTGTTTCACTCTCTGACATATTGAGGGAAGCTCAAAAGTCTTTCCCATACTTGTTCTCAATTTTTAAATGAAAATATTACATCCTGAAGTTGAGCAGCTCAGTCTTCTTTAATGTGATATGCAGTTTGCACTCAGATCACTTGCTCCTGATATAATTTATACATGAATCATGAATTATGTTTGGATTCTCAGGAAGCAAAAATAAATTGGGTAGAGCCACATCCAATTATGTAATGAATTCCTCACGGTAAAATTTACAGCAGGGATGTTGCAAAGTGGAACACTGATATAAGATTTCCAAAAGATTTGCTGCAGTATCTCCTGATAAAAACAAACCTCTGTCCATTTTAGGCATAGTAGAGCCATTTTGATTTAAACAATGAAATATTTAAAGGTGCATGGGATTTTTTTTCATTGTAGCCTAAGTGCCAGTGCATAGAACAAGGAGGAAAAGAAGTACTTGGTGCAGTCTCACAAAAAAAAAAGTTCTTTCCCAACATGTTGTAAAGAACCTGCTTCATAATTCTTTTTTATGTCTCTAAAAGCACTTTCTGTGCCGCATCTAACAGATTATATTTTGAGGAGCTATTTCGTGACCCTCAACCTGATTTTTTTTAAACTCACTGCTGAACCGTGCCTTACCAGGCAAAATATGGCTCATGAGCTTTTGTAAGGTGAGAAAACAACCAGTGGCACTGGGAGAAGCATTGGTAATTTTACCTCTGTTTGTGGCATTGATTTCTGTTAATGGCTTTTTGTTTGTATTTCTTTCCACGTTTCTCACTGTTTCTTGACCTGTTGCTTTTGATTAATTTTTCACTCAGTACTCAAGTAGCCCGGGCTTAGGTCGTGTTGTGCAGGTGTTTTTCTGAGCAAGACTTCTTCACTCTTTCCAGTGAGATGTTCTTCTTCAAATCCCATGACATGGCTCCTAAAAGCTGCATATCCATCTTAGCTGAAAGGTGAACAAGTGGATACATCCCTGGTGTTTGTATTACATAAATCTCCTTCTGAAGCTGCAGCACAAATTAGAAAATTTTCATGACAGTGGCCAAATACCTGTACCATGCAGACATCAAGAGCTATTAAGGGAACATTTTCCTTTCTTTGCTTTGAGTTTCCTGTCTCAGCAAATCTTCATGCTACTTTACACCAAGAAACCCACCTGTCTGTGTGGTGGGGAGCCAGCTTATGTGTGGAAATCAGGAAAGTCGCATTCCAAGAGCTTTGCAAGAGGAACATCTTAGCAACTCCCGTGGCTTAATACCATTTACTTGGTAATTGTATCTACTGACTATTGAAGTGTTGAAGCACACATATACAAGAGTGGAGCTTGGGACTTGGGCTTCTCATTCCTGCTGGTTTTCACAGTTCCCTGTGGTGGCTTTAATTTTCTGAAAGCTTTAAGGGTACCATCTTGGCCCACTCTCAAGCTGGTGACGGGAGGTTTGCCATCATCTTCAACAGACTGAGGATCTCCCTGAAGAGGATTAGAGGGGATGTGTGCCCTGATAGAGTTCAAGGTCACAGAGAGAAAGAAAATGCCCTGGTTTTACACAAAAGTAGCCTTAAACTCTCATTTCTGCTGCCTGCATGGCTGTATAGGAAGGTGCAGGAGACATGGCTGGGGCAACCTCAGGGGGAGTTTCTAACCAGAGAACGTGGTGTAAGCAGTCATTTAGGTGACCACAATCTGTGGTTTGCGTCAAGGGCTTTATAGTGGGAACACTGCCAAACCAAAAGGCATCTCTTCTGATGGGCTCTTCCAAAACCCACACTGAATTATTCCATTCCCTTGGTGATAAGACAAGTCCGGTGTTCTCCCCTCTGATCAAAGGCATGTTTGGCAGCGCTGTTCTTCAATATATACCCAGTGCTGAGCATACTGAATTCTGTACCAAGGGCATTCCAGTTGTGCAGGTCAGAGTGGAGCTGACCGGAGTTGGATGCTTGTGCTCACAGCTCTGCTCCAACTATAAGCTTGGGGAGGGTGTCCTGAGTGAATGCTTTTTGGGACATCAAAAGCCATAACAAAGTCAAGATGAACTATAAAGTTCCTGAGAGTTTACAGCTTTCCCTATAGTCTTAGCTAAGCAAAACTTGATTTTTTTTTCCAAGTGCAAAGTTAAGCTGAGATAATAATTAGCATCCTGTTTGTTTGTTTGTTTGTTTGTCACCTTGCAGGAAGAAAGGTCAAATATAGTCAACCTGAGAACTACTTTGCCTTTCCCCCTTGAAGCATTTAATTAGATTTCTCATGTAATGTAAAAAAGAGATAGTAGAGAGCTTGCTGAAACAACTTATCCATTTAAGACTCCTTTTTTTCCCCCCTCTTTTTATTTCTTGTGGTTTCATAGACCAAATTATAATTTTTCTGGAGAAGTGACAGGTTTAAACACTTAACTCTTCTTGCAGAGAATAGGCAGAGTTGTTTGGGGTTTTTTTGTTGTTTTTAGAAGGGAAGGCTGTAAATCAACACAATGTACAAATAAAACTACTTCTGTATAAGGCAGTAAGAGGCAGTTTAGAAAATGCCCAGAATGAATGTCCTACAACTTGTGCCTCTTTATTTTTTTTCCCCCAGGCATACATACATAAATGCATAAATGCTGTATGCATAACTATTTCAAAACAGACTAATTGTTTCTTGGGTTTTTTCCCAGTATTTTTTCACCTGTTTCTTCTTTTTCTTTTTCCCCCCTTTTTCACCTCCCTGAAGACAGGATTGCTAGATAGCTGGAACTGTTGATGTTAGGTTGTGAACTTCTGTTAGGTTGTGAACACTGTGTTCAGTGGTTTTCATGATGGGATGCAGTTGCAGGGATGAGAGAGGCTGTGTGAATTGCTGGGTTACAGATCAGAATTGCTCTGTGTCACAACTGAAAAACCCTAAACTTTTTTTTTTCATTTCAGTCATTTCCTGATTCATTGGAGTTACAGCTGGAAGGATGCTTCCCTTATTCTCCTGCAGTGCAGTGTTGCCTCATGCCTGCACAGGGACAGCCATTGATTTACTTTAAGATCACAATATAACTCCTTTCTGTGCCCACCCACAGGACTGAGCTACCCTGTGGGTATTTTTTACCTATGCAGATACTCATTCACTGTTTCAGGTGTGCATCAAAGTGCAGATATAATCCCCCCCCAAAAAAGAAGTCAAAACAGCAGAGTGGATTTGCAGTATTACCTGTGTCATGGTATTAAAACTGGGATTTTTCTGAAACTTCTTTCCCCTGTGTGCTGTCCCATCCATTTTATCTCGCAGAAAGCTGAAGTTTGTAACCACTTTTAATCCAGGTCTTTTTGCCGTCATAACTTTTGCTAGTAATGCAAAGCCCCAGAGGGGATTAGCCAACCTGAACATTTCAAATTTTAAACTTCAGTAAGTCTTGAGTTATAAGTAGAGAGAAAAAGCCTTTCTCAGTCATTTTCAAATCAACTTACTATCTACCCCACCATACCTTCCTCTCCCGCTCCTGCAGTAAAACTGCATTTTTTTGATGGCTATAGAATGAAAACTCTTGAAGGGAAAAGTCATGCTCATCCTTTCTCAGCATGGAGAGATGGCAGAGCCTGGAAAATGCCAGAACACAAGGCTGATTTTTCAGTCTCTCCTATGTGGAGAAATGCTTCTGTGAACCCTGCCCCTAACCAACATCTTGTAGTCACTAATTGCACCTGGCTTTTAGATTGGACACCTAAACCTGCTGAGTATAATGAGGGAAGAGTTGAAGGTCTCAGGTTTTAAATCACAGAAATCACTCTCCAAAGAGGATACCTTTCTACAGAGGTATTATGAGCCAGCAGATCGCCCTGTTTGTAGCAAGAGCTGCTTGGTGGCAAGTCAATAAAACAAACAAAAACATTTTTATGATGTTTTCATTTCGATTTGAGTACCTGTGTCACGTCTGTAAGTATGCAGAAACATGCAGAACTGATTGACTCTTTCCCAAAACCGTCCTCAAAAATGCAGCAGTAGTCAGTGTCAGAAATTAAGACGCATACCTCAGCAAATGCCCATAGGCTGGAGTCTGTAAAAATGAAGAGAGAAAGACAGATTTACTGTCACACCTGGAACGAAAAAAAAAAAAATTCTTAGAAAGTGGAGAAGACAATTATAGGATTACTGCAGTCAAAGTAGTCCTATGGAGTGGGGTTTTTTTTGTTGAGTTTTTTTTTCTTTTTCAGTGGTGAAAATATATAAATTTATTTCTGCATAGCACATTTGTATTCTGTCGCTTAGACACACCATTAAAATAGCAATTCAAAAGTCAATATTATATTTAAATGTCAGACAATTGAGTTTTCAGTTATTTCTTAGCAAAAGGGCTCCAACTGAGAACATACCAGCCCATAGTCTTGTAGGTGGAAATAGCCCATAATGGACAATTATGAAGAAAATAGGCAGAGCTATGTGGTGTTTATTTTATTTTATTTGTTTTTGGTTTGTTTGGTTTTTTTTGAATTATTTCACATTTCAAAAACACCAACAAATAGAGCCATTAATGGGAATGTGATTTCTCTAAGCATTTTGTGTTTGCTGTATTAATTAGTTGCAATTTTGTAAAAGACAACTCTGCTTTTCTGGATGTGCTTATGTTTTCAGTGAAGTTCAGTGACTCATCAGGTTAATGATGAGGAAAAGTCTGTCTGGACAGGGTAAAAAGTAGGTAGAGGAAGATCTGGGTGATGAGGTCTCTGACTTGGTTGTGGAATAAAGGACGTGTGTTTGTTACAGCAGTCCTTCATTTGGCTTTAATGCAGGTTATTTCTATTGCATCTTCTTCCAAGTAAGGGAATCAAGGAGTCCCTATTGAGTAGGAGCAAAATATTTTAGTAAACAGGTCTTTATTTCTTTAGAAGGAGTCTTGCATATTCAGGAGAAATTTTATTTATTCTAGAGAAAAACAGGGTGTTGAGGAGTTTCTTGACTATGTTAAAAAGGGAGGGCAAGGAGGGTAAGAAACAGTCTTACACCATCCTTGGTTGTCGGTTCAGATTAAAATGTGGAAATTAACAGTGCAAACCAAGAGCCAGATTCAGATGTGGCATATTGTTAGAGGCACAGCCATAATTTGCTTATGACATATTAAAAACCAGAAACACCTCAAGCTGAATTAGGTACCGTTGATTGCCAGTTCCCTCCTGCATAAATGCCATTAGATGCCTAAAGTTACAAATTGCTGTAATAACTTTCACAACTGATTGGTAATCACCCTGCAGTTAATGAAATAGGGAAAACACCTCTTGCTAAATTCATTGTCTTCATTTCCTCCTGCATAGTTTCCAAGGTGTAGAGATCATTTTTGACAGATCCCAAGCTGGAAAGGTCATCTGTTAAGTTTTACTTATATTCACATTTATATCTTCTTTTTCAGCGTACACAGCTGTATATCCAAGCCAGCTTTCCTGTGCCCTGTTGTCCAGTGCAGCTTTATGCCATACACTCCAGGATTTGGCTGCTTGTTACTCCCAAGGAGATCTTTGCATCTCAGTGGAAGTGATGCTAAAGGCAAGTTTGCCAGAGTCGTTCTTGCTGTGTGTCCGTCCAGGCAGTTGGAGAATCGTGCTGTAAACCCTCACAGCAGCGCACTTAAAGCCTTATAAAACCATGTGAGCTGAAGAATTGCAGTTCAGGATAGACTGGTTTGATGCAGTTGAGGTTTCTTTGTGTCTTCCCAAAGTGGTAAGAGTTAGAATAATTGGTCTCTGGAAAAGTCCCATAAAACTGTGTTGTCTTTTAAGGATAAAATTAGTGGCTGCTAGTTAATGATGCAGGAATTATATACATGGCACTGAGCTGAGTGCAACACTTTACCTCTTGCTAGATTTCAGAGGCATTAATGTCCCTTAACAAACATCTGAAGGTAATTTCAAAAGGTGGGGGTGGCTATAGAAAAGAGCACAGCGGTGTTTTATAGTTGAGATTGCCTATGTATTAGACAGCTCTGACAGAGCGTGTAATTAATTTTTTAAGTGTTTATATTAAAGAATAAATAACTAGTAATACATATGGCACATTATAAGCAAATGTGCTTGTTTCAAATGTGCTGTAGTTGGGTTAGATGTTAAGTTATGGCTTTGTTGTGGTTTTTAGCAGAATCAGCATAGGTAAAATTGGGCATTTAGGGTCAGGTTTTCTCAAGTGCATTTAGCACGCACTTGAGAGTGTAAGTATGGTGGCCTTGTTTTGGAAAAGTCTTCACATCCAGGCTGTGTATCAGCAAAATTCAAGAGCATGGTGGCGATTTCTGCCGTCCTTGCTGTCCTTAAAAAAAAGCCAGCTGATTTCTCCAGCAGTCTCTGCTGACAGTGAGTGTCTAAACGTGTGCTGAGCACTTTTGAAACTCTGGTCCTTTGCTTTTTATATGATCTATAATTTTATATGCAGTGCATCTGAAGAAGAATATGTATGATTCATATACACATACAGGAACAACACAGAGGGATCATTTTAATATAAATCCCAGTGCTGTTTGTTATATTCTGAAATATCGCAGAGAATAATTCAAATATTTATAGATGGTAGTTCAGCTTGTGCTTTGCTTGCAGCATTTGCCTTTTTTCATGTCTCAGTTGAACTGTTCTTCCTTCCTTCCTTTGCAATGTAAACATTGGCCATGCCTGGCACTGTCCTTCTGCTTCTTTCTCTGGAAACTCAAATGTGAAAAACACGCCTCAGAGTCTGGGTCCCATTTTCTGCCCTGGTCACTGGAGCTGTACCAAGAAGCAGGGCTGCATTTCTTTACCACATGTTCCATAAGGAATGGAGGACTTTGCTCTGCTTTCTGTGGAGTGTGTCCTTTTGGTGCTCCTAAGGCAGAGGAGTTTGTGTAACGGCTCCTTGTATATAGAGTAAGTTATGACTGTGCTTGATGTGAAGTGATGATTAGAAAGGTATTAACATCTGCATTTTTGTGCCGACCACACACAGTGTCTTGGCCTGGCAGTTCCACTCTGGGGGGTGGGTTCCTTCTGCTTTGCACTGTTGAAAAAGGGGTTTGTCCTTACCAGGAAAGCCCCAAGGTGCCCCAAGAACCCATTAGGTTTGAGATGTACCTGGAAAGAGAGTTTGATATAATTGCCCATAGAGATTTGTGTCTGTCATCAGCAGTGGAGGGTAATTAATCTGAATGTATGAAGTTGCCTGTTTAGGAAGTTGCACATTTTGCATATTTCTGTTTTTGCTCGTGCTTTAATTCTTCACAGCCTGGCTGGGAGACAGGGAAGCAGTAAAGCGTCAACATTGAGAAGTGTGGTATAATATTAAAATGCTCTAGTTTCCATTGAACAGATGATGGTAAGAAGTTATTTTAATGGGTTTGTTGAGCATTGTGCTTTCAAAGACTCTTTAAATTATTGCAGGCTGTGCTGCTGGGATATGTATGGGAAACAGCCATTTTAATTAGGAAGATACACTTGGAAATGAAAAGTCATTTTTTAAATGTAATTTCCTTTGTGAGAGTTTTACTGACCACTTGAATTTATTTACCACACAGACCTAGTGATAAAATAGGTATTTATGGGTTAGTTTTTAATTAGAAATAATGGCTGGTAGAATTGAAGTGATTAATCATTTTATCCATATAGGCTGTGGTAGTCCTAGTGAAAGACAGTTGTATTGACAATTTAGAGAGTGATCTAATGGCATATTTTGTCCTTAAACAACGCCACCATCAATGCAGTCACCTTTTGGCTTGAAAGAGGAGAAACCAGGCTAACCTACTTTAGTGAACTTCACATACGGATGACTAAAGAAATACTCGACAATGCTAGGGTTTTGGCCTTCTGGGTGTCACTGATATCAAAATAAGAGTAATTAAAAGAACAATCCAGTGATGTGGATTTATCTCTCCATGCAAATGGCACTTGGAGGGAGTGGACCAGGGATGACAGATTTATGGAGAGAGTGCTCATAACATCGGGCTTGCTGCTGAAACACTTGGGCAGATGCAAGTGAGTATTGTTTCAGGAAGGATCAGAGATTTTTAATCAGCCTTTTCTTTCTTGGTTGAGAAGCGTGGGGACAGAAATTACAAGAAACCCAACTTAACAGCTTTAATGGCCTCAGCAGAAAGAGGGTAAGAGTTTGGGGAGCGTAGCACAAGGAGAATTTTGCATGTAATGCCAGTTAGCTTTATTGAGTCATACATTTCCTTTACCCTCTCTGCCCGAGGAGATTTCTACTCCATATTTCAAAAAGCAGTGTGTAAGAAACAAGAGCCAGCGTGGGGTGCGGTGTATATTTTAGCATGTAAGAAAAGACAGCCAGTGCATAAAATTTTCTAGAAAGTAATGAAGTGTCATGGAAAGTGCATGAAATAAATGTGGTTTTATGTACTCATTTTAGAAATCAAGTTAGGGATAAGATTTGCCTTTTTATTAAAGGGTCTTTGCAGAAGTCTGCATCCATGTGTGAGCTGTGTGACTGCTGCTAATGGACCTGTTTTTCACTCTGAAGTTATGCTAATTATCTTTGCCAGAATCAAGGCACTTTCTCCCTTTTCAGTATCCATAGGAACCCATTGGGGATGAAAAAGCCTGACATTTTGATTCCCAGCTTTTGTTTCCCTAATCAAAAATAAAGGTATAATGGACAAGAAGAAGCAATTTCATTTAGTCTTCTCATCACAGCAGGTTTTATTATTTGCTTGAATCTCGCTGCATTTTATTGAATTATACTTCTGTTTGAGTTTGCAGCATTGCTTTTCAAGGAGAATCCACTGCAGCCCATTTTGTAATAATATGTGTTTTCTTAGAAGCCTAGTGTTCACTAAGTGAGCTTGAAATTTCTCCCTGGCCTGCCTAATTTCTGAATTTGGTGCAGAAACCAAATCACTGCCTGCCTGTTTGTTGCCACCTGCCCCATCCTGCAGATTGGAGCCTGTCCTTGCCCATGTAGGCAAAACAGAGGCAGGGCTACATCACACCGCTGGCTGATTTTCTTAACAAAACAGGCTTTGGAAAAGCTGCTTAAATTCAATTTGCATTTGTAAAATAAAAACACAGCGCAGCGTGGTCCGCTGGGAGATTTTTCATGCTATGCAGGTATATTTTCAGAAGTGGTAATCAAATATTCTGGTGCCGTACACACACGGTTTCTGGTTTAGCTGTGGTCCTTTTGTTTTGTTTAGGATGAAAGTGAATGACTGTTGTTGCTTTCCCATTGAAGAAATCCATTCACAGGACAACAGAAATGTAAGCTGCTCTGAAAGTGCTGTTTATAGACTTGAAAACTGGTTGAAAGGCAGTTTTGTCATCCTCTAAACCTTCTCATGGTGGTTCATGTGTATGGTGAAAGCCCCTTCATCTCCGAGGGAGATCTGTGGTAGCTGACGCTGAGCCCAAGCGTGTGAGAGAGCTGCACCATCACTGGTGAGATGAAAAGACATTTACTTTGTATTTCTCGTTTCACTGTCTGCTCATCAGAACAGACCTGCTTTGTGAATAGCAAAAGTTTCAGGCATCGGGAAATACACAAAAACTGGTGGGATAATTCAGTAGACATGAAAAAAAAGTCTCTGGGTCCATCTAGGGTACAACTTGATGCCTGTGATGTTGGTAAGGTATTCTTACATTAAGGCTTAAGTCATATTTATGGATTTTTTTTTGTTCTACCTAACGTTGTCTGTGTCTGCCTGTAGTGCTTTTCAGCTGATTGTAGGCTGAGAAATTTAATTTACCCTTATAGAAACCTTCTCAGGATGAACTTGCTGGCACTTCTTTTCTGTGAAGAGGCCTCTTTTAAATAAGACATCTTGCATAGTCATTTGGACTAAGAGAGCCCTCATTTCCAAATGTGCAGGGTTTCTCCTCTTTCCCCAGAGCACTCTGAACCCAGTGTGGAGGTGGCCACTGATTTGCGTGGGGGTGAAGGGCAGGTTTTGGTGTTTCCTAACTGCTCATGTGGCCACGTAGGAGTGAGTGGCCTCACAAGCCATTTTCTTTTCAGAGGTCTTTAAAGAAAGCTGCGAGCAAGACTTAATTTATGCATTAGACAGAGACCCTGTTTGATAGTTTATAGCCAGTGTGTCTATGAAGAAAGTATGGCTTTCATTAAAGAGGAGGCATGTATTTTAGCTCAGCTGAGGAATGGGGAAACGTGGGCCATAAAGACAATATTGTAATAGGGTCTCCCTTTTTAATACCAAGATGTGTGCTGCACTTCTGAAAAGCCTGGAGTTCTGGGGGCTCAGCTGATCAGAGCTCAGCATGCTTTTTTCCCCTTGCCTTATAACCCTTGTTAACTTTTCAACTTGTCAAGTACATGGTGGTTTATGAAATTTTAAAGCTAACAGTATGCTGCGCGGGGATGTCAGCGATACGCTAGACTTTTGAGTGCATCCTGAGATGAATAAATCATGAAGTCACAGAAAGTTGCAATTAAAGAACCCAGACCTGGATGCTTGAAATATTAGACCTGAGTTCGTGTGACTTTAAACAACAATCACAGCTGGAAGTAGTCCGCACTTGAATTGTAGATCAACAGTAGGAAAAAGAAAAAAGGCATCTGTGAAATATGTGTCTCTTCCAGGGCATCAGACTGATATTTACTGACCTTAAGTGGAATTATTATTGAAGGAGTTGATTCCTTTCAGCTCAAACAGGTAGATATATCCCACCTCAATGGAGATGGAAATTGCCTGGCCTGGTTTCCTCCTGGTCCCGCTTCTTTATAAATTAAGATAATCCTTCGTTTGATGTTTACTTAGTTGCTGACCTTCCTGTATTTTGCTGAGTCTCTGTAAAGATGCTGCAGGTTATATTCATTTTTGCTAGAATCCACCATGGCTTGAGCTGTTACACTGTGACTGTGGGTCAAGCAAGGGTTGCATTAACATTTCATCCCATCCCTGGCTCCCCAGTCGCCTTTGAGATATTTCTGATTTTCCACAGACTTGAGATGAGCAGCCGATGCGTCTCATGCTTGCATCGCTTCTTATTTTAGCTTTCCCCTTGAAAAAATGTGAAGAAAAAATTGCCATTATGGCTGTGTGTTTCAAGAGTGTCTCCGTGGGAATCGTGCCTTGTCCGTCAGTAGGGACAGCTGGTGAGTCACGTCTTTGACTTCACGTCCATGAGTAATCTCCCTGACTTCAACAGGATTACCCAGGTGTTTAAAATAAAACTGTGTTGTAGAGGTCTGTGGGATTATAGGACCAGAAAGATTGGTTGTGTGACTAGTCACTGAGATTTTCTTTTATTTTCTCATTTTATGGGTTTGAAAAGTCAATAAAAAATAATGCAAAACACATGCATGATTAAGGCAGGGGCTTAGCTGCTGCTATGCCAGGAAATTCACAGTTACGGTTTCTGGAGGAACCATCTCATGGTCTTTCTTCCTTAGGTGTTTTCACTATAAAAAATGTGTATTATATATCCCTGTGGATGGACTGATAACACCCCAGTTAAGGTAATTTTTAACTAAAAGCAAATCTGTTTGATCAATCTGACTGGGTCAAGTGGACACACCGCTTGGCCTTGGTTTTGTGTGGTTTTGTTTTTCACTCCTCAGTTGTTTCTTGGTATCACCCTTATTGCTGCAGTTTCCAAATAGCTTCCAGCGGTGCACATCTGTGCATGCTCTTTCATCTGCTCCCCAGGGAAAGACGGATGTGGAGTCGAGTGTTTTGGTTGTGAAGGTTTATATAACCATGCCCATGCGTATGTGGGTAATGTATATGCATGTGCTATACTAAAAAGGGAAGTAAGTCCAAAATTACCCTTACGCCCCAAGCCAAAGGTTTGTCCACCCTGAGCAGCTGCCAACAAACCCCTGCCCCCTCTGTGGTCAGGCAAACCTGACCCAACTGCAAATTTGCACACCCCCACCTCTCTGACCTGGGTGATCTCTATGGCCATAAGGGCATTGAGAGCCTCCGCAGTAACAGCAAAGTACATGAGCTTGACTGGAATATTTTTTTAATTTTTTGCAGGTTGAAAAAGGTTAAAAATCGTAATGTGACCTGTGTGTATATAGAGTCCCAAATGTATTCATCCTGAAGTCCTCCCTCCTTCCAGGTTGTCATCTGGTTCTGACTGCCTTGTGCTGCTGTGAATGTCTTGCCCCATCCCTCCCCTTCAGAGGCTAACATGGTCCATTTTTAAGAATTTGTATGGGAAACATTAATATTGGGAAAAGGTAGTTGGAAACAAAACCACTAAGTATATGGATTTCATCTTAATTTCTGAAAATTGATTTTTAGATTTTATTTTCCCTCCTGTGAAACATTTTTAAAATAATAGGAATATTAACCTGCTAGCAGAAGTTATTTATTTCAGTAAAAATGATATTTTTCTCCTGGCTGGAAGCTTATACATCTGCAAGATAATGAAGAACTCACATGTATCTAATTTTTGATTTAAAAAAGAAAAGCTGTGCAAACCAAGTGTTAAGATTTGAGGATGCTGGCGACATGAGATGTATATATGTCTTAAATGGATGTCAGCTGGAAAGAAAGAAGAAACGTTTTGTTTTTACTGGTTCCTACCAACAGAGCAGTGGCAAAAGTGAAATCCTCGGCAGGGATGTAGGAATAGTTCTCTTTCACACACAGCAATATAGGAAAGGGATTGGAGGGCCTAAGTTCACATCTCTTCTTCCATGGTGTTTTACTTCCGTTAATAGTGTGCCTGAGCTGGTTTCACTGGGATGTTCCTTAAAGTGAAATAATTTGAGCATACAGTCATTCTGCCCCTGTCTCCCCCTCCCCTCCCTGGCTCTTCAGTAATTGCATCCTGGTTCATATTCATTTGGCATGCTAATTGTTAGAGTTACGAAATAAGAGGCTTGCCAAGATGCAGAAGAATTAAAGTGATTGCCCTTTTGTCTGCAGAAACAATGGAAGCTCATAATTATTGCTCTTATATTTTTGTTGTGAAAACTTCTCTCTCCTGCTCTCAGTTTCCCAGACCTCTGTTCTTCCTTTGACAAAAAGCGATCTGATTTGATGTACACAGGCAGTACTTCAGAATCCATCACTCACAGCCACAGCCTTCCCAGCCTACTGTATATTAACAAGCAGATGTGTCATCCTGCAGACTGCTCAATAATAGATCTTTTTAAGAACTGTTTTTCATCTGTGTAGTTCAGGTACTCCAGAACTAGAATTTAAGCACTGCTTTCATTTTATATAGAGATATCAGGAGATACTCAGCCTAATGTAGAGTTGTATATTTGCATTTGCAGAACATTTTGTCTTCCTTTATTCTCTTTGCAGACACAAGGCTTGGAATGCCAAATAGCTCATCAAGATATACAGTGTGCAGAGAGAAAATAATCTTAATGTCTAACTGTCTGTGGTAGTTTTTTTTTTTTTTTTTTTTTTTTTTTTTTTTCTCCCCGAAATTACTTCCTTACATTGTTTTCAAAGGAGCCTGAGGAACTCAGAAGTACATAAAACCAGATTTTCTCTCTTTGGGATGCTTGCTCCCTGAGGATGCATGGATTGTCCATGCTGGTCAGGAACTCCGTGGATTTTGATGAAAACTGGAAACCTCTCTGTTTTTTATTAATTTGGGCTCCTCCTGCCTTCTGCTGAAAATAAGCAGGGCAAGAGGTGAGCCAGCTGGGAGAGAGCAAGGATATAAAACTGTGTTGGAGGAGAGCTGCTAGGAATGCCAACCAGCTCTCACCTCAGGTTTTTTCCCTGGATTCTCAATGATTTTAAGGGAAATCAGGCTTTCTAGGACTCTTGCAAGACTGCTATGTAGAGATAGCAAGGAGCAAATTGAAGTAACACATAAGGCATGCTGACGACCACAAAGGTGCCGTAAAACAAACAGCAGGGCATGTTACTGCTATTGTTCAAATATTATCCAGTTCCTGTAACATCTGGGAAGCCCAGGCATGGATCGGAACCAGATGTGCTCCGTACTTTATGACTGCAGAGCAGAGAGGGACACCTGCCCCAGAGCCCCCTCATTGTAAGGTGTCATAAACGGTGTATAGGGAGGCTATGGGACAGTGATCTGCACCAGTGATCTACAAGTTAGCCTCAGCACACCAGAAAGTAGAGTCTATTTAAAAATCCACCAAATAAATGCAAGTGGAGATGCATGTGTTGATTTTGGTGACACTTACAAGGCCAGAAGTGGTTTTTTAGACCCTCTAAAAACGGATGTGGGGTCTATCTTTGGCATTGCAGCAAGGGGAGGGGTTTAAGGAAGGATCAGAGAGAGTTTTCCAGCAATGAGTATGTCTCTTCTCTGCATGCCAGTGTAAGAGAAGACGTGTTTGTTTGGTTTTTAAATATACAAATTCAGAGGAAAAGGTGCCATGGCAGAGCAGAAGTACATCTTGCTAGCAAGGAGAGGTGATATTCAAGTTGGAGGTAAGCCATTAAAAAACCCTGGAGCTAAAAGCACAGTGTTTATTCTGGGTGTGTGAAAGAGAGGTAACCACAAAAGAAAAACATGGAAGTGGGATGTGGTCAAAGCAACAAGGTGCAGAAAGGATCTTCATGGCAGCGTTTTGAAAGAAAACAAATGTGTCAGGATGATTTTCTGCAGGGCCACAGGAGAGGATGTTGCAGTAACCAAAACCTGAGTCCTTGGAAAGGAAGGGCTCAAACATTTTGTGGCACTGTGAGCTCCATAAAATTCCCTTCTTGGGTACAGCAAGGAAAATGTGTGTATGTAGAGCACAGCCTTAGGATTCCAGGTGCACCCTGGCTTTTGGTGAGCTTCAATAACCTGCAAGGACCATACTTAAAGCAGAATCAAAGCAGAGTGTAAGCAGGACCACAGTGAGGAGGCCAGCAGTGCCCCTGGGGAGTGGAAGGGGAAAGATCGAATGGGAGCGGGGAGAAGCAGGGAGGGGAAGAAAACATCCTCTCATTGCTTCTTGTGTACTGGTAAGTGTTGTTGTAATAAAACCTTCCTGGAAGGAGGGAGGGCTGCATGGCCAGACTCCCCAGCACAGAACAGCATCACTTGGAGCTGCAGGGAGCCTGGTTTTCTGAGCTGGGTTATGGCACTCAAGCTGATTTTAACACAAGACTTTGTGTGCAGCGTGTCATAGTTCCTGTTCTGTTTAACCCTGTTGTTTTCATTTTCTGGTGAAACATTAGCTTTTAATTTTTTTTTACTTGCTTCTACTAATTAGTCTCCCATCCACTTTCAAATTGTGTCCAACAGCTGAATTTTACCTGCCTTTCCCTAGGCAGCAGCCTGATTGGCACCTCGACCTCTGTCCAGCTGCCAGTGTCCACAAATTATAAAAAATCCCCAATTTATCTTTCTGCCTGTCTTTCAAATATGATT
Source organism: Orthonyx spaldingii (assembly GCA_013397795.1). Classification (NCBI taxonomy): domain Eukaryota; kingdom Metazoa; phylum Chordata; class Aves; order Passeriformes; family Orthonychidae; genus Orthonyx; species Orthonyx spaldingii. Next base: position 650,631 of record VZTJ01004192.1, read on the forward strand.
GAAAAGAGCCCCGGAGTTCAGAGGTACAGGAGAGCGAGTGAAGGCAATTAAAAGAGACCTGAAAAAGGGTGGTTACGTTGCTCTTGCTTCCTTAGGAAACATGCGAAAAAAGGGACCAATGCAAAATCTGGGGGAGCTAGAGAAAAACCACTTTTTATTTTAAACAAACTTCACTGTTCCTGTGGGGTAGGGTGGGCTGGTTTTTGTGGTTTTCTTTTGGGATGGTTGGTTCCTCCCCTCCGTCCCCCTCCAAATTTGATTTAAATTTGGTGAAACTTCTGCTGAACCCTCAAGGTAATTAATTTGCTTATACAATCATTATATTTGTAATCTGATGGTTTTAAAACCAAAGGAATGCTGCCTGCCTTCTACAAGTCAAATGAAGTTTGTTTGCAGTTGCAAGGGAGGCGTGCGAAGCACCTGGCTTGTTGCAGCGCTTTGGCGGTGGAAAGACTCCTTAAAAATTCCTAATTGATTCTAAAAATCAAGCCATTATGTAAATGTTTGTAATTCTGGGCTGCTCTGAGAAGCTTCATTAGTAGGAATACAAGAGCAGGAATTAATTTTACTTACGTTTAATGAAGAGCGGATGGGTCCTGAGGAAAGGCTGCAAAGAGAAGGAGGGAAAGGGATGCTTGTTCCCCCTTTACCAGCTCTGTTCATGAAGTGCCATTTCACAGGGATTAGCTTCCTCTTTGGTTTTATTTTACGGGGGGGGGGGGGATATCTGTGAATATATGGTGTGAGATTACACTTTTATTGTCTGCCATGAATTCTTTGTAAGGGTAGGACAACGTGGAGACGTGCAGCTAATGTTGCATTATAGGGATGCATTAGGGGCCTCTGTCTCCACCAGTAATGACCAATTAATGACCACTGAGATACGCCAATGAGAAGTCAAGGCTACTTAGAGCCTTAACTCATTATTTCCTGGCCACCCACGGACAAAGAGGCCATTATTAGTGTAGTTTTATTTAATGTGTATTTCAGATGAGTACGGGACTAGCTTCATGCTCTGCGTGGGGCTGCCTGGACATTTTGCTTCCAGCCTGTGCGATACCTTTATGAAATCATGTAACTGGAAGAAAATCCCAGATCTCTGTGGTGGCTGGAAGAAGTTTGTTCAGTTGCTGCTCAGCTGGGTAGGCTGACAGGATTTCCGAGAGGGCTTGTCACAAGCTTTGATGTTGATGCACTTCAGCTCAACAGAAGTGAAATTTCAGGTGTACTTCTTCTTGTGCCAAATTTGCTGTGCAAAATGAGGCCCAGAACATCATGTTTGCACTCTCACAGAGTGGAGTTCACCACTGAAAACCCCCAGAGGTTTTGCTGGGCCAGCTCAGTGAGAAAAACAAAGAAATGGAGAAGATGGTGACAAAAGAAGTGTACCTTCATGTCTGTTGGACATCAGATTTTCAAACCAGTAATGAAGTAAGAAATGCTCCTTTATTTCGTTAATTAAGCTGAGAAGCAGGGGTGTCAGGTAGAATCTTGGCTCTACTTGAACATTATCATTTAATGTCCCTAAAACATACATTGTACTCACTACACAGAGTTTTATTTCACTGGGTACATGGTCTTGTCTCAGAGCTGGATGTTTAATGACTGGTACTTATAGAAGTTATTAACCAATCAGGATGGCAGAGAAGGCTTGGAATGAGAAAATGAGGCAGAGAAATCTCAAAAGAGTGAAGACAGCTGGACGAGATTGGACAGGCAATACCATTAGTAACAAAGGGAGAAGGGTGGACAACTCCACATACGACGCCACTAAAACCAGTTGCCTTGTCCAATAGTAATAAATGCCCCAACCAACACTTGTAGGTGGGACCTTCAGCAGCAAAACACAAGTCAGGGGAAATACGCAGCACCTGAGAATGCTCTTCTGGCTGCTGGGACTGGACTGTTGACACCCCAGATAGAGAAGTTGTAGTACCAGGCATATTTGCCAACCTACTGCTCTTTTATCTCTGTTGACAACAATGGTTGCTGCCACTGGGAGCTATCAGCATCCACAAGAAGAATGTGTCCTTTTTTTTGGGGGGGGTGTGGGAGTGTGTGGAGAATCCTGCTTTTACTGCTTCATCCTGCACAGCCTTTCACACTGTGACAGTGTGATCCCTCCAGGTTTTATAACATGGCCTCCCTTTGCTAGAGCTCGGGGTGAGAGTGGTGTTATTAATGAGCTCTTCTGTGTGGCTGCGGGGCAGAGGGGTGAGAAAGAATAGGCAAATGTATTGCCCAGGCATCAAATACAAATGCTTTGTAATAAGAGAAAGGAACAGACAGGGGAGGCCTTGTAAATACATTTAGAAGAGGCTGTGGAGGTGGTACAGAAGCAGGTTTATATCTGTGGCTTTGGGAGGGAAGGACAATTAGGTGTTTCCATGCATGCCCCTCACTGCTGCATTCATTCCTGCATCCTGGGAGCCTTGCTGGATCTCCAAGCACCCCTTGAACTCACACAGCACATGAGTCCACAAAAAAAGAAAGAAAAGGATATCGACCAAAAAGTTGTTTTGCTTTGGTGACACAGCTTCAGGGTGATAGTGTGGAAGTCTCGCTACCCATCAATGCTGAATTTGGGCCCCCAGCCCTGCCTCGTTACTCAGGAATGAGGCATTATGGCTGTCAGCTGTGGTCTCAGCTGTGCATGGGGAGGAGGTATTTAGCCCTTCTCCTCTCAGGTGGCTCCCATGTTGGATGCTGGAGGGGATCCTGTTTTGTAAGAGCTTGTTGGGGTGCTCCTGCTTTGTCACAGCAAGAGGAGGTTGCTGGAGGTGATGGGACGTGAGTCACGGGTTTAGCGATTGATAATTCATATCAGCAAAAAGAGAAAGGGGCATTTTCAGGGCTGGTTTTGTGAGGTCTTTGAGGCTTTCTTGATCAACAGAAATGGGATTTAGGTGAAGTTAAATTGATGTGTTTGCAGTAAGGTACGAGTCCATGTCCATTAGCTGCATCTCTTGACTGGTGTGCAGTGGTCCTTTCTGATCCTCTCCACTTCTTGATGCTGTCACTGCTTTTTTTTTTTTTTTTTTTTTTTTGCCTAAAACACAGGTAATGCCTTACACAGCATTATAAAGGCTTAATGTTTGTCTCAGGTGTTCAACCCAAAACTAGGCTGTGCTCAAACTTAAAATGTTCATAAATGTGAATTAATAGCTCTTCAAATGAGTGTTCCTGGTAGTGGCAACATTTCTCAGCCAGAAGTGAAAAGGAGAAATGAAAGATGAAGACTCTGTTATTTGAAGCCTCATATTATTGCCCTTTGAAAGGGTTTATGGTGTTCTGGTTGCTCAGGGAAAAGCAGAGGCAGGACACAAATAGGCTGTGGGGAGCTTCATGTGTCTCTGAAGCCCTGCCTTCATTATTATGCAGTGCAAGTGGCTGTTGGCACAAGAACAAATTCCACTGTAAATTATGTGTGATTTACATGAGAAGCTCATTAATTCTCTAACACCGGATTTAGATGGTTTCATTTGTAAAGGGTGTCATTTTAAACACCGCTCAAACATATTTCCTTCTATCTGCTGACTCAGAGTGTGTGCTGAAAGATGATAAACAATAAAGTGTGTATGTGTTCGTAAATACATGCACACAGACACACATTAGAAAATGGAATCAATTAGAAGGTATGCTTTGTGTTTAGCAGTGCTGCCTGTGATACACAGATTGGCTGCCTGTTTTATAATTTTGCTTGCCTCAATGCTTGTGCATTGTGGACCTTGCAGGGGTTTTTTTCTGTTGCAGTTACTGGTGCAGAGGTAAGCCCTTTTCATTTTGATTTTAGTATTAAACTTGTATCCTAATGCTTATTGTGTGCTGCTGTGGCCCTCATTTTAAGGGCTTCCCCTTCCTGGACAAGCCTCTGCCCTGGTTTGGGGAGCAGAAAGACTCAGCATAAGTAAGCAGTACAGTTCTGTGGCACAAGAAATAAGCAGAGTGTCTTATTTTCTTTTTCGTCATATATTCCTGGTTTTTCCCAACTCTACCATAACCCAGAAGTTTGGCAAAAATAATACTCAGTGGGGGGAAAAAAGAAAATCCTTCAGTGGATATACTTTTTATTGGAGGTTGTTCCTTTTGCTCCAGGATAGATACAATTGATAGGCACACCAGAAGTGGCTATGGTTGCAGCTCATATGTTGAGGCAATGTAGTCCATAGTTTCATTTAATGTTACTTTTGCATTAAGCAGCATGACCCTTCTGCATTAGCTGAAAGAATTATATGCACATTTTCAGCTTGTATTTATTGTTTTAATCCAGCATCTGGAGCTATGTGTTCCCTGATATAGGGCTGATGTCAAAATTTGGACGATGGTGTAAAGTGTTTTATCATACGTTCATGTGCTGTTCGGGTTTAAGTTGCAGCTTATAATTATTTTAAATGGGCAGTTGCTCTTTAGAAAATCTTAAGCTTGATGCAAACAATAAATGCAGGACAAGCTGCCAGACTCACCTTTGAAGTCTCTCTGGCCTAAGGAAACTGTTCCTTGACATCTCATTACTTTCCTTCTCTTATTAGAAACAAATGTGGATTTCCTACATGTAGATTAAATATGGCATGAATTAAGAAAGCTGAGTTAGGCAGCAGCAAAAGAGGAGAAATTATGCCATGCTCTGCTGCGGTTTTGTTTATCAGGACGTAAGTCTGAATTTATTATTTTTTATGACTTGTAAGTTAGTGCAAGGAAAGAAAAAGGAGCAGTAATTTTTTTCCTACGACAATCAATCTACTGTTTCATATGCATTTAAACAATTTTGCCACAGGGAAAAGAAAAACACGCCTGTCTTAAGTAACCCAAACATCCATGGTGGTTGTTCTTCTGCACGTAGCAGGGCTTTCGTTGCTCAGGGTGAATTTTTTTCTGTTATGTGGAGAAAGTGTTTCTGACTCACAAGGTATGGGAAAATGTAGGCAGAGTTTTAGTGGAGGAGGGAAATCCTGTCGCTCTTGTTCTTGCGAACAGCACGTATCAGACCTTCCCTGACATTTTTTTTGGGCCCCAAGCTGAAGTTTTGTGTCATGACCTGTCTACACCACTTGCTAGGAGTGGATAAGCATGTTTTTGAAAATAAGAATACTGACAATTTTTTTTTCTCCAACAAAACTGCTTGCATAGAAGCTCCTTATCTAATTTATTAGAGACAAAGTTCAGGGTGGGAGGAACCAAACCAAGAAACATTGTGCTATTTTCATTTGTCTTCAGCAACTTCTCACAGAATAGCACGGGGAACAACATTTTATTTAATGTTACAAGAGCTGCAAAGGTGATGACTGTGCTTTGCCCCTCTCCCTACACTCACTCGATCTTGAACTGGAGATGTGTTGGGAAGGAGGTAGGATGGGATACACATGGTTATGGATTGCAAACAGATAGAAATCCTATACTCAAAGCCAGCACATGGCAGAATGAGTCACTCTTCAGTGCCACCCTGTGTACTCTGTATATATAAGCCACTGAGTGTAAACCCTGTGTTGGCTTGATTGTTTTTTCTGTAGTGCTTCTCTTTTGAAAACCCAGTGCTTCTGCAGGCATAGTATAGGTTCTTCCTAGCTTGGTGTTGCTTTAGCTTGGCTAAGCTTTAGGTCTGGAAAAGCATTTTGAGATTATTTTGTGGGTTTTTTTTCTGGGGGAACATGTTTAGGTCAGTTTTGTTTGAACTGTCCTAAAATATTTTACCTTCAGAGGGCATTTGTGATTTCAGCCAGCTGTTCCCTTTTAGACTGAGAAAGAGGCCTATGCCTGGTGGAAGTCTCTGCAAGTATCATTGGAAAAAAAATTATAGGAACAGTGCCAGATGACACCAGCTGTTAATGGCACTCATTAAGCATCATGTTCTAACACAGTGTTATTTTCCAGTGTAGACAAGCCCTCAATGAACTCTCCCTTTCCTTTCCCCAAACCCATCATGCAATATACTGCCTTTAGTGGAATATTTTAATTCTTTGTATATTTTCATAACAAGATTTTTTTTGTAGTTCAGAATGCAAGCAGAGCACCTAGTGCTTATTTATCTATGAGCTTGAAGGTGAGAACCTCTTGCTTATAAACAGTTTCCATCCTGAAAAATACACAGCTGTAGGTAGGCAAGATGGACAAAAGCTGGGAGAAAAAAATTATCCTTATTTCACGGATCTACTGAGGCAGAAAGGGAAAACAAAGATCCCTAATTCTGTAGACTTACAGGTCTACAGTGTAATCCCTTTTGGAGAAACACAGTAGAATACAGGAGCGAAACTTCCTCTTATTTCTCTAAGGGAAAGCTCCAAGAACACTTTTTAGCTTATGTTCCTGGTACATAAGAGGCCAGGCCAAGTATTTCCAAAAATAAAATGTAACACTCTGCCAGCAAACAGCTCTGTATGTGTGTGTATATTCATACATATACATATGAAAATAAGAGAAGCCTTCTCCCATCTCTTCTATGTGAGGATGTTTGGGTTTGGTTTCTGCATGGTACTGTTCATACCAAACATGTATGTAGGTAATTTTGTTTCCAGTCAAAGCACTGAAGAAAATCAGCAGTTAATGCTATGCAAAGTGGAATGAGGCAAGGGTGTCACCTGTAATATGACAAGGTATTAACTTCTTAAGTCAGAGAAATTTAGCTGGACAGGCTGGAGTTTTAATCTGACTCCTGACTGCTATGTCAAATAAAATTCAGCTAAGCGAGGCAAATGGTTATGATTAATTTCAGAGTAGCTTAATTTTTACACATTAAGCAAATTGGTATCTTGTTTTAGGCTTTGAAGCAGGGAGGCAACTCAGCATGAGTCTGTGTGTGGTTTATTTTACAAGAGACCAGCTTAGGGATTCTGAAGTCGTGCTTGGAGTTGAGCTGGTGCTCAGCATTCATGCACTGTGGCATTATCTCCCTCATATGGCAGCTTCACGGTGAGGCAAACTCAGAAGTTCTAAAACTCAGAAATTCACATATGAAACTCAAAGTTTATGAGCTTGTCTCTTCTTTTTGTGGTAGTTTGGTGCTGGTATAACTCTAATGACATCAGGTACTTAAGGAGTGACACTGCTGTAATAAAGACCTGGAGACTAATGGTGTTTGCAGTAGCATTTCTCATCCAGTCTTTGTCTGCTGCTAAAAGCTCCCTGTTTGACTCTGCTCACCCTTTCTGCAGTTGCACACACATCAGTTGACCAACAACCGTTTCTGCCTTTGGTGCTCAGGATCCCAATTTATTCTTCCACTCAAGCAGGAGCCAAACCTGTGTCAGCTCGGTTTCTGAGGTCAGACAAAATCTGGTTTATGGCCATGGGCAGGAGCTCTAACAGTGGTAATATTCATTCACAAAATGAATGATCAGTTGTTTTAAAGGCCAGGGGAAGCTTAATGCAGCACAGGACAGATGTTGTTGTCCTTCTGGTGATGCTGTGTACAGTTCTGTATAGCCTATGCTGTTCCTTGCCTTCTCTTCCTGTATCTTCACTGAACTGTGGCCACTGAAGGTGCCACTTTCTTGCCGGACCCTCTCCTGCAGTTCATGTCTGGTCTGCCCACGCAGAACAGGTTAATGTTTTATTTCTGAGTTAATGTGTATCTTTCATATTGTTTCTCTTAGGGGCTTTCCCAGTGAATTATAAATAACCTCTGTTTGTCTTTAAAGTCTGGTCCCCCTGCAGTTGAGAGAATGATTATGGAGGAAACATACTAGATCTTAAAATGCTACAAATAGTGTTTCATCCCATCCTTCCCCTCCTCCTGTGCTTTAAATTCTTTCAGGATCCCTAAATAAGTGCTTTTTAAATCAAAGCATCAAGAAGCAAAAGTGTGCTGCAGAATTATGAGCCAGATGTTGATCCTGGTAACTCAGGTATGGCATTCCCTCACACCGACTCAGCTTTCATTGTGGCATTTCCCCAAAGAGAACCCTGGGGCTGGATGCAAACTGAGATCAATCCTCAGCCTGTGGCATCTGTTTGTTGAGGGTTTGAGCTGCTTATTGAGTTGAAGTTGTGTGAACTGAGAAACGGAGACAACGTGGTGTTGGGAGCGAGCCTGGATCTTGGGAACACATTGCTTAAGTGACCAGAAACTAAGCTGCTGTCTGTATGCCAAACCAAAGTTAAAAAGCCATGTGGGTTTCAGAACTTTCTTTTTTTAAGAAAACACGTGCTAAAGAATAAGCTGCATTCAATGATTGATTACTTGTTGCTCTTGCCCTGCTATTTGTACTCTCAGCTTTGACTTACGCCATACACCTGAGGCCTTGCATCATAGTGAGTGCAGTATGCACAGCAGAGAGCTGAAAATTTGGCCAAAATATTGATGTCTTAAAGTGCTGAATTGAGGGATATTTCTGGAGAAAGTAGTGCTGCTCTGCTTAGTTGGATCAGATTAAAAAGGGAGGAGGGATTTTTCTCATAGCAGTTCTTCCCCCTGGCTTTTTCAAAGTTTTGCTTGGGACTCTGTCTGGGGTAGTTTGAATGTTGCATTAAGCATTTTAGTTCTCAACTGCAGGTAGGTGCTGTTCTGTGTCTGTACCTTCTACAGAGAAAAATTAAGAAATGAAGGAACAATTGTTTGAATTTTTTTTTTTTTTGACACAGTAGGTGGTGGAGCACGGGCAGGGAAGGCTTTCCATGTGGAGCAGAGGAGGAAGATGCTGGGTGTGTGGAAGAGGGCTGTGCTTTTATCTTTATATTCCCAAGACCCCAACTTACTTTCTATGCAAAGAAAGAGAGAGGACAGTGGGGGCAGGTATAATTCTGGGACATCTGGCCCCAGTGAAGCTCTTGCTGGTGATTAGGTCCGTCTTGAGATCAGCCTTTCTAGCTAACACATAATTACTGGGGTTTTGTTCCTACTTTGAATGGTTAACATATGATGTCTATACATTGTTTTTCTTGCAGCTCATTTTTCCCCTCTTGTGTGATTTGCAGGATTTATACACTTGGTTTGTGTTAATGGTGCCTCTCCTGACAGTTCTTTGTATGGAAAGGTTAAGGCAGCTCGTAGGCTTGTGAAGACAGGAGTATTATGCTTGAGCCCGGTGTTAGTCATGCTTAGCTGCTCGCATACTAATTTGGCACTAAATCATGACTCCTTTTGTTAACTAGATGCCACCATTTTAGGCAACTCTACTTGTGCAACTTGCAGTCAGGCTGATGAACCAGTCAAAAATTATGGCACTGTACAACTTCTCCCTTCCGCATATGCCTATTCTCCAAATGTGGTAGGAGGACTGGAAAATAAAGCCAAGTGAATAGAAAATGCAAATTGGCTTCATATTGTTACTTTGGCTTCATATTGTAGCTTTCTATAGGAAGAAATCTGAAAAATTTAGAATATCTTACTAAAGTTTGCATGAGTTCTTCATCTTCCAAGAGGTGAATTAGTGCTCTCCTGGCAAAGGTGATTGTGGAGAGTTATGTTGCAGTTGGGTTTCTGTTGATACAGAAACTGGATTAAACAGATAATAAATGTTGCCACGCTTGCTTTCTCCTTTCATCTTTGGAAGATGATCAGGCAGTGCAGAGGACAGCATCAGAACTAAAGGAGGTTTTAGCTGTCTCTTGGACTCAAGCCATCTTCAGGGAGAAGGTTGTTCATCTTTATACAGAGGTGGGATCATTGGCTTACTCATCTGTAGCTGTCTAAGTACTGTCTCATACCTAAGGGGAGTCGCTGGATTGTTTTTTCTTGTATTATTTTGTCATGAGTGTGGTTCTCGGTCTGAATTTGGTGGAGGTGAAATCCACTGACAGGGCAAACAGTGAGCAAACATTCAGGGCATCTCATGGCCGAGAGCCTGATGAAAGAAGTGGGCAGGACTGTATTTATGAGCCATTACCCCTTAGCTATTTTCATGAGCCTAATAAAAGGTTTCTTTAATTTTTCATTTTTGCCTTTGCTGCTTGTTACGCTAAGGAGTCATATCAAGTACAAGAAAAAAATCACTTATCAAAATCTACTACAGCTGAGATGTACAAGTATGGACTTCAGTTGTCAATTTGCTGTGTGGTTTTCTTCAGTGTTTCTCTTTTTTACCCTTTCCACAGCTCAACCTTATATGCATATGACTGTGATACCCATAGTCAGTTTATGGTATCCAGAAGAACAGCATGTTACTTATGGTTTGTTTTTTTTTTTTTTTTTTTTAACAAGATTAGTTAAAGATATGACTAGAGCAAATAACACAGTCTGATTTATGACCATCTTGGGATACCCCTCCCCTTCTCAGCTTTTCTGCAGTGACAGATGGAAGAAAATATCTTTCCAATTTTAAGAGTTAGTTATAACTGTGCACAAGGACAGGCACCACATGGACCTCAGTGGGAAGTAGTTTTGATTTCTTAAATGTGGATCATGCTCTACTCAGCGTCAGAAGAGAGACCCCCCTGACTGATATTTTTAATGAGCCAGGGGAGAGTGTTAAAACTGCCTGCCTATCTACCTACAAACCCTCAGGGTAGAGAGCTAAATCACTGTGAAGCATTGGAAGTAGAAGAGGTTATCTAACTAGGCATTTTCTCTCGTGTATATGGTACTCATGCATGTGCATATCACTTTTTTTTTTTTAAATTTCTCTATTTTCTTATAAAGCAGTATGAATGACTGTGCTCCCATCAGCAGCCTTGATTAACTCTTGTCTAGCTGACAGCCTGAAAACAATATAGCAGGCACAATTTCCTTGCTGGTTTGAGCCACTGAAACAAATTGTCTCCTTTATATTTTTTCTACAGTAAGCATATTGAAAAGGGAGCATATGTGGAAGAATAAGTGTTTGTGTGCACGGGGATATGTTTGTATGTGTGTATTTGTTGTTATGGGCCAGTAAATGTCCAGGTTGACCTGGAATCTGGAGGAATACCTGTGAGTACTTAAAAATAAATAGAAAACTTTTGGTGGCGGAACTTAATGGAATTAAGGAAACTATTTGATTCTGGGTGCTGTTTCAAAGTCGTTCTCATCAGAATGGAAGTGGCATAATCAATATGTAACTCTTTGGCTGTTAACTCTTCAGATTTAGCTGAAATCACATTAAATGGAATAGATTTTATTTGTGGCTCAGGCAGAGGGTTATATTTAACTGAACTGTCTGGAAGTCAGCTATTTGGGAGCTGCCAGCTCTTCACAAAGTGATGCTGTCTGTAGCTGTACCCAAACAAATAATGATATCATTCCTTTGTCATTACTGATGTGGGTTCTGCTTTATAAACACCAACTAAACACAAAAAGTTCTGGTGGTGGGTGTCCTGCTGGCTCTTCCTAATTTGCCCATTGATTTCTTTGCCCATCTGGTCTCAGGTGAGCTTTGTTATGCCTTTCCTGTTCCAAGGCATCTTTGCAAAAAACAGATAATCTCTCTGCCACTGATTTGAAAACCTCTGCTGCAAGCCAAATTGCAGGCCAGAGCTTTGGGAAGGTGAGGGTCTGGGTTGAGTTTGCAGCTTGTGGAGCATCTGTAACCATTAGAGATGTCAGTAGGAATAGTTGTGTTTACCACTGCTGAAAATGACACCTGTTGGTTTTAAGTTCAATACTCACACAGTCAGTCTGTAATGGAATCTACAGGTAGAAAGACAGCAATAATTATTTCTATTAACTACCAAATAAAGCTATTAATAGATGCACTTGGAAAGCCTTAGAAGCCAGTATTTCCAATTGCAAAACACTTTGTAAAAGTTATTTTTGTGTCTTGCAAAGAAACCACCGTACCACACAAACAGAATCCAAATTAAAAACTGTCTTGTGTTCTGGAGATGCTGTCATGAGAAAGGCCTCCTATGTAGCATCTGTTCACACTTCCTACATATTGTGTAAATATATCTACTTCAAGTATTTAATCTTCCCAGAAGTTATGCTTGCCTTTCTTCTCCAAACAAGAAAGCTGAAATCCTTTACCTCCTTACGAAACCCACCTGTAGCTTGGCAAACTACCAGATTAAGGTTGTTTGGGTTAGGTTTTTTTTTTTCTTTTTGATAATGCTCCAATTTTAAATTTTGCATAAAAGCTGTAAATATTTCTGGAGTTATGAGTGATCTCATTTCCCCCTTTCCCCCATTCCCTAGAACATTCCTAATAAGTTACTCAGTCTCTCTCTTCTGAACAGGGAGAATTTCAGCCATAAATAAGGCAACACTTGAAATCGTAAATAATGTTTGGACAGCTTGTGCTGAGGGCTTCTCAAAGGGAAGGAATTATTTTGTCGTGGCAGTGTATCATGGGGCTGTCCGGTCTCATGCTTGGAAGCTGATGGTATTGCTTTGGAGCAGGCTGTTTCTTGTGCAGAGTGCCTCCAAGTATCTGGAAGCCGAGTTGTGACTCCTGAAAAATTGGCTTGTGGGATAGCAAAGTAAATCACACTGATTAGAAGAGGGAAAGGGGAAAAAGGAAGGGGGAGAATTGAAGCCACCAAATACTAGCTGGTGCTAAGAAATTCCATGCTAAGGCTGAAACTGCAGCTTTATCTCATGACTGGGTGGGGGAAAAAAAAGGCAGGAACATATGTCAATGACAGATTGCCAACCTTAGCATTTAATTCCTGGCATTTTGTGGGTTTATAGGATTTGCTGACAAAAAGATGAGGGGGAAGGGTTGGATGGGATGTAATTTCCTGAGTGTTCTTCTTGAAGGGAAAAAAATCTCAACCCATCTTCTTTTATTTGAATATATTGGAAACAGCCTGAACAATCGTAGTTTTTCATTACAGTAAATACCTTTGAGTTATGACACTTTCTCTCCTTTAAAAGCAGTTTCCAAAGCATTGGAGAAGTATGCATAATTAAATGCTTTCCTTATTTGAACTTCATTGGGAGGCAGTCTATTTCTTTCTTCGTTTGACACCTCTGTGCTGTGCAGACTCGTGGTCTGTTGAAATGTGTGCGATCACAAAGATGTGAAGAACCCCAGTCTGCCTGTTCCAAAAAGATGTATAATGAGCAATGTTTTGAACACTTCTGAGAAGCAGACAATGAGGATATTAAAAACCGTGCCCTATATTGCACCCGAGTGTTTATTTAATAGACACTGAGCGGCCACAGTATATAAAAATTCTGTGTGCTCCCTTGCTTTGGCTTTTTGTGTCTAAATGTCTATCTACTCATTGAAATATCCTTGGTCTGAAAGCTTCTAGCCTGCTTTTGGCACGGACCCTTGACAGGGAACCATTTTAAGAGATGCAATTAGAAGTCCTGCTGAACTTTTGGAAATTTCATTTGGATACTCTGAATATGATATAATGAGTGGACAAGCTAGAGGAAGTTATTAAAACTTTGTAGGAAAACCATGAAGCAATTGGAATATAAATTATTTCTTTTTATTTTTTTTCTTTTTTTTTTTCCCCCCCCCTCTCCAGACCAATTCCTGGAGGAAGGAATTGGGGATTCCTGGGGATTAGAGGGCTTTTTTTCCTTTGGAGGTATGACCTGTTTCTCTCGTGATCAAGACATAGCTTGGGAAAAGGAGAATGCTGTACTGATGAAGGGTTTGAAGCATTTTCAGAAAAGGCTCTTGGCTATGTTAAAGGTCTTTTAATATTCACAAAGGCCCTGTTTAAGTGTGCATCAATCTACTACTGTTTTTCTCATTGAGCAAGAGTACATGGAGACTTCTTTCAGGGTTGGATGCCAGTTTGAAAAGTGCAGAGTTGCAGTTTTTTTCCTTTTTGCATCAGCATCTAAGGAGAAGTCAAAGGCCTTATCTTTTGGCTCTGGATTCTCTCAGTCTGTGCTTCAGTGAGTTTGAGCTTCCCTGGCATTATAGAAGAAATATACAAACATAATAGTTTTCCTTTTTTTTTCCTGTCACTGATGTAAGTTTTTGCAGATTGGAACTTCTGTTTTGATTATGGTGGGATCCTCCCAACTTGAGCAAATCTGATACTACAAGATGTGTGTGGGTCTGAGTTGGTTGACAAACCTTGTATAGTCTGTAGGTGATGCCTCCAGTGAAAATTAAAATATACCTTGAGCCCTTTGTGCTCTGAGTTTTCTGAGCTGACAAACTGCTCTAACAAAATTACATGTCTTATATTCTCCATGAGTTATTTGTTCATTTCAGGGCTCATGAAATTTAACAGGTGGACAGGCCAGTAGGCAGCACTTGTAAAGCCCATGAGCTTGTCTTTGCTGGTTGAGAGACTTGAAAATCCCCAACAAAGTGTGGATGTCCATAATAATCTTCATTGATCTGCCATGAAAGTCTTGGGGGAGTTCGCAAAATTCTCTGGTAAACCAGATGATCATATAACCACCCACAGCATGCCATTTCTTTCAGAATTCTCTTAGGATCTTAACATGTTGAAATCTATCCTTCTCAGACTCATGAGGGTTACAAAGCCTGTGGGGAAGGCAAGTGGTGTTTTTAATCCTCCTCTGAGGTTCTGTGGATTTATGTCCTTTCTCTGCTCCATTTTGTTTGGTTTTGCCAGCAAAGAGTTTTTTATTCTCAATGGTCTTTCCTACTGCGGATTGAATGACTTAAGCTGGGGCTTTGACAAAATCCATCTCTCTGGGTAGGCAGAAACACTGAATTAATGAGATGAAGGTGTGTGTCTCTTCTCTGTGTAGCATGTTTGAGCATCATGTGTGTCAGCACATATCATGGTGCTGGTTCATCCATCCTCATGGCATAGATGTAAGAAGAGAAGAAAGCATGCCTTAATGTTGTCTGTTGAACTTGAAGAAAGGCAGTAAAAAAATATTGGCTTGCTTAGTCCTGTGGCAAACCTGTGATGAGAAGTTGGGAGAGCTGTCCTTTGGGCACATGTAGGCAGGGCAGTTTGTAGGGTGATTACATACCTGAATGGTGTAAATATCAAAAGGCAAGCTCTCTCTTGTGCCTTTCCTGAATGGTGCTAGTTTTGAAATTTTGAAGTGCTAAAGACCAGGCCTAAAATCCCTTACTTCCCCTTCCTGGGGCAGTGGCAAAGTGTAGAGTTGGTACACAGCAGGGCTCCAGTCTACAGGCTGGTGCTACCTGGGCCTCCAGGACAGGGAGATTAAAGCATTTCCAAACTTGATTCTCTCTTGGAATATGATGGTTCCCATGTTCTTCCTGGAGAAACATCTGCCTGGTTGCAATCTTTTGCATAAGATTTTGATTAGCAAATGTCCCATTTTGACTATCAAGGACTGAGTCCAGCCCCTTGCAGTGGTATTCTTTCCCTAAAAGAAACTTATTGAGTTGTCTGGCTTGTGTGCGTGCACACGCACAAATGTATGTGCATACCATCTACACAGTAATTTGTTGTAAATTGCTGCCAGCTTTTGAGCTTAGAGGGAAGGATGGAAAGGCCAAGAAAACCAGAACAGCAGAGGGAAAAGCCCACCTTACCTTTCAAGTATCTCAGGCTCTCTTAACAAAACCTGTGTGCTTGCAGGGTCCATTTGGCATTAATGCAGCCTTGACAAATATTTTTGCAGCTGGATTGGTGCTAATGAAGAGAGTTAGTTTTGGAAAGACCTCCATGCAGAACTCTGTGTTGCTGAATTTCAGGTCCCTGGATTGCTTGAGTTTGGGAAAGTGTGTGGAGGGCTATGGCTAAATGGTTATCCCATCCTAGTGCTCCGGGCTAGGCATTCAGTATGGGTGATGTTTGAAGACAATGGCATGTCAAGCCTAGGATGCCCATTTGAATCAAGAGATAATAGATGCTTAAAAGGTAGCTGATGGTTTCCCTTTGATGCTCATGTGGCTGAAATGTGTGGTGTTCCCAGTTAAACAAAAAGGTGAGAACATGCCCACAAGTGTAAGGGAAGTCCAGGAGAGCAAGTAATTTTTATTTTTCAGCATTTAAAACTGATGGATAAACCCTGATCATCCTGCTGTGTGACAGCACAGGCTCTTTCCCACGGGAATTTTTCTTCTTCTACTGAAAGTTTGCTATATATAAGATAAGTTTCATGTTACTGTGAGTGGCTTTTGGAAACAGGTGGTTAGGCCCAATCAATCCCCAGGGGTGGAGGACTCTTAGCCAATCCAAATAGTCCTCTTGCATGTATATAAATCTGTTACTAATTAAATAAATTCACTCAACTTTCTCTCAAGACTCGTGTGTCCCTTTGCTCTGCCATCGGTTCAACAGCGACACTTCTGTAGTTACAAAGTGTTTCACAGCAGCAGAACTTGTGTGTTGGATACCCTGGGAAGCAGGACTGGGGTAGTTTGAAATGGTCCATGTCAAGATTTGGCGCCCTTGAAGCCCAGTGCGTGCAGGTGTATATGAGAGGGCTGGAGGTGCAAGGTGAAGGGTGTAATAGTGCCTCCTGAAAGCTGTTCACCTGCTTGGTGTGCAACTGATAATTCAGTCTTGATCTAAGTGTTCATGTTTACCCATAAAATTAATTTCTTAATGAAAACAGCAAGCCAGGTGCTTTTTTTTTTTTAATTTTTTTTGTTTTGTTTTGTTCCTGTTGTGTCTTTGCAGTGACACCAGCTCATACCAAGTGGAGGAAGAGTGTTGATTTGTAGAAAGAAACAACCAGGTTGGGAAAGAAGGGTTGTTTGGCTTTGTCTCCGTCTCTTGCATGCCCTGACTTTGGGTGTGTTGTAAGTTACATTACATAGAGGGTTGTGACTTCAAGGTTGCCACTGAGCCCTGGAAGTGCTGTATGGTGAACTATGTGCCTTACAGATATTTCCTCTTAAGGGTATTGTCTGCCTTTATTTTAGGTTCTGTTTCCTTTAAACTCTTCTAAGAGGATTGCAGAGATCATGTTTCATGGAATAATTTTTCATTGGAGGGAATAATGTAAATGTATGCAAGCAGGATGTTATTGTGCAAGAGTTGTGATGTGTTTATATAAGGTGGGAGGGCTTGATTTATAACACTGAATATTTAATGGGAATAAGTCTGGGTATCTGAGATCCCTGCTTCTTTGTGTGCATTGGCAGATAGAAGGGTGGCAGGTCAGGTTTTTCTTGCACCTTGTGGACTTTCATATGTTGGTGTTTTATATCATTATGTCAGTTTAGTGAGGCAAAAGGAAACATTTTTAATTTGGGTTTTGAAAATGGGGAATAGGGGAATTTTTGCCTGTCCCAACATTCTTCCCGTTGTTCCTGAAAGCAGCCCCAGCCCTGCCTGCAGAGCAGTGTGTTCCACTGGAGTTCCAGCTCCAGGACATTGCTCACTGGCAGCAGCAGTACACATACAAGGTGAGGAGGTAGCTGGAGTAGCCAGTAGGATAAACCACAAGATGAAAAACTTTTTTTTTCTTTCCTTTTTTTTTTTTTTTTAATTTTTTTTCCTTAAAGAACACCTTACTGTGCAGGTGTCTGTAGGCTTCTTTTAGCTGTAGGGGTCTGCAGTGAGATCCACTGAAAAAATGTGGAAGGTAGCTGTAAACTATGCATGGGAAGACTGATATTTATTTATTCACTTTAAATCTGAAGCTGTGTCTGCAAAATCAACATGCTTCTGATCTACAAAAAATCCCCACTGTTCCCAAAGCCAAGTAGGGAATGTGAGGGAATGCTCAGGTACCTAGCAGAGGGACTGCTCAGGCAGTGCCAGGCCGGCTTTTTTCATGCCCCACTCGTGATGTTGGCATCTAAGGGATGAAAGGCAACTGCCTCTTTGAAGTGTCATTTTGGGGACAGGAAAATAACACCACAAAGGAGGACTTGGAAATTTCTGGTTTATGAAAAATTGAATTAATTGTTTGTGGTACTGTTCCCTCTGAATTGAATTCAAGACCAGGTAAATAAGCAAAATGTTGATAACGTGTAAATGATTGCTTCTGAAAGTAGAAAAGAATTACTATAGCAGGCACAGTTAGTGATGAAAGACCACATGGTGATTGGTAAGCCTTTGGAACATTAGAGTGATGTGCTCTATCTAAATAGATAGATAGATAGATGTTTTGCCTGGGCTAATTTTTCCAAGGATGAATTGATGACGTACAATCAGGAGATGTCAGAATAGAAAGCATCCACCCTTGAATGGCAAAACTCAATTGTTTTAGACACGATTGATAGTGGTCAGTATTGGACTCACACTAATGGTTGCTGAAACTGTTAGATTGGCTTTTTTTGTCAGATCTCAGGTTTGGCCTGACAGCAGCAAGCGTTTTCTATCAAAGCATTGGTTTCTCCCCTGCCTTTCCTGTTCTTTTTTAGACATTTGACAATAATTTACTACTTTGCTTAGCTTTTTAGTCAGTTGTCTCCCACTCCGGAAAGCCAGGTTTCTTAAGTGCTTCTATGATGCCAAGTTAATTGCCCGAAAATAAGTGCTTGAAGATGGATCAAGTATTGTCTCATCAGCATTCAGCATCCCTGCCAGAGCATAGGAGGGGGAAGGAAGGCAAGGCCAGGAAGGTTTGAAGAAAAGAGATGGTGAACAAAGGAAAGCACAACTGTCCTGCAAACGGCCCTGAGGGTGGCCAGGCAGCAAAGCTCTCCCTGGATGTGGCTGAATCCCTGCTGTATTTGCAGGTTGTTGAGTGAAATGTCAGCAGTGCTGCAGTGTGGACACGGGTGGGATTGATCTCCTCAGCCCCCAAATGAGAGAGGGGACTGTGCTTTTGGGTGGACCCAGGCTTGACTCTTCCTAAGGCCAAGCTGAGCCATGTCCCTGCCCTATTCAGTGTTACCACTGCCTCATTTTCTCTGCCTCTCTATAGAGCAAGGAAGGAAAAATGGCATTCCTGGCTTGTCATTATGGTGAGGATGATACCTAGATAAATGAGCAGTCTCAGAGGTATGCCTAAAATGCAAAGATACACACAAGTGTTCCTGCAAGTTAGAAGTATGGAGAGCAGAGGAGAAATCACAGCTGGTGCCTGTGAGTCCACCTTGCTGCTGGTATGTAATGCAGTCAGCACAAGACTGGATATAGCACAGCACCTTTTTGTTTTTGCATGGATAGTATGGGGAGAAAAAAGAAGAAAAAAAGATACGGCTGCTGCAATGAAAAGATGTTCGTGTGAGGCGGGGCAAGAAGGATTTTATTGGATAAAGTATCCAGCATCCACATTTAAGTTTCCAAGTTTTGAAGGAGCTATGAGGAATGAAGACAAATGGCTGACCAACATCAGAAACAGACACTGTGCAGTGAGTGAAGTGCAAGTTGGCTCCTGCTGAAATCCCTGGTGCCTCAGCTATGGGCAGGCCAGTGGCTCCTTGAGACAGCACAAAAGTGTTGGGGTACCTGGCTGCTCAGCGCTGCTTGTCACCTTGAGTTGTGTTCCCCAGATGTGGGTAGAGAAAGGGAACTACCACCGCCTCCAGACTTGCCAGCACTGCCAGGGCTTTGCTTTATCCACCTTTGCCAAATACAGCCAGGGCTGCTCCCTGGGATTTAACAAATGCTCTACTATTTCAGGGCCTGAGGGTATTGGCAGTGCTCTTGATCCCTCCTGCCCCATTCTTCCTCTGGCTGCTTATGCTTGAGTGCATAGGACTCTGCATCCTGAGAGACTTCTTGCAGTCCTCTTTTTCTGGGACACTCTGGGCAGATTTGCTCTAATGGTATCCACATTTATGTCAGCCCCCTTACCTGACCTCAGTGAGTTTCAATACCTTTCTGCTTGCCTTTAATCTGGGAGAGCCACCTTGCTCTGGAGAGGGAGCAGGCTTTTATTCCAGCTTGTGCGTCGTCAGCGGATTTGTTAACTAAGCTTTATATGTAAAACGTTTAATAAATGTGATGTCAGCGCTTTAGAGAGCCTGACTTTCACATCCCACTGGCAGGGCCTGCAGTCAGAAATATTTGTTCTTGCACTAGAAAATTTGATAGAGGTGTGTGAATATGTGTGTAGTCTGCATTAGTCACTTTGGAGAGCACACATGTTATTTGGAAGCCTTTTCTACCTTCCAGCCTTCATCTTGAGATCAGAAATGTTGCAGTCCTTTACTTGATTAGGCAGGGCTGAAAGTAAATAATTACAGTTGAAAAGCACTCTGAAAATTAGTTATATTGCTTTAATAAGGGCTCTCCATCTACATTTGTGCCTTTTGTCAGATGCACAACCCTCGATTAACACCTTGGTCTTTCTTTGCCAGTCATCTGTGAATGTTACCCCATTTATCGCCTGTGTTTCTGAAGGACCTTTCACTGCTGTGTCTGTGCAGCTCTTCCATATCTCATTCACCAAACAGGCTGTGGCTGGCAATAACCAGGAAAGGAGTGTAATGAGCCAGAGAGAGCCCAGCATGCCTGGTGCATAGATACAGCTCCATCCTAGGTGATAAATTCGCACGTACACCTTGGTCGGTGCTCACACAGTAATGTCAGCTCAATAACAGCCCTTCAGGATGCCAAGGTGGATTTTACATTTATAATGAATGAGGATTTTATTGTTGTTGCTAGCAGCAAAGAAGTTTTGTGATAGTCCAGTTCTCAGCCTCATGAGAAGCAGAAATGATGAAAGGAACATTGCGGCATTCCTCAGCACACATTTGATCCATCAATCACCCAGACAAAGTGTGCACTCCTAAACCATTAAAGTGTGACATCTTCTTCTCAGACTTTTGAGTTTACTGACTTTAAAGCAGCAAGTCAATTAGGAAGCCAAACCTAGGCTGGGAGGAGAAGAAAAATGCTATTAAAATACTAACTTGACATGCTTAGGTTTGTTTGATAGGCTAACAGACTGCTAATATTTAATTTAAAAAACCTGGATGCTGTCCAAAGCCAACTTATGAATAGTATAAGTCATATTAAAGCAAACTTTCATTAAGCACCAGCTTTCTCATAATTAGTTTCAGCAGAATGATACAGTTTCAGAGAAACTATGGCATTTCTTTATTTAGGTAACAGAGCTTTCTGCTAAAGGTTATTTCCAGAGGGTTACTCATCGTGTGGTGTGATGAATTAAATGGGGGATGGAAAAATCCTGAAGAAAACCTGGGCCAGGAGTCCTCCTCCTGTTTGCTACCTGACAGTCCCTTGAACATGAACATTGCAATGAAATTTAACCTCTATGAGCAGTCACTGGGGGTTATTTCAGGGAGGAAGTGTGTTGCTTGCAGCTCTCCTTTGGAAATGCCACTGTTAGTTACCTGCTCAAGAACTGGGTAGGAAGAAAAGTGCAAGGAAATGCAGCATTGAGTGGTTTTGAAATGAGATCATCTGCTTAAATGGTAGGCCAAGGTAGTCAAATGGGTGTACTGGAAATAAAGATTGACTGGTGTGTGAGATGCTTGCAGCCCTCGCATGCTTGCACCCTGTCCTGTTGTGCTGTGGTGTTGCTGTGACTGAAGTGGGTCATGTGTGTCCTTGCCACTGAAAGTCATCAAGTTTTGTTTCCAGAGATTTTGGACTGGTGTAGGATTTATGGTTTTGCCTTTCCTTTCATTAACTGTATTAAGCTAATTTCTTCTAAGGGGAGGAACGTGCACAGAAATATCCAAAGGGAGCCAGGAGTCCAAATTCCCTTGTTCAAGCTGCCCTTGATTCCTTAAATAGAAATACACACATGCAAAAATACAAAATGCATCCCAAAATAATTAGACACTATGATGTGTAATTAGTGAGTTTTTATCATTATTATTATAAAGCTTTTGTACTTTCACAGTAGTTCTAGCATTTGACCTAGTAAAACCTCTGCAATGATCAGGAGCAAGGGAGGGCTTTTTTACTCTTCAGCATGTGTTTGTTTTCAATGTCCATGCCTTAGAAGCCATAATATGCATGTGTGACAAGTGTTTGTATTTCCTGGGTGAGGGGGATGAGTTGTGGGAGATGAAGGCATCAGCAAGAAGTGCTGAAGGTGGCCCTCAACAGGAGTCCTGCAGCTGCTCCTCAGAGGCATGGGAGTTCATGTTCTTGACAGCTTCCCCTCCAAGGTCTTCAGATTGGCTCTTAATTGGCAAGCTCATTAGCAGGCTCACTAACAGGAGGGAGAGCAAGCTAAATTTGTATTCTGTCAGCACTTGCTGTGAGGAGTCAGTAATCAAACAGCTTTTTTACAGTGTCCTTTTTGGTCTCTACTTCTAATGGATCAGGTTTGTAGGTCTGCTATAAACCCCAATAAATATAACAGCCATTAATAACTGATTGACCAAAGGGATTTATGTAATCATGGGATTACAGCTGCTAATTCCTTCCTGCAGTCATGTTTCTGCATTTCATTGATCGGGGAACTGGCTGTAACACTGATTTAAACTAATGGCATGACAACGCAAGGGTGGCTTTAATGCCACTTGGATGCCAAAAGGTTGCTTGGGTGGAGTGATGCTTAGGCTGGTTTCACAGCACTGGAAGAAGGAGGTGGGAAATGGTTGTGTGTCCTGGAGGGCAGTTCTTCCAGGAACTGCAGCCAACTCATATAGTAGTTATCTTGGAAGAGGCAGCTGTATGAGGCCGGAGTAAGCTACCTCCTGCTCCCAAGCTGTTCCCATGACTGTCTCCCCACTGTGTCACCAGCTGGCCACCCCATTAGGCTGTGTCTCTGTGCCCTTCCCCTAACTGGTGTGCAGTGGTGGCACTGACTAACACCAACTATCAGCTCACCCACGTATTTGAAACTCATGTTCTTAAAAGCCCTACAAGTGTCTTCCAGAGATTACTAGGGAGTGTTTCCTCTGAGGGTACTGCCTGAGTTTTTTTCCTAACTGTCCAGGTGTCTTGACTGAAATTTGACCTGAATTTTTCACTTGAAAATGAAACTGATTTTTTTTTTTTTCTGGATGTAACTGAAATGAATGCTGGTGGCAGGAAGGTTTGGTTTGCTGAGTACAGGATGCTCCTGCACTAGTAAGGTAGAAATACTCCAGGTTGCAGAGGTACTGTGGATAGGGACAGGGTGATGGGCATAGACATGGTAAGGCAGCTCCTACTGGCCTGGCTTGTTGATATCTGCTAAAAAGCTGCAACTTGAGGTAAAGTGATGAAACCTGAACCTATGGAAATGTGTGTCAGCTCATCAGTGTTTTTAAGTAGGCTGTGGGAAGTGCCTCTAATGAACCATCTCTTTTCCATCTTAAAGTAAATGAAATTAAGCTGAAAAAAAAAAAAAAAAGCTGAATAAAAAGCATCAGACAGCAGTGGTAGACAGTCAGTGTTTGTAATGTGAAATGTGCTCTCCATTCCCAAGGCAGAGGATGCAGGTGGTGCCACGTGTGCGATGCCTTTGAAAGCCAAATGCGCCAGCTACATCTGAAAGGTATCAAACCCAAAATCTGAGCAACGGTGAGCGGTTATCAGCTCTGTCAGGCAAAATCCTCTGTGAAAAGTGGCTGCTGGTAGAAAAACAGACAATATGCAGAGATGAAATGCTTTTCATCTGTGTTTCTGAACTGGATGTTTTCCCCCAAGCTTAAATTATTTTTTGTCTTTTTTTTGTATTTTTCTCTCTCTCAGAAAAGCAGCAATGACAGCTGTATAGCTACTGTGAATATGAAGAAAACAAATAAAAAGTAGAAGTGAGCTTGCTGCGCTGATGCCCTTGCTCTCTCGTGTAGTGGTGCACAGAGCAGAGCTTTTTGTAAAAGCTGTAGATGCCATTTTCTGCTGCACCCTTCCATCCAACAGTGGAAACAATTCCCAAGGGTAGCAGGGGTCTTTGCCATCCAACTCTGGGAACAATAACCCTGTTGTGCTATTCTGGTAGGCTTCAAGAAATGAGGCCTTTCTAAGAACAAGGGTTTCTGGACAAGCTGTTGGCCATTTCTGCTTCCACCCTTGGTGCAGGGGTGGGCACAGCCAAGGGAAAGCTGCCCTTCCCCAAAGTGAGCCTCACTTTGTTTTCTTAACAGCTCCATGTGTTTTGGCCCTCCTAGGGCTTAGTTGGTATCAAAAGTAATACTATGACTTTGTGTGTTTATTAATTTCTGTCTTCTTTTTTTTTTTTTTTTTTTTTTTTTTTTTTTTTTCACACACCACACAA
>VZTJ01004192.1:674470-746788 GCA_013397795.1 Orthonyx spaldingii
TTTTATTTGCCAGCAGCTCAGAACTGAGTGTTGTGACTTAAATATTGTATCTGGGCTCTCTTTCAGGGGACAGCATGAATGAGCAGCAGATGCTGGATTAATGTCTTGTCCTAATCTCCTTTTATTTGCAAATATCCAGTTCCTTGCAGATGGCTCTGAACAACAAAAAGCATACACAGCCTGCCTCTGGGGAAAATTAGGTTGTTTGTGGCCACTGCTGTCTGCGCTATAATCCCTGCTGGCAATTTCGTCTTTTGTCACCGGAGCGAGGGTTCAGTGGCACTTTGATGGCACGGCACAGCGAGGTGGTACTGGAAGCAGCATCCCTTTAGGCTCTGAAGCAGCGAGGTAGAAAGAGGACTTTCTCTTTCTAGAGAGCAGGTGGTTGTATTTATTTCTTCTCATTAAGAAGGGAGTCAGGACAACCAGCTAATGTGAGCTTCTCTCTTTGTGGCATGAGATGTCTTCCTGTGGCCACGGGCTGACTCAGGAGCTAATGTCAAGACAGACTGTCAGTTCTCCGTCTCTGCTGTCCCTAAGCTTAGCTGATGTGCAGCAAGGCAGTGCTCATTTCTGACTTTACTCTCAGCTTGTCAGAGTTTGATAAAAGAGATCAAATCTGATGTGATGAATTAAGGGCAGGGCTGGGCAATAACTACTTTCCTGAAAGGTGGAGGAAAAAGCTGCTTATCAGGAGATAATTAATCATGAAAATCAAATGATCAGATTAATCTTTGTGACCTGGCTGTGCATCAAATCCTGACAACAGAAAAATGCAAGAATCTTCCATTAAAAAATAGGTGGTGCTGCAGGAGAGCTGAGCCTGAGGTACTGTGTGTGAGCAGGGCTACTAGGTGGTACTATAAAATCTGTCACCACTAACTATATAGCAAGGAGATTGATATCTACAGTGCAATGTCACATTTTTAGCCCAAAGTGGAATGCTTTTCAACACAGAGAATGCAGGAAATTGCAGAAGATAATTAGCTACCAATGATGTATCACTAAGGTATCTGAAGCAGCTTTCTGGATGCTGCCTAGGTAATCTAGGAACCAGGCTGAGGTTTTTTTATTTCTTCTCTTTTTTTGACATGGATTTTTGTTTGTTTGTGTTGTATGGGTTATAAAGAATATCTCCTCTCTTTTTGTCTCTTTGGTGGCTGCAAGTTCTTCCTGCAAGCCAGTCCCAGGGGCATTGTAGCTCTTAGACCAGCACATGAAGGTGAGCTCTGAGCAGTAGTGGCTGCAGGCACTTCAGGAGATGATCCGATGTCTTTGCCTTCAGAGCAGACAAAGCCCCTCACAGTTTCAGTTTGTGGCTGCATGCCTGTTAGGACTGGTAGCTCCACTGAAAATAATCAAAAATGAGACTTTTCCATCACTTAAACACCCTTAAAGTTAGGGGGATTAGTTAGGAAGATTTTTTTTTTTTCTGTAGCAGCTTAAAGCATATTGAAAGTCTGTGAAGTACAAACATACTAGGACTGTAAATGGTAATTATAATTGCAGTGTGAGACCTACTTTTCGTCAAGTCTATCATGGCAGCAATAGCAGTGAAGATGTGGCAGGACAAGGCTCTCTTGTCACAATTTCTGGCACTTGAGTCAGGTTGATTAAGCATCCTGCAGGTATGCAGACGTGTGTTAGTTGCACCTTTGACAGAAATATGTCTGTGCCTTGAGGCTCCTGCATTTTTGGAAGTATGGAGTTTACCTTATTTAAAGCCTAGAAATTGAAACAAGTGATGTGCATCTTTTTTTCGCTTTAGAAGCTGACAAAATCACTCCAATATATAGGTCCTATCCTAAATCTTCTGCCATCACTGGATGTTCCACCAGATACAAGCAGTGATAGGAGACGTCTGACTCTGGAGACAAAAAGCCTGTCTTCTAACACAATGCTTTTAATATAGCCTTTGCTCCATTTTCCCCTTTTCTCTTTGTTAGAATTTTTTTTTTTTCCTGTAATTGCATTGAAATTCACAAAATTTTCTTGGCTGCAGTCTGTAAGAAAGAAGCTCAGCCAGGTGTGCTCTCATACACATGTACTTCTCTGGCTAGAGGATGTGAGTCAGCTGAGTGCCCAGTGCATGTCTTTGTCTATGCTGGGCTCTCTGACTTTTAGGGCAGGAAGGCTGTTTGGTTAAACAACAACAACAAAAAAATATTAAATTTACAGTTTCCAGATGGCAATTAAGGCACGGCCAGGGTTTGTGCCATGACATTTTGTTCTGTCATAACTGCTTCCTTATGCTGTTGCTTTCTGATCTGCTCATCTTTTCATGGCAGACTGCTGCAGGTGGCTTGGCCCAGGTGTAGCATCTCAGACAGATGACTTGAGGATCCTCTTGAAAGAAATGTTTTTCCTGCAGCGTTGAACAGGCTGCACTTTTTAAAGTGGGTTAAGTGAATTTGAAAATCTCTAAAACTTACTCTGTGTCTCTGAATTTAGGATGTTGAAGGAGGCTTTGCAGGTGAATGTCCTTCTTGGAAGGAGATCTATTGGCTTTTTCTTTGGTTATGGGGCATTTTGTAGATTTGGATGGTTGTAGTGAATTCCCAGGGGAAAAAGAGCTGCAGTACAGTTTTGACCAGACATCAATATTTTGCTATTAGCTCCTGCTGCTTTGGAGTGCTGAGACACATCCCTAGGGAGGAAAAATATCACAAGCCATGTTGGGGCATGTTGTCTGAGCCAAGGAAAATAATTGGGCTTTGGAAAATCTGTGCATGTTCCTGCTGCAGAGTGGGGTCCAGTCCCTCACAGATGTCCAGCTGATGGCCTTCATGTGGGTTTTGGGTGGTTTGGGGAGCAGAGGAGGCTTACCTTGTCCCCAAGGCAGCTGAGGTGATGGCAGAATGGGGCTTGTCCCTAGATGAGCAGTAACAATTTGCTGCAGGACCAGTCATGGGCGGCAGCCATATGACCACTGTTCCTTGAACATCCTTTGTGTTCCTTCGTGTGTCTGAAAGGAATCACTGCAGACCAACGCTTACCACTGTGGTGTAATCCCAACTCTGCTCATCCCAGGGCTCTTCTGGCATTCCTGCTGAGAGGAGCATGCTTGTACTGATCAATGCTTAGTAAAAGTGCCTTGGCACTGGTTTGTTGTGGGGTTTTTTGTTTTGGTTTTTTTTTTTTTCCCCCCTTGGAGCAAACTGCCACTGTCTAATAATACCAAGGCTGATACATCTGTAGTTTGGTACAACAGATCGAGGCAGTGCTGCCAGCTCTAAGAATAATGCTGTCTCCAAAGCACATGGAGGAGGATTAAATGGTTTTCCAGCAACCTGGTGCCATCTGTGCAAACCATTTCCTAAAATACGCTGGTAAATGCCTGTGGGAAGAGCTGGAAGTCTGGTTGTGTTTGCAAACCAGTCGATTAGTCACGTGTCCTGTCGGCAAGGTTGGACAGGCAGCAGCAGCAAAGGTGGAAAGGCAGCAGCAGGAGAGGGCAGGTATTGAGCCAGCTGTGTGGAGTAACGCCAACTCCTTGGGGATGGTGGGGAAGGAGATGTGGCAGCATCAGGGAACTGGGAGGTTTTGAATCTTTGCTACATAGAGATGTCTCCCAGAGCATTGGTGCCATTAAGCAGAGATTGGCCTTTTTGTGCAGGACAGCAGTGGCAGTGGTGTTATCATCAAATGATTTCTGTACAGATGAGACTGCTACTTGTACAGATTCACTTTGAGCTGGATCCTGCAGCCTTTGCTTGCATTCAGCAACTTGATTTTCTGAATCCTGTGGGTTTCGGGGAGAGCTATTGAGTGCTAAACCCAGATCACCGTGAATACTGGTGGAATAATCTGGTTTTATTACCCCAAGTGATATATTGAAACTCTGTAATTAAAAGGGGGAGAGGGATCTTCAAAGCATTCTGCTTTTCATATCGCTATCTCGCCTAAGAAGTGTGTCTTTCTGGGAGAAGCTTTCCCACTGAAGTGTGCATCTCTGCAGAAGGAAAAAACAAATACCGACTGTGACATAAGCTCTGTTCTTCCTTGAGGCCTGTGAGATAGCAGCATAAAATGTGACATTTAACATCAGCCTTTTCTAAAGGCTTCTAGATAATTGTGAAGGATTCTTTTGTTCAGACCAGTCACTTTTCACAGATCTGAAAAAACTCTGGAGGGGAATATCAAAAGCAGAAACTTTCCACTCTGATCTGAAAAGCACTGTGTTAAGAGGTCTGTTTTTAGCATGTCTTACCTTAAAACTGATAAGGCCTTAGACATCTTGCTCTTGCTGGGAACTGGAGGGTTCATGACTACGAATTCAAAGCTGCTATACTGATGCTTGTCATACTTGAAATGAGTCAGGACTGTGAGGAGCCCAGTCATGAAAATGATCCATTATTCTGATGACCTCTGCTCATGTGAAGGCAGGATTAGTCACTGGAGTTTATTTGGTGTCCTGCCATCAGCTGTTTTATATGGAAATGGTGAGCTCTTTGAGGTTGAAGATTCTGGCTACTTGATTTTATACCACCTAGGGCAGTGGGGCACAGAGCCAGGATTGAAATCTTCATTCAGTTAAAATTGATCCAGGGAAAAAACATTTTGGTTTTCAACTGAAAAACCCAAAAATAAAAATAAGTTCTTTCAGTCGTGGTCAATGAGGTCTCTCTTGATCGTCCCAGGTACTTTCCTGAAGGATCAGAAAGTCAATGTGAGGCTTAAAAGTAAAGCAGAACATACTCTTCTTTGGAAAAGTGACATTAAACCAAACACAAGCTTTAGCACAAGTATGTCAGGGAGTCCGGACAAGGACATATCACAGATGAGTTGCGGAGGTATAAGCAGAACAGAGGTTCCCAAATCCCAGCTCTTTGGGATTTGGGGCCTTGCCCCTCCTATTCCATGCAGCTTCTCATCACCAAGCAGGGTATGAAGAAAGCTTTATTTTTTATAGGATTGTTAAGCACTTCAATTGGATATGAAGCTTAACTTGGAGAAAGAGAGCTTGAAGCTTGGACGTGCTTATGGATTCGGGGTTTTGTGCCCTCTCTCTTCCCTTGGAGAACTCTGATTTGCTGCTCTGAATGCTTTCTGTGAACATCAGGACTTGAGTTAAGACTCTACAGAATCATCCATTTACATCTGGCTTCAAGCTGAAGTTGTAAATACTCTGCTGGCACCGTGAGAGAACAGCAAGCAGATTATCCCAAGTCACAACCATCACTGGGGTGGTGCTGACACTTCCCTGAACTTTTCATGGGGTCTTGAGCTGAATTTCAGATTTGTGGTGAAGCAGGTCAGCACAGTGCTGCCTCAGACATGGTAACAAAACCCCTTGCTTGGTGCTATTTATAATCTTTTAATTTGTATTCTGGCCTGCTCAGCTTTCTGGAGACTGAAATAATGGTGACTGTAACTCAGCTCCCAACAATGGCCCATTTCCAGCAGAGTTGCTCTCTTCTGTAGCTGTTGAGTCCAGATTAAATGATCCTGTTGACCTGTCTTTCCCCCTCTCAGAGGGGCCTTGTAGCATGGTACAAACACAGTGCTTTTAAGAACCTGACCGGCACAAGCAGGAAGAAATTTGGTGTAGTTGCTCTTCCACCTGGAAGGTTCCCAAAGCTGAGGCTCTGGCAGCCCTGACCTTCCCCTCTTGCTCTACATACCATTTTGTTGAAATCGATAGGCTCTTGGCAGCGTGTGTGTTGTGAGGGGCTTAAAAATTGAGCAGAAATACTGGAAAGTAGTCTGAACAAGGAATCAACTCAAAGCAAGATGTCTGGAGTAAGAGGAGCTGTAATCTAGTGGATTAGTTGATAGTGATTTCCTCTGTTGTCTGCCACCAGTCCCTTAACTTCTTCCATGTTTCCACCTTCTGAAACCATTATGTGCCTTGGTGCCTTGTTCTATAATATGTAATTGATGGAGAATTATTTGCCTGGCACTTTGGATTTGGCTATTCTTGGTTTTTACAGCTGGGAGAGACGAGTTTATTCGTTTTAGCCTCCAGCACGTCACAATTCCTTCATTTTCCAAGCTGCTTCTCTCTGGATTCCTGTAGCCTGGGTTCTAGGTAGTCATAAACACTGCTGTTACTCCTACCCTTCCTTGTACTCAAGAATATGTTGTTATAACTCTTACATATATTTGGGCAGAACCCTGCCAAGGAATCCTTTCTGTCTTCTCCCATTAGCATTAGGGTTCAACAGTCCCTGTGCCAGCAACACGTCTGAGGATGGGCAGTGCTGGTGTCTTGCTTCTCTGGCTCTTATCCCTGTACTTCCTGCAAATAATCTTGGGTTTTTTGGAGGTTTTGTGGTTGCTTGCTTGCTTGCCTTGTTTCTTTGAGTTTGTTTGTTTTCTTCTCCCCTCATTGTTGGTGTTGAAACTCCAGTGCTGTAATGAAGGTGCTTTGTCCACTGGTTGCCCAGGGCTGCTTTTGGTCCTGTGGTTACTTGCAGCAAAATGCAAACCTTTTGGATGCACAGGACATAGGGCAGCAGTGTGTGCCTGCTTTGAATACTCTTCTTCTTTCCCAAGTGATATTACACTGTTTGGGTTTAGGGGGTTTTTTTGTTTTTTTTTTTTTTTTTAAAAACAAAGAATGAAGTTGTATGGCTGTTATTTAGATCTGGGGGGGTTCTTAAGTTTGTGGAATGATAACGTGTGTAACGTGTGTAACGTGTGTAACGTTGGGTTTGTGAGCAAGTTGCTGTCACAGGCAGCATTGCTCTTTCGCTTGCAGGGCATTTCTGTTTTGGCCTGATTTCCACAGTCTTCCTTCAATCATAGTAGAAGCAATTTGGTCTCTGCAAATAGGGCTTTTTATGTTAAAATTTATTATTCTAATTAAGGAAACCTATGATGTCCAAGATAATGTTTTGTGTTTGCAGCTAGGCATCAGTTCCCCGTTTATTAATATCCATGAGTACTTCTCTGTTGTGGCTGAGTGCAGTTTGGATGAGGCCATAATACAGCACTTGAAAGTGATGAAAGAATGTCTGCTAAGGCTAAATCCTTGTCTGTGTAAGGCAGTTTTGTGGTACTTGGGTGTATTGGCTATTTTGGCCTTGAGCACATTTTAGTGAGCCACTTCTTAAGGGAGCAGAGGATTCTTCCAGCTTTCTTGTGGAAGCTCAGAGTCTTCCTTCATCCCGTGCTCCTGAGAGGATGGTGACTGGGGTAAAGGTGTTGTGCCTTTCCTTGTAGGAGTGGTGTCCTCTGGTAGCACAAGCTGCTGAACCCCACTGTTCAGAATTGCCTTTTCCAGCAGTTTCACTGTGAAACTCTCCATATTTGGTATCTTCCTTGAAATCTCAGCTCCTTCAGTTCCATTACTGCATGAGAATCGCAGCTTCAGATTTTGTCTCTGAGCTATGGAGTGGGGGGGAGGGGGGCAAAAAATCACCATTCTGGTAAGAGGAAGCATCTCCCCTTCTCCGCACTTGGAAAACCTAAAAGATAAAATAATAATCCAGTCAGTCCTTAAGCGGGGGAGTGTGTGTGTATATTTTTCTCCCTTTAATAAAAAAAAAAATCCCAGTTTTTCAGGCAAAGCACAGTGATATTAGAGAGTAACGGTGTGCAAAGCAGAAGCAATTCAAGTGCACTAGGGGATGATAGCACTGTGGAGAAAGCACGGAGAATCAAGGTAATATAGGCTGCACTTGCCCTACTTTTAAAATTTTTTATTTTGGCTCAGTATCAAGCATGGAGATTCCACCTCTTGGAATGTGCCTTCTGATATTGCATTTTTTTTTGTATTTTGTTCCGTCCCATGTTCATGCTTCTCTGTGCATGTATTATAAGAGGTGAGTGTAGGCATTGCAGCAGGTAAGGAAAGTCCTGAAGTTTGGCCTTGCATTTGTTCCCCTCTTGTTTCTGCATTAAGTGCAGGCTGTCTTGGCTTTCTTTAAACCTGTGTTAAAATAATAGAAGTGTTAAAAAAAAAAAAAAAAGGCAGGTGTACATGCACACTGTTTACTGTTGGTCAGCAAACCCCGGGGGGAGGTGTTTCATCATCTACTGGCTGAGAATTTAAAACCAACAAATCCCTCCCTTGCAGAGATGAAGCCCTTGTGAACAGTTAGTTCATTATCATAGTCTCTGCGTTGCTCCCAAGTTCTTTCCTTCAGAGAATCACCTATTTAACAACCCTCTTGTGTGAAGGGCCTTGGGCAGATCAGTTGGGAGGGGAGAGCAGACTGTGTGTGTGCCACTGTTGTTGGCCATCCGTGCTGCCTGTTGAAGGAGCTCCTGTGGGAGGTGACCCCTTGTTCCCAACCTCTGTGCTGGGATCAGTTCTGGTGACACCGTGGGAATGGCACCTTTTGGTTGCCCACTCTCTCTGCCACCTCGCAGGTGGCTGGGATTTGCGTTCTGGGGGGAATAAGCACGGCCTTTTTACACAGGCAAAGGAAAAAAAAAAAAGAAGAAAAATGTTTGTGTGCCCTCCCTGCGTTGCAGGGGTGTCTGGCAGCTCGCTTTTTCAGCTGATGCTTTGATGTGTGTTTTCAGAGCGCTGTGGCACTGTGAATGAGGGACAGTGACTGACCTGAATTTTGTGCTAAAAAACCCAAACAAAACAGGCAGGCAGGTGAGATTTCATCAGGTGCCAGAGGAAGTAGATGATAGACTGGCAAATTATGATTTTTTTATCTTTTAAACTGTACAGCTCTCATTTCCCTGAACATGGTTTAAAATTGTTTTCCCCTTCCATTGTAAATGATAAACTCTTTCAAGGAGGGGAGTAATCATTTCTACATTGTACTAAGTGCCAAGACACATTGGTACTTACATAAAGAATGACTGTTTCATCTTTTCTTTTTTGTGTGTACGTATGTCTTCCTACCTGTCTGGCATATCTTTTTTTGGCATCCTCCTACCTGTCTGACTTAATGAAGGCTGTTTCTAGAGAGGGAGCCTTTTTGTTGCACTGTCTTCTGCAGCCATGGACTGTGTAGAAGTTGATAACCCTTTAACAGCAGTGGGGGGAAGGCAGTGAAGAGGTGTCCTGTGCTGAAGAGAAGCCTCTTTGCATAGTGTCATGGAATCATTTAGGTTGGAAAATACATGTAAGATGGAGTTCAGCCATAAGCCTAGCACTTCCAAGTCCACCACTAAACCATGCCTTGAAGAGCCACATCTTCACATCTTTTTAAATACCTTAAGGAATGTTGGCTCCTCCACTTCCCTGGGTAGTCTGCTCTAATGCTTGACAACCATTTCAGTGAGGAAATTCTTCCAAACATCCAGTCTAAACCTCCGCTGATGCAACTTGAGGCAATTTCCTATCATCCTATCTTTTCTTACCTGAGAGGAGCTACAACCTCCTTTTCAGGGAGTTGTAGAGAGTAGCGATGTGTCTCCTCAGCCTCGTTTTTCCCAGATTAAACAACCCCAGCTCCCTCAGCTGCTCCTCATTGGACTTACCCTCGAGACCCTTCATCGGCTTTGTTGCACTTCTCTGGACATGCTTGAGAATCTCAATGTGTTTCTTGCAGTGAGGGGCCCAGAACTGAACTCAGGATTTGAGGTGCAGCCTCGCCAGTGCCGAGTACAGGGAGACAATCCCCGCCCTGGTCCTGCTGGCCACGCTGTTGCTGATCCAGGCCAGAATGTCATTGGCCTTCTTGGCCATCTGGGCACAGCTGGCTTGTGTTCAGCTGCTGCTGACCAGTACCCTGCAGGTCCTTTTCCACTGGGCAGCTTTCCAGCCTCTCTCCCTCAGCCTGTAGCGCTGCAATGGGTTGTTGTGACCCAAGTGCAGTACCTGGGACTTGCTCTTGTTGAACACCATACAGCTGGCCTTGTCCTCTCAATTCTGCTTGTCTGAATTGTAGGTATGTTGGTAGCCAATCTGAGGGAAATGCTACTAGCTCCTCTCCCCTTTTGCCGGCCTGCTCTATCATCTATTTTCTGAGAGTTCTCTGTTAAGTACTGTTGCAAAGTTCTGCCTGGAGCCTGCCTTCCCAGGCTAAAGGAGTAGTTGACTTCTCCCTCCTCCCATAGACCAGATGCCTATGATTTTACTGTTGCAGTCCATCCAATGCTCAGGTGAAGATGATGCTGGGGTAGCTTCCTGTCAGCTTCATGTTAGTAAAGCTGACTTGATTTTTTTCTCTCTTTTGTGCCTCCAATCAGTATGATAAGTTTTGGTTTTTGTGCCCATCTGTGAGCTGAATTCTCACTTGAACTTCCATCTTCAGCTTGTGAGACTGCAGATTTGTACTCACAATGGCTACTCCTTCACAGGAAGTGTTGCTTACAGGATGCAAACTCCAGAAATGGATTTAATGTTGGAAAGGATTTTAGAAATGATTTTGTTCTCTTATTTCCAAGAACCACATGGGCATTTAATGCTCTTCCTAGTCCACAGGAAATGAACTCCAGGTTGAATCAAAGGACATCTCATGGGAGCTCAATCTCTGTGAAACACTGGTGGAAAGTAAATAATTTCTCTGGTGGCTTTTTTGTTTTCTTATTATAGAATGCAATCCAAATCCCTGTTTTTAAAAGGAGGGAGTGTTTTTGTGGTGCCTGTTCAAGTGCTCCAAACTTCCCCTTTGTCTGAGTGTAGTAAAAGAAGCTTCTCTTGGTGTAGCAGCACTTTTTTGCTCATATAGCTGTGCATCCCTGTAACATACAGCTTGGTCCAGTGTTCCACCAGAGTGTGCAAACATGCACAGAGCCTGCATGGCTGCTGAGAGGGCTTCCATTCATCTCCTTTTCTGCTGCTGTAACCTCTTAGTTCTTCTGCTTTTGTAGGTTTTGCCTAATGTTTGGTATTTCAGGTCAATAACCATGCCTTTTAATCAGGCTGCAAATCACCTGGTACTTTTTGAGAACTGCTGTAATAGTGATTTGCTGTCAACCTCTCAAAGCTGCAAAGAAAGTTAAATTCTTACCAGAACAAAGGGTGATCACCTTTTGATGAATAAACTCACAGGCAGTTAACATAGTAACTATAATGTCTCCAGACATCTGTCCTCTCCCTTTTGCCAGCTCTCCATATGGCAGAGTTTGTAGGCAGAAAGTAAGAAGGAAATCCCCCATGAAATGTGTTGCTGTGTTTCATGGGACTATTCCCTTCTCAGCCACTGCCATGATCCAGCCCTGAAATTGGCCCCTGTTCATGGAGAATACGGTGGTGCTTCATAATCAAAGTTCTGTAGGGCTTCAGAGTCCTGGAGGTACCTGCTGTCACAGCAGTGTCGAATGCTCTGCGAAAGATAAAACCAGTTTTGAGGGAGATTTTGCCGGTCATGAAAGACAATTAGGGTCTTTTGGGTATATGTGCTGATTTTGACTTGGATAGAGTTTTCTTCACAGTAGCTAGTATGGATTTGTGCTGGAGACAGTGTCGATAATTCAGGGATATTTTGGTCACTGCTGAGCAGCGCTTGCACAGCATCAAGGCCTCTTCTGCTTCTCACCCCCTGCTGCCACCGAGGATGAAGAGCAGGGAGGGGACGCAGCCAGCACAGCTGACCCCAGCTGACCCAAGGGATATTCCATCCCGTATGGCATCTTGCTCAGCATGTAGAGCTGGGGGAAGAAGGAAGGGGGAGACACTTTTAGAGTGACAGTGTTTGTTTTCCCAAGTAACCATTGTGCATGATGGAGCCCTGCTTACCCTGGGTGTGGCTGAACAGTTGCCTGCCCATGGGAAGCAGTGAATGAATTCCTTGTTTTTCTTTGCTTATGTGCATAGCTTTTGTTTTGCGTATTCAAGTGTCTTTATCTCAACCTATGAGTTTTCTCACTTTTACCCTTCCAATTCTCTCCCCCTTCCCACTGGGTGGGAATGAATGAGCAGCTGTGTGGAGCTTAGTTGCTGTCTGGGGTTAAACCATGACACTATGAAGATACCTGCTCTCATGCAGAGGGGGCGCTGGGGATATTTATTAAGGAATTTTCCTTGAAGCTGTAGCCAGGTGTTCTAAAGACTGATATGGGATGTGCTGTGCCTTGAACCCACTGCATCTGCATGAAGAATAAAGTTTTGAAAGTTGCTTTTGCTTTAAATTAACATATTCTTGATAGACAGCAGGAAGGATTAAAAAAAAATCTAAAACTAATTAAGAATGAATGTATGTAGGTGATGGGATAGAAATGGAGGGAGAAGAGATAAATAAAAGCTTGTTTGTTTATTTTTAGTCATTAACATAGAAGAGAAGTTGTTTCTGATGTGCTCTTGCTTGGATGACTTCTGTCATAAGTTTCTCAGGGGATAATGGCAAAAACTAGTTAGAGTCCATTTGCTTCCACGTTACTGATTTGCTGTAGCAACAAATGTGAGAGTTCTTATGTGTGTGAGACTTTCTTCTCTCATTTCCTTAGATACTGAGGAGCAAAGAGATTGCCAGATTGTCTGATAAATGGTTCCAGGAGAACCTGGTCAGAAGGATTTTGTGAGCTCCTGAGGATTAGGGACTGGGATATAAACATCTGCTGCTTTTGTGAATTGGCTTCGTCACCCTCTTGTTCCCTGGCTTAGGTAGGACAGGGGAAATTTCTTCAAGATGTTTTGATTTACTGCTTTTTAGCACTGCTGGGTGACCCTTGATCCTGTCTGGAGGAACCCAAGCTACCCGAGTCACTTTGCATACTGTGACTGATCCCCTTGCTTTGGAAAAGTATTCCAAGTGATGTGTTTCTGTCACACACAGGATGTAGGGATGCAGGATATCTCTAGTTGGTCCTGTTTTGGTGAGCCAAGTTTTGTAGAAGCCAGGAGGCTTCTTGTTAGCATGGAATGTGTGTGTCCCATTTTGAGATTGTAAAACTGCTTGTTAAATTAGTCCCAACTAGTAACTCAAGGGGTGGTGAGGGACACTTAGTGGGCAGCTCTCTATCTGTGGCCCTAAGCAGTGTGTTGGTTTTGCACTGACTTTTATGACATGAAAAGAAAGGATTGAAATGCTGATAAGGAAATGAAAGCTCTGGGGGGGTGGGGTGGAGGAAAAGCAAGAGAACACAGGATTAGAATTAGGGGCAAGAAAAGGGAAATAAATGACTGCTGGCTTGATTGTAACTGTACTTTGACCCAAACTTTCTGTAGGTCCAAATGTCTGAAGTCCTTTCATATGGCTTTGAATAGGTCAGCAGTATCATAGGTTGAAATCCAAAAGATTGCTTGATTCAGCTGGAAGGGGGAAGTATTTGAATCATGAGACTTTGAGCACAGGTCATTAGTGCAGAGAGTGGATAAAATAAATCGTGGGAGCCATTAACACAACAGTGATTAAAATATATCATAGTGGTGCCATAATTGGTACCTCGGCTGAGTGAGAAGTGAAGTACTCCAAGCTAGTTGTATTAAGTGTTCATTTCTGAGAGGCTGACAAAGATTTATGGCTTCTTTTCTGTAAGTCCCATTTAGTCTCTGTAGCACTACATCTTTTACTGAGGCACATAAGAAACAGTTACTGTTAATGAATGGACCATTTCTCTGAAGGGTACGTTTAAAATCTGATTATTCTGGAGGAGAGGGGAAAGCACGGTAGACCTTGGGCCACCTTCTACTAAGGTTGTGTTGTTTTTAGAGTACTTCTGTAGGTGCTGCTTGACTATTTAAATGCAGTCTGACCTTAACTTGCTGAAGGACAGCAGCCCATGTTCTCCCCACACTTCTTGGCCTGTTGGGGCACTTTGGGGTTCCCGTGATGGCTTCAAGGCATTCAGTCTCAGATAAAGAATCTTCTGCAAACCATTATTCCTGTCTGCCCGGCCTAAAGCTGTGTTAGTAATTTAATGGTCTCTTGGTCAATCTAATAGGCCCTGGACTGGGGTCTGAGAGCAGCATTAGGGACCTGTGTCTCCTCTGCTGGGTCTCTGAGAGCCTCAGCACTAGGGTCACCATGGGGGCTGAGCTGCAGGGTGTGGGGAGAGGAGAATGGCTCGGTGAGAGTCATCAAAGGAAAGCCTTGGGGTCAGGAGTGGCCACAGGGGCAAGGGGCCCTGGTGGTGGAGGCTGTGGGATAGGACCCACACCACCTGGGGATGGTGCACAGCCCCAAAGAGAGGGTCCTAGTGTCCAGAGGTGGTGCTGTTCTCCAGCAGGAGGGGAGGGAGCAAGGCCAGGCAGTGGCCACAGTGACCAGGCAGGGCTTCCCCTGAGGTGCTACTGGGAAGCTGGTGGACTTTCTGTGCTGCCCCTTGCTACCCCTGCTGTTTCTGCCAAAACCCCTGAATCTCTAACTTGCTAAGGAAATGCTTCTGGAGGCCTCTTACACCAGGTCTCCTCATCAGCACTCTGTGGGGATGCACTCTGCCATAGGAAAGCAGGAGTAAAGTGCTTTCATGTTCCACATCTTTTTAAAATATATACATATTTAAAAGAAGGTTAAATTTTTTATATGAAAAGCTGTATCTATGTACAACATATATGTGCACAACTTGCATGTACTTTCAAGAAGGAGCAGTGCATTTTATCTGTCAGTACTTGCTGCTGCTGTGGTCTTTGAACTTGTAATCTTCCTAAACATCTCCTGACCCTCCGAGCTGTCTAGCTGGTATTTATTGTTTTACCGATGTGTTTATCCCCCAGTTCTTTTCTAATCCTGCCCTGGTTTTCACCCTGAGACCAGGGGAGCAGGGAGTGGGGGGAGGGAGAGAAAGGTAAATGTGTCCCCAGAAGCCTTTCACCTGGCCTGGAAGGAAGGCAGGGACATGTGAGTCTCCAGTGGTGGACAGGCTTATCTGTGCCTGGATGCACATTAAAATAAGCCCAGGCGTTTGTTTTGCCTGGTTTTGTCCCCACTTAGCGATGTGCATTGTCTGCACTCCTGTGTGCTCAGCAGGAACAGTTTTCAGTCAGGCAGTGCGTGCCACAAACCCATCCAGGTAGCCTTGCTGAGTTGCCTGAGGTTGTCATAACTAAGTGTTCAGCCTGATAATTTAAAAAAGCAGAATAATTTAAAAACCAGTTTTTGCTCTTAATGTATTTTGACAAACATTTAATGCTACCAAGGGTCCTTGTAATTGTCTGATTTTTGACTTCAGGTTTTTGCAAAGTATTAATTAGGAGTGTCAGTCTCCAGTTTTACATTATGCAAGGTGATGGAAATGTTTCAGAAGATGAAGAAAAGGAGCGTGGAAGTATAGCTGTACAGAATCAATAGGTTCACATTGCTGCTCGTTTGGTTAGTGGCTTCCCAATATTGCCCCTGAACAGTATTGATTTAATTTTCTCACTGTGGATACAGCATAGCTTTGTTTTACACCACAAGACACGAGTTTCGTGTTTTCATTTCATAGTGACTTTCATGCAGGCTGCCTTTGAAATTGCTGGCCTTACGGACACAATTATTGGCTTTGTGAAGATGAGCTCTGGCTTTGCTGGTTATCCCTGCAATTGTTTCTGTCCTGCCTCTCATAACCATGTGGTGGTGTTCCTGAGCATTCCTCTTTGTCCCTTTTCATAATATGGGAAAACCTTTTCAGATACTCTGTGGTTAAGAAGATAAAGGAATGCAGTTTAAGGGTTTTACTGGCTGCATTTCACAAGAACTTTGCTGATTTAAATTACAGTGAGAAAATAGAGAGACACTGAAGGGCTATGAGGAACACTAAGTCCTGGTTTAGCCTTAAGTGTGGACTGCAGGTATTCTCTGAAACTATGTATGTGACAATGATTTCTCTAGGTAGGATGAACCAGCCTGACTCACATTTTCACTTAAACTGGATAAAACCCTGCTGCTGACTGCAAGATTAGTATTCTAAAATGAATCAAAGGTGCTGGCTGTTTTTGCAAGGAAAGGTAGCGTAATGCTGTGGAGAGGAAGGCACAAGGAAGTCCTATGGATCAAAAGTACTATGCTAACTGTTTCAGGATTCACTCTTTTTTCTTTTTTTTTTTTTTTTTTTTTTTTTTTTTGCAAGACAACCCTGAGCTTTACTCGAAATTATTTCTGACATGAGCTTTTTAGCTATACTGTTTGCTTGGCCAGTGGTGCCATGTGTGGTAGGGAAGACTCTGATGCTGCCTCTCATGAACCAATCGTTTGTGGATGAGAACAGCAAGGCCCAGATTAGGTCAGAGAAAGATCAGTGAAAGAACACTCCAGTCTGGCACCTCACTTGTCTGAAAGCTACATGTTGGTGAACGTGGTTTCAAGGCAGGTAGGAAACTATAGTATGTAGAGGGAGCTTTTGAAGTTCAAGAGAGTCTTGCAGAGGAAAGTGTTCCAGCTAATTGTGTGGCACTGGAAGGTGGCAATGCTGGAACATGCCGTACTCCCTTGATTCTCTTCCCTACTGGCACCTTTTTGTACAAGGAATGCTGAAGTTGGTGGGGTGGACAAAAGAGGATGTTCCATTCATCCTCACTGTGAGTTTGCCACTAGGGAGCAGCCCCACTGTCTGACTAGCTGTTCTGGTTTAATTGTGCCTAACTTCTAATTAATTATAAAGGGATTTCTAGGGAGGTCTGTGTCCTCAGCTATTTTCCACCTATTACCTCCTATTAGTCTTGCCTTACAGTAATGAAAGGCTTGAACTCATGGCAGTGTTTCTGAGGGACAAGTCAGTGGGTTTGAGGCTGAGCCTTGTGGGGTGGAGGCTCTAGGTTATTTAAGAGGTGGAGCATATGCAAGCAGAAGTACATTTCGTAGCAGGAAAAAGTTAACCTGAAAATGTGTGTGGATTTTGCACTGGAGGAGGATGGGGGAGAAGGGACTTGCCTTTTTGCTGACGGAAGGACAACAGAAATGATGGGGGAATCGGGGACATGGAGATCTTTCCAGCAGCAGCTTTCGTTTTCATCAGAGTGCTGGTTCGCCCTGGTTCTCCTCTCAGCTCATAGAAGGCTGCCCAGCGGTCTGACCATTTTATGCAACAGTGGTCTGAGTCATCACAGCGCACGTATCTTCTCCTCTGAGTAGAGGGAAAATTGCTTTAAGTTATTGCCAATTTTGAGGAGGTGAAAAAAATCCAGGGATACTATTTTCTCCAGCAAATTGACTTTTTTAATCAAAATCATGTATCAGCCAGAATGTTTCAACACAACTGAAATCTTCTGTTAAGAGCACCTTAGTTTCTTTAAATGAAGTGCCATGGATTGAAACATTATCAGAAATAGTAATTTCTAACGGTAATAGGAAAACCTAATTTAAAAATTGAAATTGATAATTATTTTCAGGAAAATGTAAAATTCAGAAAAAGGTCATTTGGATCAGAAATGCTGGCGTAAGAGCAAATCTGTATCTTTTGTGTTCTGAAGAGAGAGCTTACATAATTTTAATTCTCAAGGAGGAGATAAAGGTAACTTTGTCAGGATTTCCCTGATATGTGCAGGTTGGTTAAGAAGTCCTGACATACCCAGTCATGTGAGCCAAGAACCTCTGGTGCCTCAGAGTGAAATTCAGCTCTGCTGCTGGGTAACTCAGCATGATTTCCTTGTCTCTGAGTTGATTAACTCCTTCCTCTTCAGGTGATGGGACTTGTAAAGACCTCAGGCTTGTAAACCTACCCGATTTTCTTGTGTTTGGCGTGAACTGTGTTAGTCTCAATATTGGAGTTTTTAAAAAAGAAGGGCAGTTGTAGAAGGGGGGTAAATCCCTGGAAGTTTCCCGACCTGTTTAACATGAAAAGGCATTTTTGTTTCCCGCTGTCAGTATGTGACTGTGACACTCAACAAGACCCTCATGGGTGAAGACTCAACCTCTAACATTAGTGGAGCTCTTTGCCAAACATTGCTTTCTCCCTCTAGCTGTGACTGAAGCTGTGACGTGGTACTTGTTTGGGTCATTTGTCACCACCCTTCACTCTGCCAATCTGAGCCCCACATCAGTGGGTTTAATTCCTAATGGAGGAGGAAGAAATAATGCATGAACTCTGATAAACATCTGATAGCAAACTGTCCCATTTGGACTCTCCTGCTCTCTCACCCTAAGGCAGTCTACAGCCTGAAATCCACTGGCATGCAGTGCTTTGGCTTTTTACATGCAGATTCTGAAGCATTTGATGCTAAATTGTTCCTGGTGATCGCATCCAATTTAGGAATGCTATTTCTGTTCTCTTCCATAATGAGACAGCCCTGGCTGGGACCTCGGTCTGTGGGCTGCTGAACTGCACTGGTTGTGTTTGCACTGCAAGTGAGCTCTGGGCAAAGGCAGTGTTGGATTGTGTGGTCAGAAAGCACATGGATACCAGGGAGCAACTTACCCCGTCTTGTTCTCAGAAAAAATACTCAAGTCTTCCCTCCATATTTCTGTAACAGTGTAGGCAAAGCTCAAATGGAAGAATGCTACTTTGGGGAAAATTAATTTCAGGTATTAAACTTTTCCTTGATGGTAAGTTTGGATTGACAGAAGGTCTTTCTTGCTCTTAGCTGAAATACAGTTCTCTTTCAATTCAGACACTGCCTCTTTGGGGTCTCTTTGTTTTGGAAATGAAACTTAATGTAAATGTAAGGTAAGCAATGAATGAAAGAATCTTAATGTTGGATTTTTAGCCATCAGTTGGCTCTCTTACATTTGATAGATTTTCCCATCACAGGCAATCTGTGTTCTTGCTTGCTCAGATCCATGCTGGTGCCAAGTGCTAAACAATGACACTATCTATCTTTCTGCACAATTTGCCAATTTTGGTTACTTTTGAAGCCCAGTGTTTCTGTTTCACCCTTGTGAATCTCCCTTATAGGGAGAACTAAATGAACAGAAGAGTGATTTCTTTAGCAAAATATTTAGGGTTGATGTCTCTCTGTCATTTAGCCCCTTGTTTTATAAACTACAGTGCTTACTCCACTTACAGTAAAATAAGTCAAAGTAAAGATGTAGTAAAGAGTTGTTGTTTGTTGTTTACAGTGAATTGCCTTTTAGATAATCAAATAAAGTACTTTATTGCAGTTTCACTTCCAGCTACGACCTTAAATAACAAAGGTTTTACTTGCTGCTTACTTGGCTTAGGGTGATGTTTTCAAAAGCTCTCTCTTGGTTGTACATCTTCCTTCAGCAATCAGCAGGATTTTGCCAGTGACCTCCAATGAGCTAGTGTTAGAGCAGTGCTTTTGAAACCTCCTCCTGCAGAGGAATGAGAAATGGGGTCTTTCTTTCACAGGGAACATTTCAGGAGTTACCAAAATTCTCCCTCTTCCCCCCAAATTCATGTTGCTTATCAAACATAGCTACATTTTGGTATTTACAGAGTCCCCTGCAAAATATCACAAGAGACAGGCCCATACATCAGATTAATTATCTTGCCTTCTAGTGGCCAGAGGTGCTTAATTTCTTCTTTGGAATTGAATGTGACTCCTGCAATTAAACGTTACTCCTCGACTACTGAGACATCTCACTTTTTATCTAGGTAGAAGCAAGGCATTGAGAGCAAAATCAGAAGTGGATTTGCATACCACAAATAAGAGTGTTACTGCAAATTTTACAGCTGTTATAGTCAGGTATATGAAAATGAGGTTATTTGCTGTTTCCTTATAAATAATGAAAATAAATAATTAAGTTCATTGCAGAGTTTCTAGGGGTACAGCCAGTCTGACTGTATTTGATGGTATTTGATTTTGCCAGATACCTGTGACTGAGTTAAATGTTTGCAATGCATTCTTGATTATTCTAAATTCAGTGGGTACTTTAAAATGTAAAATGTTGTAGAAGTATGTTGCTTCAGTTGGACAAACTACAAATGACAGCATTGTTATTGAATGCAGTCACTCTTGTCCTGCAGTAGTTTAGAGAAAACATAAGTTACAATCCTATAATTTGAGGTGGAGTCAAGATTACATGGGGGGGAAACGGCCCTGAAAATTTTTCAGGGTTTAATTTGGGGTTTCGCCCCTCCATTCTTTATATGACACTGCATCGTTTTCTGGGACTTAAGATAACCTTGTGTGGTAAGGTCTGCTTTCAGTTTCCCAGTGGATCTCTCCGTGGTTGTTACTATGTAATAGGTCATTAAGAAATGTGTTTTGAGGCTTACAGAGGCAGGCACATCTTATATTGGCAAATTTCACAACAGGTGTATTTTCTCTTCAGGTAGTTGCTAGTGATCCTCAGCTATGAGGCATGAAAAGAGGACAAGTGTCTCACATTCCTTACTCAGCACCCAAGACAGTTCTCTTAAAAAGCACGTATGTCCTGATTGTCCTCACAGTTAATTTCTGCTAGAAAGCACTCAAGGAATTAATTAATTTTAGCCTTTCACTCACCCAAGTATTTTACTGTTTAAAAACTTGGTAGTACCCATTACAAAAGCACACATGCTTACTGGAGTAAGATTTTCTTTTGCAAAACTTGCTTTTCTTTTGCAAAAAGCAAGTATTTGGCTTTTAAAAACACCTTTTGCAAGAGTTAAGGTGCTAGTCACTTTGGAGAAGGGCTGATTACCATATATATTGTGATGATGCCAAGTTGGGATGTGAGAGCAGAGGCTTCTCCTGGAAGCTCCTGGTGCAATTCCATCCAGGTTTAAATGTTCTGTTTAGTTAAGGTCCCTCTTGTAGTTTCAGCTGGAAATATCTGGCCTTTGTTTCACTTCAGAAGGGAAGAGTGTGTGTGTGATCTGTATTATATAAATATTTTATCCATGCAGAGCTTCTCATATAAAATGTTTCCTTTGTAGTACCAAGAGAAGTGTTGACTCTCAGCTGAAATGCAGTGGCCCTTTCAGATTTGAAGTTGCTGTTGTGTGTAGTGATATGATGCTCCTCATTAGGAGGGAGATCAAAATGAGTTGCAGTCTTTGAGCTTGTGTTTGAGGGGTATTTTCCTTCGAGATTGGACTGGGTGCAGTTCTGAAGGGCTGCTTCTGCAGGGGTTAAGGGGATATTGAGTATTTATGAC
The DNA here is from genome assembly GCA_013397795.1 of Orthonyx spaldingii. NCBI lineage: Eukaryota > Metazoa > Chordata > Aves > Passeriformes > Orthonychidae > Orthonyx > Orthonyx spaldingii. The sequence continues at coordinate 695,224 of VZTJ01004192.1, forward strand.
TGGTTATCAAAGTCTGCTGGAAATGGTCCACTTACTGGCTGAAGCTTGATTTCAGAGTTGAAGGGCACACATAGAAATCCCCAGCCCCTCTCTCTCTCTCCAGCTCTGTTCTCTGCAAAAGAGTGTTTTCCTGCCATTCTTTGTTGATTGGATAATATGAGGGAGGAAAGGGGAAGGAGGAAGAAAGCTGTGTTTTGCTGTGAGAATGCCCAAGACCTTTCATAACTAGGCTTTGGTTGAGATGGTGACCTCTGTTAGCAGAATATAAGTAATAACAGAAGTATCTGTGCAGAAAATGAGTGCAATAATAAAATCTCTCTCTTTTTATTTTCCCCTTCAAAGATCAAAGAGGTTCGATTCTTGATTAATGTGCAACAGAATTCATTAACATGGTAAAATGTGGAAAAACAGGCTATTGGTTATTACTACACAGACATTTGCTTTAGGGAACTGTAAATACTTTTTGTGCAGTAATTTGGCCTATTGCTTTTGCTACTGTTTCTGTGTATGCAACTCACTCGAGAATATCATACCTAGAAATTTAGATACAACCTTTATTCTTCTGTATGCATATATCTTACTTTTTTTTTTTTTTTAATATGATGCAGAATGCTGCTTCTGTGTTCCTGTCTTGCTTTCCCAGTCAGTGTATGCAGGGCTTTGCTTCACTTGCCCACTCTTTTTATACTACATCAAATGCTGTTTATTTTTCTCCTAGCAACCTACTGGGCTGCTCTTTGTCTCTAGGTCTAAAAAGAAGATTTTTCTTTTTTTTTTTCCTTGTAGGTTTGAATGTTTAAGGTTGACTGCTTGTGTTGAAAAATATGACAAAATTTCTCACCTACTATTGCTCATTTTTGAGGTGCTCCCAAAAGAACAAATTCTAGCTAAGACTTTTTCCAACACAGCAAGGTCAGGAGTTTTTCATAGATTTTACTTCAATCCAGAGTCTTTTTTAATTTGCATAATTTGCTTGAATAATGTAGCCCTCCTAATATTTTCCAAGCCACTTACACTTAACTAATCACTTACACTTATCTTCAGCATAAACCTCATTGATTTTATTTCTCATTGAAAACATCAGCAGTAGCAAATACAATCCTATTGGCTCACAGTCTATTAGAAATAAAATTATGTTAAATGTCTTGTGGGGTGTGAAGAGGTTAAATCAAGGAGAGTCATCTGAGAAAGTCATCCTGGTGCGTAAAACATAAATCTGGTTTATATTTAAACTGCATGTCACCCACCAGCTAAAAATAGCAGTGATCATTAAAAGCCAATTTGCTGCTAAACATTAATAGACATTTATTACATCATAACTGATCTGAAAGACAATTAAACTTATCTTTTTCCTAGATAACTCTCCTTTAAAAATGTGTTATTCACCTGGATTTTGCCATTAATCTCATTTACTAGTGATTTGTGTTCCACTTGATCTTGTGCATGCATAGAGTTGTCTGTAAGGTGGTTTTTTGTTGTTACTCCAAGTCTTTCAAGAGCAGTACATTTTCAACGGGAAAAGCTATTATCCCTCCTTATACTGCCTGTTAACTTCCTAATCAGCACAAAAAGCGAAGGAAATTACACTTTCCAAAAGCAAAACAAGTAATATCTGCTACCATCCATTTCAAAAGAAAGTAGTAAGCAAGAGCAGGATAAAAAATGCACCAGGCACACATTTTACACATAGGAAATAGATTACAGCTTTCTTGCTGTTTTCATTGCAATTCCTCAGTCAAGGGGTACCTTTTCCCTGTTTTGTGACTGCATATAGTCATATTTGCAAGTAGTGACTGGAGCTGGAGTGAGTCAAAGGCTGAGGAAGCCCAGCATTGTCAAAAGTACTGCTTCTTACGAGAAATGCAGTCATGATCTTGGTATTTTTGGTTCATGTGTTGCTATCTGTCAGGTCCCACGAAACAAGCCATCAAAGGGGGCAGGCTTCATGCTTCAGCTCAGCAGTGCTCAGTTCTCTGTAGCTGTTGATGTCTTTAGCTGTGCTCTTTAACCTTCATAGCCAAAGAACTGTGGGGCCAACTGGGTTGTGAAGGAGAGTGCCCTAGGGTGGACACAAGGCAGCTCTTTCCTCCTTTTCTGAATTGCAGGGCTCATGAAAAGTGGTCCACTATCATCTGTGTAAGTAAGAAGCTTCTCTGACATAATGCTACTTTTGGGGAGCAAACAGCTGTTCCTGTCTGGTGCATGGAGGGAAGGAGGTCACTAATATGAGCTCTGGGCTGCCTCCTTATGAATTCAGGCAAAGGAGGAATGGCTCCTGCCTGCATTCCCCTGCACACCCCAGCAAGAAATCCCATCCTTGTAGTGAAGGTAAATGTCACTAAACTCGTTGTCTAAATATATCTGCAGCTGCTGGTCAATCTGGGGCAATGCAAATTAAAGAGGTTCTTTCCTGCCAGGAAGAGGAAAAGAAGAAAATTAAAGGTGGTATGAAAGGAGACAGAGTGGGGTGGGAGAGATAGGGAGGATAAATGAATATTGAAAAATATTTTAAAGGCTGCATCCAGAGGCATTTAGGAGTAGTCCTTCTCTGGTCCTAATATCACACTTCACTTCCCCTGTTTGAGCTCACATGGAATTTTCTGTCACTTCCTTTGGCTAATTTTCTCCTTGGAGGCTGTCACTTCCTCACATTAAAGCAAGCCCCGGTGCAGGATCTGTGCCGTCACAGTTACAAGCATGGTAAGGCACTTGAAGAAATGGGGCCAGTATGTGTGGGAGAGGTGGTGCCTCAAAATATAAGATGAGCTTATGATAGAAAATGGGAAATTAAAATTATGCTGACCCTGGTGATAAGGTTGCCTGCATTTTCAGTACACACACCACACATGTTTTATTTGTCACAGAAGAATTGCCAAAGGCTCTGTGGAATGCAAATAAGCATTGCGAGAGTATTGTCAAACGCAGACTTTCAACATCCTGAATCATTCACAGGAAAAATAAAAAAATCTGAGATTTGATTAAAAGTCATGTGAATTTCAAATCAGATATGTTGAATTATGTTTATTTACCGTCGGTTTACCGAGCCTCTGAGCTGTATTTGGGTCCTATTTTTCAGTTTCTCTCTGCGAGGAGAAATTTACTTGAAAAGAAAGCTGAAATTTTTATTATTGCAAGGAGCTGCCACATATTGAGTTTTGCAATGAAATCATAACTGTTGGCAATACTGTGAAGAGAGCTTGCCTATGCATTATTTTCCCTCAATAAAGATGTGCTATAAACTAAAACATTTGAGAAAGATGGGTATATTATGTAGGCATAATAAATTTTTGAGAAAGATCTTAACACCTCCCTGAAAGTTTGCGGAGCATTGCTGTCATAATTACTATATGGTGATGACAGGACTGTTTCAGGTGGTCAGAAGTTTATGGTGCTGTGCAACTTGTGTGAAGAGCTGCATAGCTTTTCCCAAGACTTACGGGGGTTTGTTTTTTTTTTTTTTTTTGCCCTGATGGGTTTGGAGTGGAGGGACTGACATGCTTCTTGCCAGCTGTGAGCTGCTTTAGCAGGTGGTGCTTAACCAGTGAGAGTACCAAGTTTTTTGTAATCAGTTTTCAGAAAGCCCGTTGATATGGGGTGGTAATGCAATACAAACATTTGCATATTTTACCACATCCTTACATGATACTCTGCACCTTTTGAAATTTTGCATGTGTTATCATATATTTGCACACATGCAGGGACCTTGTGAATGGTGTATTTTCATCTTAAATCTGTAATGAAGTATATTGCCAAGGATAACCAGCAGGCACTTAAAGAAAGTCTGGAACATTCAGTAGCTGTGATATTCAGATGTACAATTCAGTACATTCTTTCTAAGCTTCTGGACCATATTTTCAAGGCTCTTAACGTTTCTCTCTGTTTCTTCCCCCCATCCTTCCATGTGTAGTCACAAGATGTGTGAATAGCTTCACTATTAGTATAATTATCATTTTCTGCTGAAATTGCTTTGATTTTGGATTGAATGGGAAAACCAACAAGCAGCTGATAGCTCAAGTTCCCCTTTTGACCTCTGGAACAGCACGAAAGCCTCTATTTCACCTACACAGGGGAAAAAAAAGCTACTGTATTCAGCCGGTCTGTATTCAAGTGTGCTTTTATCAAAGGCTTGATTAATCTAAAATGAATTAACTCAGTTAACACTTGAGAGTTATTTTGCAGCAAATCCCGCAGAACATCTAAAGAGCTATTTGTCACTTTGAATTATAGCCTAAACAGGTGGTTGATGAGCTTGGTTTGAGCTGAGAGCAGCTCCTTGCTGCCCTAGCCGCTCCCCTCAGGGAAGCGTAAGTAGCACTGCAGTGATACTGGAGACTCCAGGATAAACACGAACTTATTAGACCTTGTTGTCATTGTTGGTTCTTCTTAAGGTTTTTAAAATTACTTTCCAGAGTGCTGCATCAGGTATAAGGGAGGAAATAACAGGCAGATTGGTCTTGGGTTTTCAAATAATATGGATGAAACGACTGTTAAAATACAGGAATGGCAATTAAGTGCAATAGAGGTGCAAGCTCTCATTTTAAATCTTTCTTGGAAGAAGTGACTTAGAAATGCTGTGTCCTTTTGCACATCCTGGGTGAGAGGGTTGAGGAGTTTCCTTCAGATTTCACAGCCCCAGCTGAGGTGTGAGAGCAGAAGGCAGGGTCTGCAGTACAGAAAGAGGATGTAGATATGAGCAGTTTGAACCACAAGCTGGTGAGTCCTGGCACCCTAAGGAGACTCACTGGCTCTCTCACAGTGCTTCCTCACATCTGACAAACTTAAAATTTGAAATGAAGAGCTAAAAGCCATGGAGTACTCTCATTATTTTGAGAAACAAAAGCATTTTTTTCTGAACTTAGTAAGAACTCTGACTTCATAAATGTTTGTGGTATAGGATGAATATTCTCCTGGGCTGAATGCAGACAGAGATAAAAATTTACAGACAATTCAGTTTGTCTCAGAAACATGTTCCTGACTTCTTAAAAATGTTCATGGAACAATCTGTCTATAAATGACCGTGTCCCTAGAGCAGTAACTTCAGTGAGTGGATATGAGGGAAACTGCATGTGGAAGTTCCCTGGAAATGCCAGGAGTGTAGCCTGCTCCTGCCCTGTTCTTCCTGTGTGATACAGTTGGTAATGTCTGTGTGATGTTTTCCGTGGCAGGTTGTGTTGCTGCTACCACAAAGTGACCAGGGAGCCACATCCTGAGTACCTGACAAGGAAAGGGATTTGAAATAGGATAAAGGTGTGGAAAGAGGCCAAAGGAGCAAAACCTTTCCTTTTTAGTAACATTGCAACAAATAAAACATAAAACGTGTTTTTCAAACAACTTATGGCCAAATGTATTGCAGAAATTCTTTTGTTTAGCTATTCACCATAATGGGTGTGGAAATACAGCTCATTCTCTTACTTAAATAAATTTTCTAACATTAAATTGCAGATAATTTAATTTTGCAGAGATTGCATGTTTTATTTTTTCTTGCTGGGGTTATTTCTCTTCCCTCTCTTAGTGAAATTCTGAATATGTTGCCTGAAATAAATTATCTCAAGTAGCAGATGCTGAGAATGGGGAATTATACCCATGGTTCCAGCTTGGACCATCAGCTTCAAGGAGTTTAATTACTTCCAAACTTTTCCCCTCATAAATAGTGAATTTAATCAATATTTGTTTGAAACATCACACTTATTTTCTACTTAGTAGGTGACTTTTGCCAAAGGAGGAGAGTAAGTGCTGGAATCTTCTCTATTAAGAAATATAAAACAATCCTTGTATCCTTGATTTGTTTAAGCTAGTTCTACTATGCATGTTTTCAGGGGTGGGGAGAAAATTGCTGCAGGTAGAACTGGGTAAGAAAACTACAGCATTTCTACCTGGCTTTCACTAATGGGTCCCTTTGTAAGCCACTCTTGCCCCTCCCCTGGCAGTACCCCAACTGCCTAGAAAATGCTGGATACCTGAAGCAGCTTTTGCCATGTGAGAAGGGTGGTGTACAGCTTTGTGCAGGTGCAAATGCTTGTGTTTGGAAGAAGGCAGTAATTAAATGGCGTTCTGACAGGTTTGGCTTACGCTGCTCTGAATTCTGCTTTGAATTCAGCCTATCTGTTCGCTCACCACATGAACTGGTTTCCTTTTCTTTTTCACCCTCCCTGTAGACTGTCGACAGATGAGCTCAGAAAATGCTCCATGTGCTGCTTGACATCAACTGCTGAAGAACAGACTTGGGTAGATGTTGAGTTTGTCAGTGTATCTATAATGCTCTTTTATGAACAACGCCTTGATGAATACTTCACTGCTCATCTCTTCACTACGAGGCCATAGTTTCCTTTAGCTTTCTCCTATTCTGTCAGTAGCGCTTTGAGCTGGATTTTTGGGAACTGCCAGCATGCAGTTCTGATTTGGGTGATGCAGCAGATCAGACTGTGGAGGTGTCAGGGGCAGCCCTTTGGGTATAAAGGTCAGTGAGCAGATGAACTTTCTCTTAAATCAATGCAGGCTGCATTATCTTTGTGGTTGAAGTCCATACCCCTTAAGTCAAGCCCTTAAATTTTTCACTGTGATAACGTATCCCCTTCTTGCATCAATAAATGTAACACTCTGCACCAAACAGTTCACAAATAGTGAAGTGTTTTCTCTAGTTTCTCTTTGGCTGTACTTTACGTGGAGGTAGTACAAAGATGAAATTAATTTTGTTTTGCAGGCCTCTTTCTGCGTCTTACAATGCTGCTTGCGGGGGTTGAGTGACCATTAAGAAAAAGGGGTTGTTCTGCTCATTTCCTATGTGGCTGTTCCCTGCAGATATCCAGTTCACAAACACACTGTGATTATTTGATTACGTGAAATCCAAACCCACCCGGAATTTTGTAGCATTCCAATGTATTTGGTTAATCTAGTGGTGCCCTGTGTTGTTAAACACAGCTGGCATGCCTCCAGACACATTGTGTATTTAGTAATATTTGTGTGTGAGCTTAAGCTGAAGGGGTTGAAGCCTTTGCAGAAGCAAGTTTAAGGGCAAGGTTGTGCCAGCCAGGGTGTGCAGACACCACCTGACAGGGCACGGCTCTGGCGTGTTCTCCTCTGGCAGGAAAGATGGTAGGGCAGAGAATATTTGGTCAGATTTACAGCTGGAGTAAATGGTGCATAATGATGAGCTAGTCCTGTTGTCTCTTTTCCACAGGAGCTTTGTGATTCAGTAACGTACTTTCCAGAAGGATAAAATGGTTTTTTGTAGCTCTGGTGGTTCCAAAACATTAGTTCCCAAAAATTACTGTTTGGACTTGCAGAGAGCATGTGAATCCTTTGCTCATTCAGCCTCAGCTCATGAGATGATAGGAAAAAAATCCTAGAATCCTATCATGCAGGAATGTATAGACAGATAAAAAAATTTGAAGGGCCCTGCATAAGTATTTTGCTGACAGTTATCCCTTCTCTGGGACAGGGAGCCTAATTAAGTTGTGGCTGCTTCAATTTACACCCAAAACCCTTTTACTGCACCATAATGTTATCTCTTCTAACAGGCTTAGATTATTCAGAACTGATTCAGTTTAAACAAATAAAAATCAAAAACAAATCTTTGCTCCTTCACTGCCTGACTGAGCTTTTGCTTGAGGGAAGTGTACCTGTGCTTGGGTAGCTTTCACCCATCTCTGTATGCCTTTTCCAATTTTGTAGCACAAAAAGCGTCTCACTTTTAAAACTTTACAGAGGATGGTATAGAAAAAGCATGCATAAATAATGGCAGTGCTGTAGTTTGATGTGTACTGGTAGCCTACTAAAATATAAATGGAAAACTTGATCACTGTTTAGAATGTACAATTTAAAATATTCATGAGGCTTTTCCCTATTTGAAAAACAGACTTTTAATATTGTCAATGACCATTTTGATTAGTCCCAACTCGAGCAAAGTTTGAATTTCAAGGATGTCCATAAAGAAGCCACGTGAGTGCAGATTGACCTTGGATTTTTTAGTAACCCCACTTACAGAGATGAGAAAAAAATTATGGAAACTAAATGCTACATTTGAGTGAACAAATGGCAGGGACAGACTGGGGAGGAGAGTCAAGTGAGAGAATAAAATCTTGGCAGTGCAAGATATATTTATTAAAAAAAAAAAAGGCAACTTCTTTATAGACTTTGGTTCTGAACAATGTGGGGTTTTATTTAGTTGATCAGTAAAGATAGGAAGCAAAACAAAGGCCACTTTGTCATGCCAGACTTTCAGAAATATACCCACATCACAATGGCATGCAGCACAGTTTTTTCATACAGCTTTTTGGCTCAGACTCAGTTTTGGGTAAGAACAAAAGTTGGCAAAAACAGCTTCTGTGCTCAGAGAAGAATAACTTCTGTTGATCAGAGATTTTTGGAGAGATTTTTAATTAGACCAGTACTGTGAAGACTGCAGAGTCTAAGGAGTTCAAAACAGATATGTAAAGTACTTTTCAATTCCTCATATTTCCTCATCATTTCAAAGTCAGTGGGGAGCTAAGTTTTAAACTGCTGCCGTGGTTTAACTCTGTATAGTTGTTTTTTTCCTGCCAAGTTTGAGTCACCGTGGCCATCTAGCCCCTTCTGGAGAGATTAAAATGATGGAAAGCTGGAATATGTTCTCCAGTTAAATGAGCGCATGTTTCTGTTCAAGCATGGATTCAGATTTCCCCGTGCTTTCCTGTAAGCGCGTGGGATGGACAAGACCATTATTTTTAATTCTACAATAAATAACTGCAGAGCTCGCCTAGCAGTGAGTCGCTGGCAGTGAGTAGAAAGTAGCTGGTTATGGGTTAAGGGTGACTTTGGGCTCTACTTGGGTTCAAAGCCTGGTCCAGATTCAGTGATTAAAAGCCATACAGGTCACCTCAAACAAAGAGAGGCTTTTTGGCATATCATCAGTGGAAATACTCCCAAACTATGCTACTAATCTGACTGCCTGGCCTGGTGTCTTGCCGTTAGCATCCACAGCAGAGGCATGACAGAAATGAAAAAGGGAGGGAACGATCTTGGTTTTTTTGTTTAGAACTGCTGTCTGGAGCCCTGTTTTGAGAACTGATAGCTGGTTCTCTGCACAGGCATAAGTTTTAATTCCTGTTTTATGTAGGAATGTGCAGGCATCTGAAGGGCCAGGGAGTGGGGAAGACACATTTGCCTTTACAGCAGCATGCTGACAGCAAAGAAGCACAGCAAGACTTGATTGAAACACCTATCTTACTGTTTTACTAACTGCAATTTTTTTTCCTTTCTCATTTGTAGGTCTCAGACTCTGGATACTGGCTGTGGGATTTTTCTTTTGTTATTTTTGATTGGGTTTTTTCCCCCCCTTTTTGGATGTGAATTGAAGGCCAACAACAGTTGAAGTGTTGGAAACGAGTGCAGGAGGACGCTCACCTTTTTGTTTGAACCCTTGTTTGCTGGGATACTTTCAAGCTCTCCTTCACAGTCATGTGGTCATCACAGCTGCTGTTCTTCACAATGCTCTTAACACCGTTTGCCCATGGTGAGTGAGAGATGGGGTAAATTTGCCTGTGGGAAGGGAAGAGAAGAGAAAATAGCAAGGATTTTGTCTGTGTCTTTTCCTAATGGTGTGGGGTTTTTTTCCAGGATGTTGATTTCTCTCCCTACTTGCACCTCAGGTGTTTGAACTGCCAGGTTACATTATGACTTAAGTACTGAAATAAAGAACTCTGGTGGCACATAAAGGTTTCTTTTTCTGAGTTTAACTGCTACATTAGACAGACTTTTTCTTCCTTTTTCTTGGGGAAAAATTGATTTATTACCAATCAAGTCAGAGCAGGGCAATAAGAAATAAAGGCAAATCGCAAAAACACCTTCCCCCCCCACCTCTCTTCTTCCTGAAGAGAACTTACTCCCAATTGTCTCTACCTCCTCCCCTGCAGCAGTTCAGGAGCACAGGGAATGGGAGTTGTGTTCAGTTCATCTCATTCCACTGCTCCTTCTTCCTCAGAGGGAGGAGCCCTCACATTCTTCCCCTTCTCCAGCATGGGGTTCCTCCCGTGGGGTCACATGTCCTGCCAGTAAACTTGCTCCAGTGTGGGCTTCTCTCTCCACAGAGCCACAGTGTGGTCCAGCATGGGCTCTGTGGGGGTTGCAGCCTCCTCCATGGGCTGCAGGTGGATCTCTGCATCCCTGTGAGCCTCCATGGGCTGCAGGGGCATGGCTGCTTCACGGGCTGCATGGAAATCTCAGCTCTGCTGTCTGGAGCACCTCCTGACCCTCTTTCTTCACTGGCCTTGTTGCCTGCAGAGCTGTTTCTCTCACAAAGCAGCAGCTTTGTCCCCTTTCTTAGGTATCCAGAGGCGCTACCACAGTCACTGATGTACTCAGCCTTGGCCAGTGATGGGTCTGTCCTGGAGCCAGCTGGCATTGGCTCTGTCAGACACAGGGGAAACTTCAAGCAGCTTTTCACAGAAGCCACCCCTGTAAAAAACTCCCCTCCTCAGAACCTGGCCATGCAAACCCAGTACAGAGCTGTAGCAGAAAAATTTGATCTCTTTTATTAGCCAGGAAAATCTTAAGTGAAATGTGACACATGTAATTCTTTGAAATAAGATTTTGAGGCCTGTTGGGTTCTTTTGATATAAGAAACCCAAGTGTAGGCTCTAGAAGTAAGCTGCCAGGTTTCAGAAGTGCTGAAGGGTTCAGGAGCTTCTATTAGCAGTGATAGTTACTAAATGCTCAAGGCAGAGCTTTGGAAAATCTGGCTGCCTGATTTTTCTGATGTTTAAATGGAAGGTGAACTCTACCATTTTACTTACAGGATCTCATTTTACTTACAGGCCAGTGGAAGCATGTTTCTAAATGACATGACTCTCTATATGTAAGCTGTGGGCCCCTGCTTTTAAAATATTCATCAGGCTTTTTGAGCTTTACCAACTGATCCTCTGTGTATGTGCTAAGACACGTGAGCAAAATTTTACAGGAAAGAAGGTCATGAAAAAACCGAAATAAATGTAATTGGCCGACCCTATCTGTAGAGCACAATGTGTCTGCTTATATAACACCTTTGGGCACAAACACTATCTCTGCTATTGTTCTTCAAGCAAGACTCTTCCTCACTGACTTGAAAATTAGAATGAATATTTAAACTGAGTTGACCAATTAGGGTGGAATGAAAGAGCTATTCAGAAAGGTGCTCTCCAATCCTCTCCAGGAAAGTTAAATGCTAAATGTTTTGTAAGTCTTTATAATTAAGTAGTATTAATGGTTAAAGAAATTAATGGTTTAATATGCCTCTGGCAGTTCTGTTTTAGATTCTCAGTGCCACTGTAGCTGGAAAGTCCGTCCTGATACTTGCAGTAAATGAAAATGTCACAAGTTATCCTAAGAGTCGTATTATGCTACAGATGAGCAAATGCCAGAGATGTAGGAACTACGCCTGGAAATATTTCTACCCTTTATGTTGCTTTACAGACTAAATGTACAGGGTGTTTGCTGTGGTGGTTGTGGCAGTCCGTGATGTTAAATCTGACCATCATGCATCTAACCAACACACACATTATCTAATCAGTTTCCAGTGAAGTGCAATAGCCATCTTTGGACAGAGGAGAGAGAACACCTTTGGTCTGAGCCAAAGGACAGAAAAAACCCTGTTCTGATCTCTGAGTGGCCAGGATGCAGCTTCCATTTCAGAACTTTGGCATGTTGTTTAAACATGTGCCACAACCTCACCTTCCTTATAAAAATACCCTAGTTAAACCTTGATTTTTAATTTTTTTTTGTTTTAATTTTCCCTTTTAGTAATCCCTTTTCACTGCATGCAGAAAGCATTCATAATTTATTCTTGACAGGATGCAAGCATTTGAGTTCCTCTTTCATGATCAGGAGTGACTCCTGTCCTGTAGTGACTGCTGGGGATGATATGAACTACATTTTCAGACTGACCTTGCTTCATCTCATTCCCTTTTTGAGTTCCCTGACACAGCCTCTTCATCCGTAATGGTAGCTGCATTATAGACAGATTTCTTAGACCAGTGATTTCATAAACTGGAGAGGTGGTGGTGTTGTTTTGATGTTTTGGGGGTTTTTGAGGGGGCTTGAGTTTTTTTGTTTTAGCTATTTCATTTCTTGGAGTAGATTGTGTGTCTTGGGCTGTGGTGACAGGTGTGGAGTCAAAGGGTGTATACTTCAGTGATCTGCGAGATGAAAAGTAATCTTCCAGAATACTGCCCTGGTACAATGTCATCTTGCTGATAAGCTGTAGAAATCATAAAAGGGGAAAAAGTCATGAGTCCTTGCATTTCCTCAGCAATGATGTTAATCTGCTGTATCCAAAATGCACAGACACAGCACTGTCTAGTTTTGCTCAGACTGCTTTGAATCATAGCTCACCAAATATTAAGCCATGTGAAATACTTAAAATAATATCAGATTTGTGTAGTGGCTGCTTTCTTTACTGTTACCCTTGACTTGAATGGGAAATAGTTTACAACTTAAGGCACCACCTGGAGCAGTGTAGAAGCCCCCAGAAAGCTATCTCCTCTCCTAAGCTACAGCAAAGCCTGTAAATCCATTTGTTGTCTAAAACTAAACCTGTTATACAAAATCAGAGAATTACACAAGATAGACTGAAATAATACCAAGGAATAAAATAAAACCATCAGCAATAACAATAAAAGCAAAGCCTTTTTCCTCCTTTGCAAGGGCTCTGCTAAGGACATGACTTTTGCAACCCTGCCTTCTTTTTGCCCCTCTTGGGAAATTTTTCCCAAAGCATCTGAGGGTCTGGACCCAGGGAAAGTGCTCCTTGGTTTGTGTTCCACCCCCATGTACACCTGAGAAAACTGATCCTCTTTCCCTGTAGCAGGTGGATTTCCAAGAGGCGTTTTCTGGAATGAGCAGCTGCTCTCTTCCTCAGCCTTCCTTCCCTTAACCCCAAACAAAGCAGATTTCTCTTTACCCACAAATGAATGCTGTCACAAGTTCACTTGAAATGAGATGGACATGACAGGCAGCAGCTCAGTTTGCAAGCCTGGAGAGATGTACACCTGCTCTGTCGCATTGCTGTAGTGCTCCTGTATGGCTCAGAGCTGGGATTTAAGACTTCCAGACTGCTGGACAAAAATAATAATAGAAATAAAGGGATTCAGAGCTGCGTGCTGTTAGGAGCAGGACAGAAAGGATACCACCGTGATTGGTGTGGGGTGAAATTTTGCATGTCTCCAAATAAGTAACTTATTTTAGGCTCTGGAAGAGAGTTGAAGGCTTGTTGTAGGCAAAGATGTTTATCATCCCATCAGATTGGTTTATTATTATTTATTTGAAAATTATTTCTTAAGGATTGTACTACGTGTCTAATTATATGATAGGCAACAAAGAATGAGTTAATTGTTGTTACTCTGCTTCTTTTGATAATCCAAAAATGGACAGCTATTAGCTATTCTGGTTAAACAGTAATCCAAATTGCCCAATTTCTGTTGAAGGTTGTTACAGATGCAATAAAATCAACAGGTGTGGCTATCTTCGTGTTTCTTCTGCTACTAATCTCTTGCCTTGCACTTGTGACATGGGAGTGAGCTGTCAGTGTTCTGGATCCTGCTTGGGCAAAATTGCGGTGTTTGGTTCCTCCTGTTCTTGCAGCTGCTTGGGGTTATTTTGTATATGTTTTGACCCTGTATTTATTAATGGGTTGCACACTGTTCCCTCCTGATGATCCTTGGGGTTAGTTAGTCATTGCTGATTGCTTAAATTTCTTAATATTTTCCTTGATATACAATGGGATTTTTTAGGTTAGAACCACAGACTTGGCCAAAACTAACTAAAACTGAAGTCACAGCAAGTTAAACAATAAGGTAACCAAAACCTAGCTGAAATTACAGGACAAACAATAGATATTTGTGTCATGGTTTAAGCCTAGCTAGCTACTAAGCACCATGCAGACGCGCTTGCTTACCTCCCTCCAGCCTTGTATATGTATTTTTGTGTTTTGATTCTGTATTTTTATACTGAATCCAAAACACAGTATTGTACCAACTAGTATGAAAAAATGAAATCTATCCCAGCCAAAACCAGGGCAATCTGACATTGCAGCTAGGACAGGCTCGGCAAAAGTTATCTGATCCCAGGCAAAGTTGCAAATGTGGCAAAGTTGCAAATGTAGCAAAGTTTCTCAAATAACTTTGGAAATTAGAGCTAAGTTTAAGCTAAAATAGTCTGTAGTTCAGACAAAGCCTGACAAGTCCTGGAGCCTGCTATTGTTGTGAAGCTTAAGGCCTAGTACTGATACTTGACAGCACCAAACTGGCAGGGCTACAGATGCTGCTGGCCCAGTTCTAAACTTAAAAAAAACTGGTTGCCTCCAAGAATGTATTTATGCAGTCTTGTGGCATAGCTGTAAAGTGACCTTCCTGCATTTAGGGACAGATGCCATCTTGTCTTTCCATATGAGAATTAGTTTGAGATGGGGCTGAACTAATTTATCATTCGCAGAGTAGGAAATGAAATTTGAAGTCCTTTCAAGTCATTGCAGCTGCAAGGAAGAGAGCCTCGTCTGCTGTCCTGTTCCTGCCCTCTGAGCTTCTGCTCCATCTTTGCAATGCTTCTGGGAGACAATCGTGGCAAGGGCTGCATCCTTGTGAAAAGATGGCACTCCAAGGTCAGGCTGATCTCTCTAGGCATTAGCAGGTCCAGATGCCGAGCCGGTTTCTGTGGGAACAGTGGAAATATTTATTACTGAACAGCACTGGTAGTTGCCTGGTGACAATGATTCTGTTAAAGCAAGCTGCATTATCTGTCTTGGGGGAATATATGATGCTAGCAGGCTGGTCTTCGGTGACAGAGTGCAGTTTAATGTGAGCTGAACATTTGCCTCACTACTATTTTAATACAGTGAAAATACTGTCACAGCTTAAAATACATACTGTGTTTCTTTTATACTTGTACAAGTGTTATGTTAGCTAGTGAATGGTGGATAATTGCCTTTTACTACAATACTCTTTATATAGTCACAATGAAATACAAGATACATGTTTTATTAGTTGTGAAATAGCCAAGTTGACTTCCAGGCTTCTGCCTAACTTCAGTGTTTTAAAGATTAATCATCCTTGAAATATTTATAATGTTTGCTATTCTTGGCAATTTGTATTACCTGCAGCCGTGCCACCTTTTCCATAGTGGAACAAGTGATTGAGGAAGGCTTTTTCTGATAAAAGGGGGTGGCTGTTCTCTGCATACACTACAGTGCTTTCATTAGCAGCATCATACTAAAATTGAGAGTATTAAGTTCCCCATCTGATGACACATCAATCTATAAGCTGATAGAGGGTGAAATTCAACCTTGCTAAGACTATCCACTATTTAATTCTTGTTTAAGCCATTATGCAGTGCAGAGGTTCGTGTGCAGCCCCACTTCTTTCATGTCTAAATTTCACACTAAATGAGAAGGGAGATTTTAAGGGGGTTTAAGGGAGATTTTAAGGGGGTCAGAAGATAATGCTGGGTTTTTTTCTTCAGTTTCTGGCAAGTGTGTCTGCTCATAGGATCTTCCTGCTCTAAGGAGGAAACAAGATCTTTTACGCCCGGGCTCCATATCAGGAGTAGTGCTATGTGACGTCTTCATCAGTGGCATGGACAAAGGGATCAAGTGCATCCTTAGCAAGTTTTTTGTTGACACCAATCTGTATGATGCGCTGACATGCTTGAAGGATGGCAAGCCATCCAGAGGGATCTGAATAAACCTGAGAGAAGGGGCCACAGGAAGGTCGTGATGGTCTGCAAAGCCATATGCTAGGTGCTGCACCAGGGTTGGGGCAATTACAAGCACAAATTCTGTGTGGACAAAGGACTGGGAGCAGCTCTGTGGGTGCTGGTGGATGAAAAGCAAAGCGTGATCTGGCAATGTTTACTTGCAGCCTAAAAAGCCAGTTTTATCCTAGGCTGCATCCAAAGAGGTGTGGCCAGCAGGGTGAGGGAGGGAATTCTGCCCCTCTGCTCTGGTGAAACCTAGCTCTGGGGTTCCCAGCATAAGAAGGACATGGACATGATCAGAGGGATTCACCTCTCCTAGGAAGGCAGGCTGAGAGAGCTGGGGTTGTTAGGCTGGAGAAGAGAAGGCTTTAGCATGACAGTACAGCAACCTCCTAGAACTTAAAGGGGAGTGACAAGGAAGCTTCAGAGAGACCTTGTACAAGGGCCTGTAGTGATGAGACAAGGGATTGTGGCTTTAAATAAGAGGAGGGTAGGTTTAGATTAGATATTAGGAAGAAAATCTTCACTGTGAGGGTGGTGAGGCACTGGCACAGGTTCCCCAGAGAAGTTGTGGATATCCCATCCTTGGAAGTGTTCGAGACCAGGTTGGGTGGGCCTTTGAGCAACCTGGTCTAGTAGGAGGTTTCCCAGGGCATGGGGGTTGGAACTGGATGATCTTTGAAGTCCCTTCTCATTCTAAACATTTGATGATTCTTAATATGTATGGTGTACAGCAGCAGGGCATGTGGCTTTCTTTCTGAACTGCAGCAATAGAAACGTACTTGCTCTCACACCAGCAAGAGGGGGTAGGTCGTGTCACCTTTCAGGCCTGCAATATCTGATGCTTCTGTCCTTTGTAACCATTTCCTGACAAGACTGATTTCTGATCTCTAGTGACCAACTCTGTGCTCTGATTTTTTCAAGTGTTAGCCGAGCCATAAGATGTGACAGCATGTGAATTACAGTGTAGTAATTCCCACCCAGCACATTCAGACACAAAGATGAAGGCCAAATGGCCTCTGTGCAGTCAAGTGTGAATTATTGTGCCATAATTTAATTCCTCTTATATTTTACTGTGATTGTAAAAATGTTTTTATTAGTGAACTTCTTTAAGAAAAGTCACTTTTTAAGAAACAGACTTGAAAAGTACAACACTGAGCTTCTCACGAGGAGGTGTAAATAGCTTTGTGCAGTGAGGAGTTTTGTTACATCCTGAAAAATTGTATTTGTGTAGCTATTAATTCTAGGTAATGAATAGGTGTTGTGGTGCAGACATCTGCTGTCTGAAAAGCTGACCTAACTCTATTCATTTTGTATCAGCTGCTAGGCAGTTGCTAAGTAGGATGATTAGGTTTCTTTGTTTCTGACCTAGTCTTGATTTGATCTGGAAACCTTAGCTTGCAGCCAGTGTCTTGAGCCTTCCAAGCTTCTCCCAGTTCAGGCTATACAGATGTAATGGCTGGTGCATTTGGTTTTGGTCTGAGCAAGTGCTGAGCAAATGGACAAGGTGGTTCGGTGGCAGCAGAGAGCATCAAAGGGATCAGGATGATGTGTTGGGGAAAAATGAGCCAACCTGAAAATGGCTTGGGTGGTACTGGAGAGAAAAAAGGATGCTATGAAAGACTTCTAAGGCATTCTTAATTTTCCTTTTCCTTTGTCTTTCTACAACCCTTTAACATTCCTTTTTTTCTTTTGTTAAATTGAAGACAAAAGTCAAAGCTCACCCAGTTAAGGGTGCTTCAAGGTTACCAGGTAAAAGCCACCTTCCTGGTGAATTGTTTTTAAATGAATGAAGAGCAGCCATGTGCTTGAGATGGCAGGATCTTGGGGGTATTGCATGGGTCCCTCTTGGGATTCAGGAGGGTGTTGAGTTTATCCAACCACTCTGATTCAGGTCTATCTCTTCTGTAGTAGTCCCTGGCTAGCAAGTACTGTGAGCCTTGCTCCTCACTAGTCCTTGTTGTAGCGAAGCACAGAATAAATAAGGGATCACTATGAAAAGTGGGTACTTTCAAGGAAGTTACTCTCTGAAGTTTTACTCATGTTTTCAGCGACTTACAGCTCATCAGGATATTGATGGGACCAAAGCCGTTTCAATTCTGATGGAAGTA
Source organism: Orthonyx spaldingii (assembly GCA_013397795.1). Taxonomy (NCBI): domain Eukaryota; kingdom Metazoa; phylum Chordata; class Aves; order Passeriformes; family Orthonychidae; genus Orthonyx; species Orthonyx spaldingii. The sequence goes on from VZTJ01004192.1 coordinate 713,031, forward strand.
TGGGTATTAAGAATAGCATCCCAGTGTAAAACCACAATAATTTTCCATGTAAGTGATGCAATTACTGTGGTTTGGCATTAGATGTAAATACTTAAAAAAAACCAAAACCAAACCAAACAAAAAAGCTTGCCTGACTTTTCCAATTAAACATGAGAATGATCTCTCTATACAACCTTTTGGAGTTGATAATCCTAAGCAACCAGAATTGAAAAATGTAGTGGGTCAAAGCTGACTTATATGGGTACAGGTATCCCTTAGTCAATACCCAGAGGTACCATGGAGTATCAGGGCTATTTTCACATCTGCAGCTTTCTACACATTAGAAGACATCTTGTCCTGTGTCTTCCTGAACATGCAAGATGCTCCAAAAGGACTGGTTTTTGGGGTAAGCTGAGGTCCAGTAGGCTGGTGCAGTAAAGAAAGAGCAGCAGAAGTGAGCAGCTTCCCTTTCCTTATCCTCATGAACAGGGGAGATAACTGCCCGCCTTTTCCCTATTTGTTTTTACCTATTACATAATTACCTTAATTTGGCTGATTCCTGTCTACTTTTTTAATGCTAAACTTCCAGATAAAGCTTTTTTGCAGTGAAGATGACAGGAAGCTGCCAAGAGTTGTAGAGATCCTGCTGTTCTGGGCTGAGTAAAGGGGTTTGGTGGGTGAGGCTGTGCATCTCTGCCCAATTAATAGAGAAGTGCAGGACCAAAGGACATCTTCACAGACAAAGTAGCTGCAAAATGGTAGGGCAGAAACATTCTTTCCAGCACTGCAGGCGGGAAGCCATGGCCATTTTTTTGTAAGTGCAAAAGCTTGCTATGCCCATCCTTGCCATGCAGCTGTAACATCTCTTTTCTGGATGGAATATGCCCACAAATGGGTTGTCATTTCTGTTTTCTTCTTCTAATAACTTCAGCTAAGCTTAAACTTTGCTGGAGTTGGATAGAAAAGAAATTACTTCTAAAAGTTTTCTGGCCCTAGTTCTCTCATACGTTTAAGCTGGGCATGTTGAAGTATTCTAAGCTAAAATGAGAAAAGAATGACAGTGAGGGAATGAATTATGGCCACCTTCATTCTTGCACCTCCTCCTCAGTTGCTGCTAACCTGCTCCCACGAGATCTGGGCAGATCTGCTGTTCTCCTGTTTGGGAGAGCACCCTTTGCCCAGCAAAATCAGCAAGAGGCAGCTCTTTATTGCAAATGAAACTGCTGATTCCCCAGAAGATATCTCTAACATCCATTTTATCAACTTCACTCACGTTAAATGAATCTTAGAGCCATCTGATGTTTATTACCCCATGGCATATTCACTTGTTGTTCAGTTGTTTCCTTTATTGATCATGATTTTTGTGAATTGGATATGTTTGGTAATGTGGTTTTATTTGAATTTGGAAGACATTTCCTGCTGCTCAATGAGCAGCTCATCTGGGAAAGATGCTGTGGTATGGGAAAAAATTAAAAGCATGTCAGAGACTTCAGAAGATTTTCCTTGCTTTGAACTTCCCTGATTTCATCAAACAGTTTTGTGCTGGGCAGCCTCCCTGGAATATCCCTCCCAGTGCCTGGCAGGATGATCCCTGTTCTGTCATGGTTCTGCTCCAAGTTGTGGGATGTGCAATGGGTTTTTAGCCAACACTACACAGATGCTGCAATCTGCCCATTGTAGCAAGCGTGGGCCTGAGCTGGTGGGATTTCAGTTATAGTGCAGTACTGAATGCATCCCATAAACTCAAGGAATTATAATCAGAGCAGCATCTACTTTTATATATCCCCTTGTGCTTTGCTGTGTTGGGCTGCTCTCTGCAGTGCCTGATAGTGGTGGGTGCCTTGTTACACATCTAGAGGTGTACGTTTGTTTCCTGTAAGACTCACGGGTGCTAAAAATCCTTCTCAAGACTGTCTGTGCATTAGAATGGGCAGAGGAAGAGGTAAGGACTAGAAATATGTAATTTTGTTATTGTCACTCTCTCCTATACCATAATCTGTGGAAACTGAGCTGCCTGATAGATTTTAGAAGCTCAGTCAAATTGTCACCTGTTCTTAAGTCTCCAGAATGTGGAGCCATAAATAAATACAGCATTTTAATACTGAGTTTTTGGGGTCTGAAATCCCCTGGCAAATTGTTGATTCCATGTAAATGCACTTTGAATCTGGTTTGCTCAGCCCAGAGGAGTTACTTTGGGGAAAGCTGTAGTGTGACATGGAGGAGAGGGTACCCCGGGCTAATCTCTCAAGTCTTAGCGCTTGCAGTGGATTCACTAGATTGTGGGCTGCTTCCCTGCCCTGAGAGTTACAGCACTGTGCTTGGTCCTTATTCTCTTGGAAGACTGATCCTCTTCAAGCTCTTCTAGGAACAATTAGAAGTCCATCAGTGCTGCTGATTTAAGTGAGAATATGTTTTATCCCCCCCCCCTCCCCCAGCACCCCTTGTTGCTGAGGATCTGTCTCCAACTTTTAATTCACAGCGTCTTGTTCCTAGTACTGAAATGCTGGAGGCTGCAGTAAGGTCTGATTTAGTATCAGGGGAGCAGATGACAAAAAGGGAACTGGCTTTGGTATGTCAGTCTTGTGTAACACTTCTCTGTGCAGCGGGGTGGAGGGGGAGATGTGCCTGTTGGCTTGTGAGTAAGGCAGTGTGGCTGGCTGTGCTCCTCGTGTCAGGCTGGAGCGGAGCTGGGAGCTTAGCACCTTTCCACTCAAGGGTGTGGAGGAGCAAACCCATGTGGCAGGGGAAAAGCAGGGTGGTGCTCCACAAAGCCAGGGGCTGGTACTAACCCTGCTAACTGCTGCTTGCTGTGCATTTCTCCAGAGGCATCCTCTCCCTCTGATGTGTCCACTCCTCTGTTGGAGCAGGCCAATTGGCACCAGGGCTGGCAGGTGTTCCTGGGAGCAGGTATCCCCTTTATTCCTTCACTCTGAAAGACAGACTCATGGCCAAGTCTGTTTATTACCACAAACAGTATTTTCCAGCATTGCTGCTCAATTCTATGTATAGGTAGTTGGTAGTATGTTTTTAAGAAAGAATGCCTACTTGTAAGAGTTGTAGGAAAATCCAGATCACTTGATTTTATTTCTTATATGTGTGTTTATACACATATGAGGATGTATATGTGCTTTAAATGTAATTTTCATAGTGTATATATAAATAAACACATAGAGAGCTGGTCTGTCTAAACTTGGAGTAATGCAAGGAACATTTGACGTGCCTTCATGTCTTTGTTGTGACTTGAAATCCAACCTGTCATCACAATTTGTAATGTTATAGGTATTTGGAATTAAAAATCTTACTATTAGATATTGCTCTGGGGGAATTCTGAGGACTAAAAAATCTAATAATGTTTAGTTATTTTCCTTAATTTGATTGGGGGGAAAAAAATGGCTTCTTGGCCAAATGCCAAATACATAATGAATTCCCATCATCAGCAGACACCTTACAGTTTCTGAGCCCTGGTCACAAAAATGCTTGGAAGTCATGTGTTACAGTATTAGACAGCCATAAAAAAATAATTAAAAAAAAACCAAAAAAAACCTAACCTGCTTACCTTTATAACAAAACAAGTCTGGACCTGAATTTTGGGAGCTCATATTTGTAAGAAGCTGCTTTGGTGTGTCTTTAGCACTGCCACCTCTCCAGACACAGAGCAGTTGTCACGAGGCACTGCAGGCACGTCTTTGCATCCTGGCAGCTACAGTCCTTGTTTCAGATTGCACACCTGAATTCACAGGAGCCTTAGATTAAAGAGGGGGAAGACAATAAGATGGAGGAGATGAGGCACAAAATGGATGAACCTATAGTCTCTGTGCAGTGTCCTTGGGGGAACTTAATTAAAAACAGGATTGCGGATGCTGTTTAGTAGAAACCCAAATGGTTTAGACTATTTGCTCTCTGCTGTGATTTGTGGCGATGGTGCCAAAACCTTCCTAACAGGCCCCAGAAGGTGGACCTGCTCTGTTTTGATGTCTGGCTTGATGTGGATTCCCACTTTGTCCTGTGCACTCTGCCCTGGTAATGCTAGCTGTCGCCCATTCACCTATGTAATATATGAGCTCTTTTTGCCTTTCTCTCACTAGGATGTTGAATTGTGGTCTTTCTCTAAACAGCCAGCAGTTCTTGCAAAGCATAGTAACTTAATTATTTAGGGCCTGCACTGATTAGCCTCACATCTTGAGGCTACGCAGACTCTCAGCTGTGCAACATCTGGTGACAGCCCTGTTTCTCAGAGCCCTAGCCCTTGCACAAATACAGTGCCTTTCTTTTTTGGATAGTAAATATATGACAGATGTGAAATTCTCCAGCTCTTGGGGGAGTGCTTACATGTTGAATTTCATTATCCCTTGTTGGCCAGTTGGCAAAATGCAATCAAGAATAACTTTTCAGGAGGGCTGGTGTATCCAATATCACACTGGAACGCTATTATGGTGAGAAGCTTAGGGCACAGAAAAGTTGATACAAGGAGATGAGATCAGCCTCTCTAGCACTCATGAAAATGCAGTGAGTTAAAAAGGATAAACTCAGAAGTCAAAGGGAGCTGTGGTATATGAACCTTTCTGAGAGTTAGACTCACAAACGGTTTAGGTGCAAAGTCCATTTTAATGTTTCACTGTGTAGTGTGTGGTTATTATATTTGTTTATTTATTTATAATTTTTATTTTTAGTAGTTTGCACTGGGATATGGCAGTCTGAGTATCTTATGGAACTGGTAGCTGTAGAGCTGTCAAGTGTTCCTTAGTTTTTATAGATACATTCATTGGTGGTTATGTAGTAATAATGCTTACACCTCTAGAGCATTATGTGTGAAGCCAAATACACATATAAAATGGATAGTAACCAGATATACTACCTAGAAAGCAGTAGAAATAGTAGCTAAAGCTGTGGGAAAGAGCTATGTAGAGCTGAAAAATAATAGTAATGAAAGGTGTTTTTCCTGGGGAAGCCTGGGTGAATGTTTGTTCATAAAGTAGAATACCTGGCTTTGACAATATTAAAAAAAAGACAAAACAACACCTATTTTCACTCAGAGTTTGCTGTGATGCCTCTGGTGACTTCTCATGGCTTCATGTGTGTGGTGCTTTCTCCTGGTTGGGCTCCGTGTCTGAAGTGCAGAGGCGCCAGGCTTGGCAAAATGAAGATCATAAATGCAGGGTCCTCAGTTCTTGAGCAGAGAGGTTGATTGAGTTTTGCTTTTATTAGATTGCAGGGCTGAAAGGAAAGTCTAAGAGAAAATCATGCGAAGAAACTGAGAAAGCTATTTACTTCCTGACAGTAAAATGATGCTATTGTATAGTAGAGGGAGTGATGGGCTTATTATGAAGCTCCTGAAATAAGTTCCTAACATTATTTTTCCTTCCCTCACCTTCATTTCACTTCCTGCTTCCCAAACAAGGAGCGGAGAACTCACCACCCATGCCCCCACTTAAAATACCAACGCAACAGATCATCTTGTCTGCGGAGAATTGTCACTGTTCCTCAGAGAGGGGAGAATTGTCACTGTTCCTCAGAGACTGTCTCCAGGGTAACTTTGTTTGCGACATCCTCAAGGGGATGCCGCCCTTCAGATGATGTTCTGGGAAACAAAGCTTTTGCCTCATGCCCCCAAATCCATCGTATTATAATCCTTTGAATGTATCTGAGCACTCACTTGAACCCTGCAGAACGCACCAGACTGTCATGCCAAAGTAGGGCAGCACTGAATAGGTGTCAACAGGATGTCTTGCTAGCAAATGTAGCCGCTTATGTATTAAAATAGATGTTCAGTGAAGCAAGATCCTGGCTTGAACACAGAGGTACCCGGTTTACAAGCACTCTTTGTTTCAAGAGCTGTGCTGTTCAGAGCAGTTCCTCTCTTCGTATTGTTCCTTACTGAGTATTAATTGATGGCCCGTTAACTAATTGACTCCTTTTCAAATAGGGAACTGTAGTAAATAATTTATTGCTTGTCTTGGAGGTTATATGATGGCTGGGATTGTTGGAGTGGCACTTGCAGTCTATCCCTTTAGCAGGAAGAAAGGAACATAAGAAGGAATCTTAACTCTTTTCCTGCAACTTCAGTGCACATCACACATCAACATCAAGAATCTCTTTTCCTGACATACCTGTGTCCAATGCAGAAAGATCTGATAAGTCAAAAAATTTTTCGGTCTTGGCACTTGCAGAAAATAGTAGAGATTTCTGTGTGGTCTTTGAGTAAGTTGCTAGTTAAGTAAACTATCATTCCGAAAAGACAGCTTGTTTCATGGGCAAAAGAAGTGAGACAGATTTGTGTTTTAGATTCTTTCCTTTGTTGTAGAAGGTAGTGTGGGATGTCTCCACTGGCAGGCTCCTCACTTTCATGAAAGTTGCAGAAGTTGAATTATTTATGCTCTCTGTCCTTCTTGCCAGACAGGATTCCAAATGGACAACAGGCTGAAAGTGGTTAAGGGGATACTGTGCAGCAGACATGATCTACAAGCTCATATGAGCTTCAATACCCTTTGAGAACAAAACAAGCAAAAATCATCCCTTTTCGTATACAGTTGGTTTGTCACTGCCTGCTGCTTCCTTATGTGGATGGCATCTGCTGGCCCAACTTGTTCCCATTCTCTGCGTTAGCAAGGTTGAGGAGAACTGTAGGGGCCACAGTCCTCCCTGGCCTTGAATGTCAGAAGTCAGCGCTGAGGGAAATGCGGGCTGTCCATGCAACCAGACAGGTTCTGTCTGGAGACCTTTTTCACCCGTGGGCTTCATGTGAGCATTGCAGCATGAGCTGTGTTACAGTGTTAGCTGCTGATTGCATGTAATCTGTCCACCAGGATTTGTGGCTGAGAGGAACAAAGATGCTGTGGGAGCCTTTTCATAGAGGTAGGGGTCTCTGAGGCAAATGCTATGGCACCATTAAAATGCTGTAATAATGCTGTTGAAATAAAACCTTATTGGGTGCTATTGCAGATGGGGCTTCATTTTCACAAAGTTTCTGGACTTGACACCACTTTCCTGAATTTGACACCTTTTTCCGAACAGAATATCCAAATGGTCCTTAAATTCCACTGTGAGTGAAGTGCTTTATAGTAACCATGCAGAGTAACATGCTTAAATGAAACCACAGTGTTGTTTCAGTCTGGGGTTTCAGATTTACCTTTCAAATGCTTTTAATCTCTATACTGCAAATTTGACAGATGCCTTTTATTGGTAGAAGACTTTTCATCTACCTGACCTAAAGGACACGGCGTTTATTTGCATTTAGGCAGGAGTTTGTGGCACAATGAATTAGCAGTAAGCCGATACTTTAGTTCTTGTGTTTTCTTTGAGATTGCTTTTGTATTCTTTTGGATCATAACTTGAGTGCCTTAAATTTCACATGTAGAATGTATCAATGCTCATGGGCAATGCAGACATGTGGTCTGCTATGTACTTTATGGGTATGCCAGGTGCTATTAGTGTTTGTATCCTGTGCTATTTTTATTTTCTTCCACCTTTAATTCTGCTGCTAGTACAAGGTTGAATCTGCAAAGGCTATAATGAAAAAAATGGGAAGTATTAAAATCCAAGTGTTCTTGGCATGGTGAATCTGACTAGATATCCCCCCGTGCTGAGGCGCTCTAACTTTATCACATTTGTACTCTAAAGTCTTAAGAGCCAGAGACAGCTTGCTGGATAATTGTGGGATATCTAGCACAACATCTTGGCAGCCTGGGTAGTTTCTAGTATGTTTCATTTTTAAAACTTCGTTTAATCTTCCTAGTGCCAATGTCTGTTGCTCTCAGTCAGGTGTTGCTGTTCCATTTGCTTTGTGGTGGTGGTATGATCAGCTTTCACAATTGTGGTTACAGCTACAGTGTCTCCCAAAGGTTACTTAGCTGCAAGAAGGAAACAAAAAATTGTTGCAGCACAGCTGTAAATGTACTCTTGGGAATGCTGCCAGCATCAGCAGGAATGGGCACTGCCCTGGCCACTGGATGGGGAGTGATTTCTGAACATGTCAGGGTGTGCTTCATGTGGGACCCTTCTTGGTCACTAGGTGCTTTCTCCTGGGTTAATCTCCAGGTATTGGAGAAGGCAAAAAAACAACTGTAAAACTCTCATGCCCTGGCAATTTCTCTCCCTTTTCACCTGGCCTCAGAGGATTTATTTTTTTGTTGATTAATCCATTTATTTTCAAAATGGATTGCCTACTTGTTCTGGCTGATCTTGGATGATGATAAATTGAGGAGGCAGTCATTTTGAAAATAACATTCCACTGGCGTCATTCCTTGCTCTAGGTGATACTTTTTTGCCTGGTGAATAGAGTGGTGTCTAAATAGGAGCAACAGCTGGTCTCTGTGTGCATCACTAGACATGGGAGAGGCATATGGTTCAGGAGATACCCTTTCCCAAGGAACTGGGATAAAATCTGCTAAACCTGACCTTGTTCATTGCATCCTAGTGCTTGCTAAAGTCTGAGGTATTCCTTGCTCTCTTTCCACCTCTGTGGAGAACGTTCTTGGAGGTACATCCAAGAAAATAATCCAGGAAAAATATTTAAGTAAATTTTGCCCTTAATGGCTTTTATTAAGTATTTCCCTAGTTTTGGATCAGCTAGTTTAACAGCAGGCAGGGTTGCTGTCAGTAACAGTGTATGCTCGCAGGTCCTTGTTAAGATGCAAATAATTATTGCAACTGTTGATGTTAGAGACACTATGAAGATGCTGGAACTTTTCAAGCAAGGAATGATTCACTTTGCTCATGACTTAAAAAAAAAAGTAATTAAAAACCCCTTCTGTTTTGAGGTTTGACATTTTTCCTACTGCAGTGTGATTTTTCCCATCAGAGCCAGCTGTTGTCTGAGTTTTGGTGGAGGTATTCAATATGTTAAGAAAACTCTGTCATTGTGAGGGCTCCTGGAAACCTCTTACCTTTCATTTGCCCTCTCTGGATGGAAAAAAACAAATGCACGTGAAAAACGGGATTTTAGAGTTTCATGGTCAGGTCAGATTTTGAGCAATATCAGAGGAAAATGTGAGTTCTTTTCAGTCCTTTTGGGATGGCGATCAATTTCCCAACTAACGGGACCCTTCTAACCAGAGGAAAACTCTTGACTAAAACCAGCTTGAATTAAACCATATGTCATCAGGATTCCAAATGACATATTTTATTTTTGCCTTTTAGGTTGGTTTTTGGTGGTTTTTTTTTTTCTTTTTTTCTTTTTTTTTTTTTTTTAAATAATGTTTCAGCCTAATTTTCTTCTGGATTATTTCAAAATAAGCTTCCAGAAGGTACTCAGTGACTTCAGGATTGCTTTTGGGTGACTGGAGTATGTAAATGAAAAAAAAAAAAAAAGGTTACTTTGTGTTAGGCAGAAAAAAAATATCTCCTGCATCCCTGAATTTGGCATCATTGAGTTATATCCTGAGATATTTTGTGGCATGTCTTGTGATATGTAGTGTTTTTCTTAAAAGATCACCTGTATAGAAATGAGCAATTTCCTTAGACTGTCAACTTGTGTGTAAACATAAAAAAAAAATCCATATTGCTCTCAAATTTAGTGCAGGGAGCCTTTTGATGATGTGATTTAAAGTCATTGCCTCTCTAAGACAAATAAGAATTTGCCTTTGGTGACTAGAAACATGCATGTTCTATGAAGTTCCCTCTCACAGTAGTTTTGGTTTCCCATTTGCCTCTTGTGCGATTCACGCTACTCATTACTGAATAACAAATAGGGTTACATGGGCAGAAGGTTTCTGGTCCCTGGAGAGACTTCCTTGGAGGCACTGCCTGCATCTTTTTTAACCCAAGTCACACTGAGTAATGGTTTAGGCTGTAAAGGACAAGTGAGGCTGATAGTGAATGCAATTAAGCAGTAGGAAAATCTTCCCTATAGAGCTGGTAGGAGTGGGCTGTTGAGTGCAAAAATCCTAAGCCTTCAGTTACTTCTCATGCTCCTTGCCTTTTCCTGCATCACTGCCTTCTTACTCTTCTTCAGGGAGCCCCTTCCCCTCTCTCTGTCTGCTTGTCCCTCTTGCTGCTCCTTGAAGGGCTGCTGGCAGAAATGTGGGCAGGGTCAAGGGGCTGAAAGAACCAGGAAGAGTGATGAGCTTTGAGAGAGATTACAGGATTTTAAAAGAAATTAAAATGATGTGAAATTGCCTGTCTTAGGAAGGTGGGGCAAATGCTTTCAAATTTAGGCCTGTGCTGTTGTGGGCAATGCTTGAGGAATATATTCAGTTGATTTGACATCATGGGGTAGTTTAGTAAATGAACACCTCCACCTGCTAGTGTTTGATACCATTTGTTGTTGTCAGGTTTTGGGGAGCTAGAGCAAAGGCAAGCAGAATGTATGAATGTAGTGATTGGAGGGCAACTCTTTCATCAGTTCTAGTTACACGATAGAAGGCAATAAATAGATTATAACTGGGTAGTAGGTAGAATCAAATATATCTGAGGAGCAGAAGGGAATAGGTTTTTTTGCTTACTAGGCAGATTGTTTTTCAGTCTTGACTGCTTAGGCTGGTGTGTGCAGGAGGGCAGTTTTTACAAGCACAAGAACATCTTGTACCTTGCAAAGAGGCAGTGAGCATGCAGACCCCTCATCTTTGTGGGTTTTGCATTTTATAAGGTGATTTGCTCTTCATTTCTTAATGTCCTTCTATGCTTATTATAAGACAAACTTGGCCAGAGTGACTTAGCCAGAAGAATGGATGGAGAGCAGAAGACCCCAAAGACCTTTATGCACTGCAGTGTATGAGCAATATTCTCCACTGTCCCTGGGTACCAAAGGCACACAAATGCATTCTTCCACGACACACTAGATGTAGCTTTGGGTGACTCGGACTGTTGTGTCAAGTGACAGCCCCTGGCATATAAGCAGCACATCTAAGCTGTAGAATTAAGGGAGAGAAAAAAATCAAATCTGAATAATAACATCATTTTTCTTTCAATTTATTATTTCCTCCAAATTCTATGGTACAACTGTGCTGGAAAGTACATTTATATCAGCATGTATCTGTAGAATTCTGTTTGTGTTACTGACTTCCTCAGACTTGAAATATCAGTATTTAATGTAGCTCACAAACAGCCACATTGGGATGCAATCAGAAGACTCATGGAAAAATGCAGGTTTTTAATGCTAACCAGCTTGTAGGAAAAAAGGTATGGAAGCAGCTTGTACATCAGCACTGTAAAACCCTGGAAAAATGTCAGGAAGGTAAGGAAGTGTGGCCTGTGTGTATTTGTCAACATAGATGTCTATTATTAATTAGAAAAGTGTTCTACTACAAATTATGAAAATTAGCAGGAGAATGATTTCAGTTACTCTTGTTTGCTTTCATTAACTCTTTAGCATAACGTTCACTTCAGTCAAATAAAGAATGGAACCTTTTTGGTGCCTTTTTTGAGTGCCTCAAAAAGGGCCTTGATTTATACTCTACTTTTTAGCCTAATTAAAACTGATGATTAAAACATGCAAGTCCCTTAAGATGACTGTGCTAAACTGATTTTTTTTTTTTTTTAATAAGCTGAATAATGTTTAATGTTCAGGGTAAAACTGTCTGAAAATAGAATTACAGCATCTCATTATGCTTTGTATTTAAACTTAAGTAATTAACATCAACACCACCAGTGATTGTGGTTATTATTGTGCAAGGTCATACACAGTTACTAAAATGACATATGAGTGACAGTTCAGAAACACACATGGCTTGCATCTCCCAATACCAAGAAACAGGGTGGCAGCCCTTGTCTCACTGTCTCCATGTTTTCCCAGGAACTCATTAAACCTGATTGTGTGCCTGCATTTTGGAGAGGTGCAGTCGCTGTGTGTGTAGAAGGGCCCAACTAAGCTTTATCTGTGTTAGGTCAGCTAGTGATGGGAACGAAGGAACTGTGACAGCAGACATCTGATGTGACATCTTGTGATTTTGGTGACTGGATATTGTACTGTTCCAGGGTAATTGCCAGACTGACGCTGCCCTTACACGCTGATTTGTGTCTTGATGTGTTCTTGATGAGAAGTTTTTTCCACCTCTCATTTGGGAAATCTCAGATTTGTTGCTGCTGTTTGAACTTCCAGCCTTGCTTATGTTTGCCTGCGTTTATTGTTTTTGCTGCTGCTACTTTAGGTATAGAGGGGTTTACCCTGTGTGAGCAGGGCTCACCCCCTCCTCTGCACATTCAGAAGGGCTTTGCTGTGTAACCAGACTACTCACAAGAGCAAAGGCCAGGCAGGAGAAGCTGAAATCTTGGGATTTGATCACGTGCTGATCTTTCATCTCCTTGATGGCATTTTTTCCAGCACTTCTTGGGGCTGCACAGGGGGCTTTCCATGTGCATGGCACCCACGGAGATATGTGCTTAGGGTGGCAGGAAGCAGGCAGGCCATCATACACACTTTGCTCCTTGTTGGTATCGTGGCATGCTGCAGAAATCTCCAGAAATGAGCCTTTGACGATGTGTTTCCAACCTGTGGCTTCTGTACAGGGTGAAAATGTATTTTAAAACGCTGCAGTAGCACTCCTGCTTTTTATGTACTGCTGTTGTATTATATGACATGAAGGGCACTGTTTGGCTGCTACAGTGCATGATTTGGTCTGATTTGATTTTGCTTACTGATTTAGACAAGACAGATCACATGACTTATGGATAAAGAAACCCTGTACACCTCAGTCCTTTGAGGTGCTATAAAGCATCCTTTGCCAGAAGCAGAGTAGTCTCATTGCTAGATTACTTTTATGGGAACTCTGGGCAGCTCGAGTCTCACAGTCCTGCTCAAACTTGGAGGATTACAGCCAGTATTCTAAATTTTTGAGGCATTGCTCTGGGTCACATTAGCTACATGTGATGAGGGAAGTGAGTATAGTTTGTGCTTGGGGAAGCAGAGACAAATATTAGCTCTGTTACCATTTTATAAAAGCTGTTGCAAACCATCACTTACGAGAAACATGCACACACAGACACACAGTGTCAAAACGTGTGGTGGACTCTAGGAGAGCCTGGTGTCCACAGCACCTGCAGTGATGTGGGAGGGGTCTGTATTTAACCTGATGAATAGGAACAGTGCTTTTACCCTTGTCAAATTACGTCGAGGATTCACCAGGGGAATGAAACCTTAACCCTTCTTGCTGCATTGCATGGGGGTGTGTGAAGGATTTAAATAACGAGTCCTGCTGAAAATAGTTTCCTTGTATAAACAGTATATAAATGCTCTAAGTGTGGGACTGGTCTAGTCTTAAGGCTGCTTTAGCTTGTCTGCCTGCTCTTCTGGGAACTGTCTTCAGCTTCTTATATCCTTTACTTCTAGAAATTACTTACTTGTTCATTCTTGGGCAGGAGTGATTAGATCGCCCCTATTTCGAGGACAGCAAAATTCTTTGTACTTCAGGATCTTATGTTGCCTTTGCCCTGGTAGGATCCAAACACTTGGCAATATTTCAGCGACTGCAGTGGGAGTCAGATGCACACTTTGCTCAGGAAATGAACTGTGCTGGCAGAAGCCCTTACCCCTGTTTGATTGTACTAGTACTTTCTCTAGCTCTAAGGAGGATAACCCTCCAAAATACATTGGCTGTGCCCAATTAACTTACAGGATATGGTCCTTGGTTTTATGGTCCTTTGCCTTACCTAGATGTGGGCAGAAAGTTATTGCGGAAACCCATGTGAGGACATCAGTTTGAATGTGGACGAGCAGGTGCTAGTCTTTGTGGCAGTGTCCTGGCTTTGTTCAATTTAGTAGCATAACTGTAATTTCAGGGTTTGGGATACTTGGGTTTTACTCCAACCCCGTGCATGACCAGTGGTATCCGGAGGCAGCCCTGCTTCGCTGTGCTCTGCCTGGGTGAGCTGTGCCCTGCAGCTGCTGATTGACAGCTGTTCTGAGACCTCGGTGGTGCGACAATTGACACTACATCGAGTGGCACTGAACCAAAATCCCCGAAGGAGATCAGGAAAGATGATCTGGAGAGCAACTGGTCGCCTGGGTCGCGTCTCTTGGGCTCAGTTGGCAGCCCTCCAACCAAGGGACTCTTTCTGATGAGGAGGGGAGACCTGTCACCCTTTGGGTTTGCCAGCGAAACCCTCTCTCTCTCCCTGGGGCACAGCTCCTGCTGTCTTCTGTGTTGGCATACCTGCTAATGGGCTCTTAAAAGGTCTTGGGTCGTTGTTTGAATTGCTGGTGCTGTTCTGTGAGGCGGACACAGGGAGGAGGACAGAGTAGGTGATACCACAAAAGGAATGAAAGCACTGATGTGAGAGTATTTTTTTTTTTAAGAGATGGAACCTGAATGTTTTCACACTTCACTTCCTTGAAAAATAGAAGGTTTTAGCCTTCTATGCTTAATAGGTGGCAATGAAATGTAGATGTGGGTATCCAATGAAACAGAATATCTAAATTTGCTTAGTTGAATTATTGTCCTTGAAACAAATTACGCTTTCACTCTGTTTTAAATTTATAAGAAAAGCGTAATCCTTTGTACATTTATCTGAAAGCGTAATAGCCTTTTGTTTCTGCTACTCAGTCTTCTTTCAGGGGGAAAATAGGTGTTTATTCTGCCTAGGTTTTTGCAGTTGCTTACAGTTTAGTACTCCTTTGTACAGCAAGTGTCGGATTAGCTCAAAGCGCTTGGCTTCCTTGTTTGGCACTTTGGGACATGGAGGCACTCTGAATAGGTGTAAATAGCAGTTTATACGCATGGTAAATGTTGGGAAGCCTGGATTACTGGGAAGCAGTTTCAGAAACTTGCAGTTTATTTTAGCTTTGCGGTACATCCACCTTGGCTGCTCTTCTCTTGACTGCCACAAGGAATGAAGGAAGGTCATGGAAGGAGAGTTAAAATGCATCCCTTTGGTACTTTCTGGCTTAGCTTGCTCAACATGCTGTGTGGATCTTTTGACTTTAATACCTGGGTCAGATCGCTGGAGGCAACTCACCAGTAGATCGGCTCTGACCTCATCCCTCAGGACTAAGGATCCTGGAGATTTGATGCGCTCCAAGAGTTGGAGAGATGTTAGTTGTTGTGAGGTCTGAGGGAGTGCAATAAGACCTGGGAGACAGGCAAGTTCAATTCTGAAATTGCAGAAAATGCCTCATATTCTCCTAAAAACTTGCTGTGTGCTTTGGACTACAATTCATGCAACATTCATAACCGAAGAAACAAGTATTGGATGAGAGATTTCTTTCTTTTCCTGTTTTGAAGAAAGCTAATGCTTTATATTTTCTTTTCACTGTTCCTATACATGACAGATAAATAATTTAGTTGTTTTGCTTCCTTATTGGAGGAAGTATCTGCTTTAGAAAAAAATTAGATCTGCTTTTACATTTAATTCTCCTAGTAAAAGAAATGTGAAAGGAATTTCACTGAGTCAATGAAAAATAGCTCTATTACAATAGCTACTAAAGGTGAATATTAAAATTTATTTTTTAATGAAGTCATGAAAAGCATTGGCAATATTAACAGTGTGCTTAGATCTCTTTCCCTCTTTTTTTAATTAAAAATAAATCTTCAGGTTCCATTTATGTTAATGCACTTAGTAAATAATTTGGTAAAGAACTGCAGGAACGAGGCTTGGAGTTAACAACAAGAAGGAGAATGCAGTGGACTTGGGCTGTATTGTTTCCAAAAGACTTTTCTAAATGTTAGAAGCTCACGGTCCTTTAAACAGATCTCCCCACGCAAGGTCACCGCAAACCCTCTGTGCCAGGAGTTAAATGTGCCGTGGATGCACCGAGATTGTCTTGACATTTTGAGCAAGACACATGAGGATGCTCTCCACGTTCACAACAGTTGCTTCTTCTCATCAGTCTCTTTGCTAGCTCTCTCTTCCTGCATTTTGGTAGAGATTCTTATTTCCTCCTACTTTATCTGTCGCTGAATCATTTCTTGCTCTTTCGTTACCTACTCCCCTCCTCTCTCCAGCTGCCTTTTGTGCAAAAAACCCCCCCCTGGATAGGTTCTTTTTTTCTCTCTACCTTTTCTGTCAGTTTCTTTCCTTGTCTCCAGGGTGACCCCTTGCCCTCGAATGCCTGAACTGTGGCTCTTTGTCTCAAGATATGTCAGGAATTAAGTTCTCTGAGACATTAATCTGTGTCACCTTTATTTGCTTGGGAAGGTGCTGTGGATGTTTATGGCAATGCAGCTGTAGTGATAGTAATGTGAGAAGAACAGCTCTGCCTTTGCTGAAACTTTGTCTTTTTTATAGTTTTGATGAAACAGCCTGGACTGGGGGGAATACAGAAGGTCATTAAAAAAATTCATGAAACAGTGTTCCTTGCATCCCTGCCTAACAAGATCTGATCCTATTGGCATTATATCATTGACAGGATGCTAGAGTGCCATACTGATGTCAAAAGCATTGAGATAAATGACAGCTCCATTAATTGGGTAGGCATTTGGGCTCAACTTGGGAACGTAACATATTTTATAGGTGTGCTTGGGGCAACAGAAGGGCTAGCACATTGAAAAGTTACTGGGCTCGGATATTTACTGCTGGGTATGTTAATGTGAGTGCAAGCATTGCTCTGTCTGTGGAGCTTGCTCTGCTGGAAAGGGCGTTTAGGGATGCCGGGCACATCGCCTGGAAGGAGGTAGACTCTGCATATATCAGGTTTTTTCAGCTGCAGTCCCTTAGCACAAGGGGAGCTGTATACAGGCAATATGTGCTGCCTACTGATCAGGCACACAACTCCTGCCCAGGCAGGGATTTTTAGGGAGGTTTAAGGGAGCTACAGCTAGATCCAGCAAAAGTAATTAAGCACTTCAGCTGACATTGAAATCTGTGGGAAGATAGGAAGGAAGATACTAGAACTTCAATAGTTTTGTGGATATATATGTTTGTTGTTCAACAGAGCATAAACTTTAAAAAATACTATCTCTAAACTGCATGGGTTTGAGGTTTCCTGAGATGCCAGTGTTGTAGCAGAGGTACATGCAGATGTTTTCTTCAAGCTCAGTAGTCAGTCAGTGACAGAGGTGGTGGGCTCTGCCTCCAGGGGTAGCAAGGAAGAAAATGCATCCTTTGCATCCATTGTCTGGCTTTAAACAGACTGCAGAATTTGGTTGCCAGGAATCTGTGGAACAGAAATGCTCTTTTTGATGGTTTATCTGCTGTAGCATCACCTTCCGGGTGTCAAAAATATTGCTGTATTTATACTTCAAAAATTCCTGTTGGTACATGAAAACTGAGAAAGGTGGCTATTCTTTCTCTTCTGTGTTGTAGAAAGCACGGCTTAGTAAATTTTTTCTACATGGATAATTAGCTACACTTGTGCAGCTCAAATAAATGCCATCAAATTGCACAGCAACAACTGTGCTTTATTTGCCCAAAGAACTTATATTACTTACAATAACATGTGGGAAAAAAAAGATGCATCCTGGGCTGATTTTCACATTCCAGACTTATCTCTTGCGGGGACTGGCAGTGAGACATTGTTTTCTGTTTTCATTTTGTGAAAGAACCCTGGAAACCTGCAGTCTTTGTGTATATATGCCATGAACATTTAATAAGGAAATTGCAGAGACAATAAAATTGTAGTCCTGACATGCTTTTTCTTTTTCTTTACTTTTTTTTTTTAAAAACAAACAAACCCAAGCTGCTTGTCAGAGTTGAATCACACTTGCAGCTTCTGCTGCAGCCATCACCTGAAATTGGTAAAGAATTGAAATTGCAGCTGGCTCTGGAGACATGCAGGTTTTGGAGATAATGACGTTAAGGGGACCTTTATGGTTTATCTACTTTTCCAAGTGGCAGCCAGGATATACTCATTTTAACTAACATTTGTGCTTCAGGTGATTTTACATGCTGAGTAGGTCTTGAATAGTTTGAAATCCCTTTGCTTTTTTATTTCATGGTGTTGATTAGTTAACAGGTTGCTGTTAATAAAAACAGGGGATTTCAGTTATTCTGCCCTATGCTTAGCTGAGAGTTTGGACTTAGCCCCAGGCCAAGTGCAAAGGAGTGAAGGCATTGCAAAAGTGTGAGGCCAGGCTTGCAGTGGTGGGTGATCTCATTTCCCAGATGAGATTGAAACTTTCTCCCTGCGGAGGGTGGGAGACTCTGCAGGGGAGTCAGCTCAAACTGAATGCTTTAGCACAGCTGGTGTTGAAGATTCACAGTAGTCTCAGAGCTGGAGGGGATGTGGCTGAGCCAAAAGGGAGGGTAAGCTGCAGGCATATCAACCCATGCATTTATTGAAAACATCTTTAATGTGATGCTCATCACATGGATAGCACTGACTGTATCTTCAAAACTATCATAAAAGCAATAATGGCCATGGGGGGAGTTTATCAGAGGTAACAATAATAACCCATGACTCAGCTTTTCAAGGCACTCAGCCTTGAAACTCAACGGTGCTCAGCAGCTGTCACCTGCTGGAGTTGCCCATTGCTGTCAGAGGCCAACTCCCATGTCACAGCCCACTGTGACCCCAGAGGTCACCCGCAGAAACTGGTCTTCAGCTACTCCCCGTCAGCTCTGCTTTTGCCATGTCACACTTTCTTACATTGAAAAAGGCAGTAAGAGGTTACTAGGACTGTCAGAAATCCAGCTGTTGAGCTGTTGCCAGGCTTTAAAGGGTGTGATGATCACCATGGTTCTGATAACTCGTGCTCCCCAAATTGACAGCCTTTTGAATGGTAGTTTTGTTGTGTACTCTATCTCGCAGCTCTCCAACTAGGCAAGGTCCCCCAAAAATATTAAACTATTTTACATGGAAAAAAACCATTCAGGTGTGTGAATAAAGTTCTGCAAGGACCTCTTGGGAATGCTGTCTTCTCTCTCTAAGGTTCTGATGGAGAACAACCAGGAAGACGCTTGCATTTCAGATTTTCCCTATTGAGTCATTGTCTGACAGAAGCTGGAAAGGAAGTTGGTTTTTTCAGATGTCTTGAACATCAGGAGCATGGAGTAAAAACGGCAGTGGTAATTTTAGCTCAGAGGAAAAAGGTTTTGATGGTTTTGCAGCTGTAATGGCTTCACTTGAGACCAGATTTCTGTTTTGTTGCAGTTGTTGTCAGAGGTTACATTCACCAGAAACAGAAACTGGATTCTGTCTTCCTATGCCTCAGCTGAGTTTTAAAATGTATGATTTGTGGCAAGATTTTGCCGCAGGCAATGGGATTTTTTTTTTTTCCCCTGATGTTCTCTAAGAAATTGAAATTTATGACAAACATGGCTGTTTTTCTTACACCATCTCCTATTTCTCATCTTTAACATTCATTAGAGATGGTTTGTTCCATAAAATCCTAATCCTAAAGGAACTCAGTAGAGTGTGGCTGTGTGCATGACTGTGACAGTGTAGACTCCATATCTGCTAAGAAAAGCCAGAGGCTTTTTTGATCATGCCAAAATAATTTTGAGGGGAAAAGAGAGGAAAATTTTCCCATCCTGCCTAGAATGTTAGTGTCTCAAATATAATCAGTGTATAATTTGGGAGTGGGGAAAAGGGCATGAGAACTCCTCAGTGAAAATACTGGATTTCCAGTATTTGGAAGCGCTGTATTTTAACTTCAACTCTTTTTCAAAGTTGATAGAAAAATAAGCACTTGAAAATGAAAAAGCACTTGAGATTAGTTTAATCTCTTCATTTAAAAGATGTTTAAATTGGGCATTTTGACAATTTGAAGTTTTTGTTTCGCATGCACTTTTCTTTTTCCAAAAAGATTTCTCAGAATTTCCCTTCTTCTCATGAACAGATTTAGTTTTGACAGATCACCATTTTCTGATGAAAGAACAAGTTTTTTCAGAATATTCTCAGCCAGTGCTTCTGGGGGCTGTACATACTGAACAACACCAACCTGACAAGCATAATTTCTTAATCCATGTGTGTGTCAAGTAAAGTATAAAAACAGGTGCATGTTATGCTAGAATAAAATTGGAGAGTCTGTGGGGGTTTCATAGTTTCTTGGTATTACCAAGTAACGGTGTGACTTAAACTCTGCAGTTTTAAGTTTAAACTAAATGTAAAACCAGGTAGTTTTTTACACTTTTTTGTAATGAGAAAAATTACGAAATCTGGTTAAACAGTAGCACACTTTTTTTTTCTTAATATATAGTGTTGTCTGGCATGGAAGGCACATGCTATATGCATAACTAATAAATTATTTTGTGGGGAAAGCATTTGTACACATGGCAGGCCTTGAAGGATGCACTCTCACGCTTCTTTCAGAAAAGCTGCTTTTTTTTTTCCTGCTTTTTATCTTTTTTTCCCCCATCCAAAAAGAGATGTAACACATTACAAAGATGACACCACTTGTTAGGTGGGTCTAGAGCTCTTACAGGTGAGGATAGCAGGAACATAGCCAGCTGCTCTAACCCATAGGTCTCTGGCAGGCTTCTTGAACCAAGACTGAACCTCAGCCATGATCTCTTGTTTGCAGGTAAAAATATAATGGGAGGCTGGTTTCCTCCATCTCCTGGTCACTGGGTCCTCTTCTGGGTGGAGACTTCAAAGCCAGGCAGCAGTGGCTATCCTAAAAATAGTGGTGTTCCTGCAGCTGATGGTGCTTTCAGCTCATGCTGGGCTCTCCAGCTGTTCAAGGGTGGTCTCTGAAGGCCACCTCCAACTTTGTATTAGCCTGTGTGCCACCGGGCCTGGAGAGCCAGCAGCATGGATACAGATGTTCACTTCTCACTTCAGTAGAAATGTGACAGGTTTTTATCATAGGTTCTACCTCTTTTAAATCTCATTGTAAAATGGTGAGCATACAGCAGCAGAAGGAAGAAACCTCTGGTTTTTTTCTGACACTTGTTGCTTCTCTTCACCTCGGCACACAATAACCCCATCCTGTAAATTTGCACAGTTTTGTTCTGCAAGGTCCTGTGCACCCTCCAAATCTTGTTGGTCTCAGCAGTGAATCAGCAGTTCACTGGCCTGGAACATCTGTGGGATAGCTGCTAAAGCTTTGGCTGACTTCTTGTTGGATGGAATTTTAGCCCCTGAGTCACTTTGTCGTCACCCTCACACAGCTTCTGAGTGCTTGTCCTGAGACAAGCAGTGAGGTGAGTGTCGTTCATCTAAACTTCATTGCCTGGATGGAGATATGGGCAGAAGTAATCTGATAATTTGGGATGCCTGGACTAGGAAATGCTGTCCTGGATCAGGCTGGAAGGTAGAGGTTCTCTTGCTTTTTTATCTTTTGTAATTTTCAAATATCGATATTTCCACTCCTGCACTAAATTTCAGCTATAATATTTATTATTTTTTAAAAAGCACATATTTTTCAGTGCACTAAAATACAATTTTACAGAAACTTCAAGCAGCCTCAAAGCTGTAATTCTGTTGTTCCTTAGGACAGGAAATAGAAAGAAAGAGTAATGAAGTAACCAGCTATTTAGGTCTAGGTATTATTTTCAGCTGGATGTTGATGTACATCACTTGATTTCAGCAACTTCTGCTAAGTAAAGTGACTCTTTTGAGGTTTCTTTGGCTTACTTGTTTATTATGAGTGAAAATAATTGTTTCAGTGATTTTCTTCCTCTGGTGCTTCTGAATTGACTTTGTTATTTGAGGACTTATTTAGCTACTCTCTGAAATTGATTGTTACTGTGACTGTCTAGGCTACCCTTGTATTTCACTATAGGTCTTTATTTACAATGTGTACATACATTTTACTAAGTATTTGAAACACTTTTAAAATGGCATTACACATCTGTGCCACTTTGTAAGCTTCTTTCCCCTCTTTTAGTAGGAAAATCTTGAATGGCAGTGTAAAGTAATATCTTGCTAGTTTTATGCAACCTACAGATTTGATTAAAATGTGGTAGAAAAGTGCCTGTGATATGTATGAGGAAGTGAGGGCAAACCTTTCCTGAATCATTGTGTGGATCTCACATGAGGATTGCTGGGAGAAGCTGTAAAAGCTAAGTGATATGTATTAATAGAACCGTGCTAAAGATCATGGGAAAGTGTTTTATTATATTCCAGAAATATTGTATCTTTTTTTTAATGGTAATTTGAAACGGCGAGAAGAAAATGAAGTCTGGAAATTAATTTGACTGTTACACTGTAACTTTGCTGAGAGCTTACAGTAGGGCCCGTAGCACAATTAATTATTCTTATGTACTGACAGAGCTGCTTGACAATTGTACCATCTGGCTGGGTGTGGGATAGACTGGATTTTATCAATATTTATTTTATAATTAACCCCTACAATGCTAGTGCATATACAGGAAGAAGGAGTTTAGAGGTGGTTGGTTACTGCAGGGTGTGGACCGGGAAAGATATTTTGGTGACTGGGAAACAGAGCAAGATCCCACCTTCATGGGGATTGGCTCTTCTGTTGTGGTGGGATATCCTGAGACCTGAATAAAGGATTAACTGGGCATTGCTCATTGTCATATGCACCCATCTATGGGAGCTGGAAGATGGTCGCTTAGCAAAGTACTGAGTGTACTGGATTCCTGTGATGTCTTGTATGGGCTGAGCTGAAACTGCAGCTTCTTCTGCCCTAATAGGGTTTCTCTCTTTTGCCCTGTTATTGTTCTTATCAAACAGTAAGGAAGTTAATCATTAGCGAGGTTTCTTTTTCTTGACTTGAAAGGCAGTGACTTGGTGGGATGCAGAAATACAGACCTGTACATAACAGTATTACGCAAGTCATGTTCCTCTATGTAACAACACTAGCTATGCCACAGCAGAGTCTAAAGATATTCTGGATCTGAGGTTTTCAGCCTGCCTCTGTTCCCAGTGATTTTGGGCAGATGACAAGCCAGGCTGTGCTCTTGTGGTTGCACTTGGCTTTGGCATGTGGGTATTGAAGAGCTGTTTGCTCTGGTTGAATCATTAGATAGTAGTGATAGAGGCAGGCAATGTGTGTAGGGTTCCTGTTGAATGTTTCCCTTACTGATGTTTAGCTTTAGTTGGAAGATTGGCATGTGAGATGTGTTCTCCTCTGCTGTCATTACTACCTCCCTTCAGGGCTATCATTGAACTCAACAGGAGTTTTAACATAGAGTTCAGGGAAAGTGTGTTAGGCCAGTGGAATACTGGCAAATCTGTTTTTAAGGAAATACCTTTTTACACTGATGTAATGATATCTTACTTGATAAAGCAATAGGGTGCAGGGGAGAAGACAACAGCACATGTACTCCATTTTCTTTTCTGCACAATAAATGGATAAAAGTCAGCTTAGGTGAAATAGCTCTAATTTCCCCTTCTTTCTCACAATCACTCATTTTTGTTTGGGGGATGATAGGAGACACCTTACTCTTTCTTCTGTTCCAAGCAGTGAGAACACCCCTAGGGAAATTATTACTGGGTCAGGCTGAAGACTTGCTGACCCAGTGTCTTGTCTCCAGCAGTAATTAACAACAGATGGGGTGAAGGGAAAGGTAGTGAGAGAACAATGGCACATCTGCGATCTTCTGATGTGAAGACTTTCTAATCTGGAGATAACATCTGGACTGTCAGGTTAAAGCTACTGATGGACCTTGTGCTATAGGGATTTGTCTAGTTCTTTTGGAATGTCTCTGGCTTCTACACCATCCTGCTACAGTGAGTTCCCAGAGACGCTGTATGTTGTGTGCAAAAATACATCACTATGCTCATTTTGGAACCTTGTCTCTGAAAGTATTTTATTGACTTCCCTCATTTATGCTATTAGGAAGAGTGCTGAACAATTATTTCCTATTACCTTCCTCATACTATTACCGATGCTAGGCATATGTCAAAACTCTCTCTCTCTGTTGTGTCTTTTTCAAGTTGAAGTTGCTGCTTAATAATGGGGCTTTGTCCCTTTGGGTTCCTTCACCTGCATGCCTTGCAGCAGAATGCTGCCTCTGTGCACTCTCACCAGTCCTGAGAGCTGTCATGGAGGCAAGGGGAGAGGCAGAACAGTCATTTTCCTTCCCCCAACATTTCCAGCTCTCTCAGCTGGTGAAAACAGCTAAGCTGGGAATCCTGCTTTTGCACTGACTTGCCTTATGACCACTGATGAGCTTCTTGTGCTCATTTCCACGTGTCAGGAAGTCCACTGAGATGGCAGGTGAGTGGGAACAAGGTGCTTGCATGCTGCTGGAGCAGCAGTGAAGTGACCAGAGGTGCTGACAGCATTTGCCAAACTCGGGTTCATAGGGAAGATGCAAGCAGTAGAGTGAGCGTTGGGTTTTGGATGAAGTCTCATGTCAGTCCTTGAACCAAAGGTCATGCTGGTTCTTGTGACTAGTCCTTGGGGACCTGGCCCATGATCCCTGTCAGACCATGGTTTATAGAATGAGGACAAGAGCACTGATCTGTCTTTCATTGCATGGCAGGCAGAAAAACATGAGATGTGCCCTAACACTGCAGGAACTGAGTCTGCATAAGTATATAAAATAGCTTTGACTGGGGACTGCATTTATCTTCAGACTCTAGTTAAGATCCTTACATAGCCTTATCAGCGTATATGGGAGTAAGGCAAGATAACAAGGTCAATATCCAGACAAATTGAAAACACCAAACAACAACCAAGCTCTGGCATTTGTTTTGAGGAAACTAAAGTAAGGCATAATCTGGAAAAAAACAGAAGCAATTGGTGTAGCTACAAATATCTATTTTCTGATCTCTTTTAGACCTTGCTTTTCTTCATCCTGCTAGTATGTTGGTGATAAATGACTGCAGAATCATTGAACAGCACTGAGTACTGCTATGAATGGAGCTGTTGTAATTTGCCACTGTATTTTCTGATTTTTTTTTTTTCCTTATTTCTTCTCTTTCCTTGCTTTGTCTGCTTCCCTCTGTCTTGCCTACCAGTCTCTTTTTGTTTGAGAGTCACACGGGCATCTTGGAGAAAGTGTTGAAAGCCTGTGCTGATCGCTTAAGGAATTCTCAACAACTCTAAGAGGGAGGGAAAAGGTCTTAGGACCGTTTGTGTCTGGTTGTTGTAATCACTGTGTTTTGTGTGTTCTCAGTGCACACACCCGAGTATAACTCTGCCTGCTTCAGCATCCTGTGTTGCTGGGGTGCCATTCACAGTGGCAAAGTCCCTGTGCCATGTGATGGGGAATGTACTGCAGAGCAGGAGTGTTTGAGGGTCTGGTCTCTTCATCAGTGGCTTTCTAGGTAAAGATTTCAGGAGAAATGGATTTATTAACACAAAAGATACATTTGTTTTCTCTTTTATGCCCTGCTGGATGCTTTGTGTTTCTTGTATCCCTTTCTCTCTGTTTCTCGAGAAATCTCCATAGCAACACCCCTGCTAGGAAGAGGAAAGAAGCCAGGCTAAGAGAAGCAAGAGAGCAGCCTGTGAAAATGGCCTGGGTGTGTGCTGGAGTTGTAGCTTTACCATTACTAATTCTGTTCCTGAAGTAACTGTTCAGTTTGGGCTGTTACCGAGAAAAAGAAGCATAAGGTGCGGTGGTGCCAAAGACATTCACGAGGGGCAGGAATTACATCCTGGTTTGAAGTGACCTCTGGAATCACTAGTCCAACTCCCTGCTCAAAGCAGGACTGTTGTACATCAACTAAGAGTGTGATAGAAAGCAGAAGAAAAAGAACACGACTCTCACCATCAAACTAAAGAGCTGTATGCAAGATCTCAAAAGCATGAAAAAGCTTTCATTTTGAGCAAAATTCCTTTACAGGAGCAGGGTGATAGAGAAAGGAAGATGCGAGTTTGTGCACAGACCAACTTGGAGGATAAAGATAAGAAAACAACCATAAAATTTACGTCCCAGCTTCTGGGACAACAGTGACCCCAAAGGTAGGACTGAGAAGCTGTTGCTGGAAACAGTGCCCAAGGCTGCCCGGGGTTTGGGGTGTCCTTGCCGAGGGCAGGGCAGTACTGCTCCTGTTGCCCAAAGCCAATGTGTGGGAGAAGGCTGCAGTGACTCCTTTAGAGAGGTGACAGTTCTGACTCCAGCATATAATTTCTGGGGAGATTAAAGGCTCTCTAGCACTGAATCCACATGATGCATGCAGGTTAGCAGGAGGGAGGGTGGAGAGAAAGCTGTCTGAAACACCCAGTGAAGGGCTGGAAACCCTAATGCAGGAGCAGACCTGGAGCACGGGAGGTAGGGACCTACTTTCCCTGTGTGTGCAGTGCTAGAGGAGGTTGCCAAACATTTCACTGCCGTATTTTACAGCTATGCTGTGAGTCAACAGCCTGTTCAGTTTGCTGTGGATTGCCAGGCCGGCTGCTGTATAATCCCAGCCACGCTGATAAGTGCAAAATATAAGCCTAGGGAAATATGACCGAGCCTTGGTGAGATACAGTGCAATCATTCTGTGCCCTGCAGGCAAATGCAAGCGTGTTGTGATACCAAGCCCATGCAAGTGGAGAGGTTTTTGCCTGGAGGTTCATGCAGCTGACACACAGCAATACCATTTGTGGCGGGGCATGGGTGTAATCCTAGGACAACCCTGGAGCAGGGGGCCAGAGCAGATATCTGGGCCCTGTCCAGTATTTGAACGTAATGTGAGAATGCAGCTGAAGGATATGAATGTCTACAGGGCAATGTAAGGATAAAAATAAAAAGAAGCCTCTTGTCTCAGCCTTGTCTCTCACTCCCTCCATCCATGCAATGCTTGTGTGGCTTCTGAAGGATAAAGTACTGCTGATGTTGGTGGAGAAATCATCACATCCCTTGAAACTGCCCCATCCTTGGTGTGTGGCTGACAGCATTGAGAGCCTTTTAGCAAACTGAAGAGTTGGTCCAGCCCAAGGCCATGAAGGAAGGTGCAGAAAAGGAGCTGTCCTTGTTACCAAGGAGAAAATACAACTGCTTAACTCAGGACAAAAACAGCCATGGCTCAGGGTTATGCCAAGTTAACATGGATAAGTCCCTCAGCTTCCTGACTTCAGGAGGTATTGTTGTGTAGCTGAATGTCCTCACGTACGGTGGAAGGGCTTTCAGGCATGGAGATGGCTGTTGATGGCCTTCTTAAAGCAGGAACACAAAGATGGTGCCGAAAATGATCACTGGGAAGGACAATACTATGGTCTGTGCGCTCCTAGAGGTGGGATGAGGCAGAGTATAGGCAGGCTTACCCAACAGAGCCAAGCTCTCCACCACTGATAGCCTCCAGCCTCCTCATTTCCTGCCTGCTGTCTCTCTGCTCTGGTACCCTTCCTGAAACAATTAAAGGGAGAAAAGGAAACAAAACCCCAAAGCCCCTTAAACCACTGTATGGGATTCAACTAAGCTTTTTTGCTGGGCTGGAACGAAAGGTTTCCTGTAGGTTCTCTCTGTTTATTTATTTTGCATAGCTGTTTTAAATTGCATTTAAAGAAATATAAAGAAAAAAATCTTTGTAAGGAATTTGTTTTGTTTGGAAGATATTTCAGTGGGACAGTGTTGGCTGTGTGCTTAAAAATGAGACAGGGAGATATTGTTTGAATGTTTCTTTCCAGTTCTGGTGTGCCTTACATATTTCTTTGTTCAGTGTGAATCTGGATAAATAACACATGTGACTGAAACAACTGCCACAAACTCCTGCCTGTGGCTTTGAAGTTCAGTAAAATTGTGGCACCTCTTTGTTTAGTTCTGCTAATAAATATGGTTTAATTTTAGAAACATGTTGTTTTTGTCATGTCCTTGTCTGGCACAAGATACACAGAAATAAACTCTCAGTATTTACCAGCTTCACCATGCTCTGTGTCCATGTGTTGAATAGGGATGCTGATGCAGTAAACATTCGCAAAAACAGGAATTGCTGTATAACCTAGGTGTCCTGGACACAAGCCATGCTAGAGGAGGGTGGAGCAAGGATAATTTCCAGGACTGTCTCCATATGTGACAGATTCATCAACAGGCATCAGTATCAGTCACAGGCATCAGTCAGGATAATTTTGTATTTGATAATGGTTTTTTGTTGCCACTGGTGAATAAGGATGGAAGCAGAAAAGGCTGCTCACAAAATGCCTCCAGTGTCAGCTGAGCCTTTGGAAGGTTTTTCCTGTACTGCTCTAAAGGTGGGACTTTTTTTGCAAAACTTTCTGGCTCTCAAGAGCCCTACCCTAGCCTGGAAGAGCCTCTGCTGGGTGTGTTCTGAATCTGTCAGGCTTTGTGGCGGCTAGGATGGTCTCTTGTGTAGTTCTGTGGCTGGTCCTCAAAGTTATCTCTGTGGAGAGAGATATGGTTGGGTGGTGACAAGGCAGGGAAGGCTGATGTGATGTTTTCCCCTCACAGATGTGTTGTGTTCAGGGACCTCTCAACACACTGCTGAAGTTTTCCTGTCTCCTTTGGCATTCGAGCAGAGACCAAGATTGAGCTGGTTTCTAAATTTGGCTCATGTTGTGTGTCCCCTGCAAGGCATGTGCTGGAAGCAATCTCTGTGTGAGAAAGAAATGAAGGAGGAGTGGGTGAGCACCTTACCTTTAGGTAAGGAATGGGACAGTGGGTGAAAAAACAGTTTAAAGTTGGTGTGACAGTGTGCATTACAGGCAGGTTTTTAGGAGCTTATCTTCCACTTTTTGGATGGCTTATTTGTTTAATTCTAGTCAGCTCAGTGAATTAAACTTTTTCGCTTCACCTCACTTAACTTCTGTGTGCAGAGAGGCCTAAGCAATTGATATGACTTTTGCTTTTTGCGGCTGTTATTTTCTCAGGCGTGTTTTTGATTACTGTTGTCTCTGTTGCAGTTGTTTGTTCTTCTGCGAAAAGGATGCAAAGCGCTCGTACTCTGTATGTATTTTATTCCTTTGTCCTCACTTGCATCAGTTTAAAAACCAAAAAAAAAAAGGCAAAGAGGAAACAGAGAGAAGCAGAGTTCCCTCCTTGTAGACTGTTCTTCCCAAGGGACGGGTTTCCATCCAACTCTTAGAAGGTATTAAAAACAGAAAAGCAATATGTTACTTGGATTTTCCCTGGAAGCAACTGATTTAGAGATTATAGGAGAGTTGTGTCATTGAGCAGCTGAAAAACCAGTGATGCTTGTGATACTGCATCTCTGCCATTTCTATGCTTTGCTTTTGACATAAAGCCTGACTTGCCCAAGGCACGATAATATTCTGGCAAGACACACGTGTGTTGTTGCACCTGTGTGACGTAGATCTGCGAGTTAACAACGGGGCATTGTTTCACTAAAGTAACCATAACCTCAAGTCCTTTTTCCTCCTCATTTCTGTCTGTAGCAGTACGCAAACGCTTTGGATTTGATTTGTGTAACAATATTATGATGTGCCCATCTTATTACAGGCTTCTTCTGAAGCCTCATAGAGGTGCAGTTGACATGTTATCTGCAGCCTGTGTATGGAGGTGGTGGGGGGGCTGATTGGCATGCTATCTTCTCCCTGTCTGCTGGTATTCGTATTCATATCAAAGAAAGCTGTTTGGTTCCCTTTCTCCTGGGCAACTGCAGGAGTCAATCACTGCTCCCTGATGTGAATGGCAACAAAGAGAAACTGTTCATTGATTCAGAGCAAAAGGGCCCAAGTGGGTGCTTTGATTTCAGAGAAACTCTGCTCTGCAAGGGATCTGCAAGGTTAGACTGCCAGTGTTTTTGCAAGTTTTGTCCAAATTGTGACTCCCAAAGTGTTTTGGCAATAGAGTGGAAGGCAGGCAGGCCTCATGGATAATTTTACATTAATAACTATGACTTATATGTGCCAGTGTAAGACAAGTGATTCCACTGTGAGAGTCAGACCATAATTAAATATCTAACCCTGTAGTGGGGCTATGCTGGTGGTAAATGGGGTATTGACTTTTGACTCCTATTTTGACTAAAACTACAAACACAGTGTAAGGACTCCAGCAAATCCCAATGCCTAAGGTGGTAATGTATTCTGTAAATCAATACTATATTAGTAATAAAAATGACCAAAGCATGCATCCATTAAGAATTCGTAATAGAAATTTGTTTAGGTTATATAGTGTATGTATTGATTGCTGCTATTTAAAGATAAAGTATGTCTTTCAAGCAGAGTGCTTATATATGTAGCTGCCTGCATTTTAAATTCATTTATTTTTAATATGAAGATGGACTTAATAACATGGGGAAATATGTATGAATAAAAGTCAGTATTTTATATTGCAAAATATTATGGGAATATAAGTGTGCTGAGAAGCCTTAAGTAGATGTCTGATGTTTCTGAAACCTAAATCTTGGACTTCAGCAAAATAATAAGCAATATATGTGGCAGCCACTGTTTGCAGCTCTAGGCTTCCAGGTAGCTGAAGTTTTTCTTGGCTTTGTGCCTTTACACTGAATTGCTTACCTGTCCATTTTGTGGTGCAGTGCATAATGTAACCTGATGTAATATAGGGATGCTGTGCCCTGCTTTGCCTGACTGGCAGGGACAGACCTGTGGTACAGAGCTGCCAGCAGAACACAGACCTTGCTTCTCTGCAGTGCTGCTGGCTCTCTGCAGCTCCCACAGCAAGGACGAGGGACTGCACGGCCAAAGAACACTCACGGGGCAATGCCAGGCTTGGGAGCACCTGCAGCACCATGACTGCGAAGTAGGATTTGGGGAATAATGCCCCTGACCCATCCCAGTAACATCATAGCAAGCCCCTAAATGTCTCTGATGTTGGTTTAATATTGTAGGGTGTACACCACTGAACCTTCATGTAGCTAATAACACCGAGAGGCCGGTTAATAGCCTTTGCAGAATTGCACTAATTTATTAGCCATAATAGAAGGCACAATTAAAAAAACAACAACAACAACAAAAAAAACCTCAACTACAACACAAATATAACAAAACAAACAAAAAACCAAACAAACCCAAAAAACAAACAACCAAAAAAAAAAAACCAACAAAAACCACAAAACCAAGAAAACCAAAGCCAAAAAACCCCAAGACAGACAAACCTACTAAACACATAGCCTTATCTACACTTTCATCCATCCTTCTAAACTTACTCTGGCTGATTAGTCCAGGTCCAGTGCGTCTGCATTGTTACCTTCTGTCATGATGAAGGGTGGAGGAAACAATTCACATGCCATAGCTGCAGTCTTTGTCTCACTGCAGCAAATAAAAAATGTTTTAGATTACACAGATTATGGTTCATTATGAAAACAAAGCAAGCCTCTGACTGAAAATCCCATCTGTTGGTTTGCATTAAGCAATTCCCTTCCTCCTCCTTGCCATTTTTTATTCCTGGGATTCAAAGAAGCTGTCCTGAAACATTTTTTATTTCTATTTACAACCATTAAAGGCAGTATACAAACCTTCTCTTTGTGGATAAGCTCAGCAGGTATCTGCATAAAAGCTTACTGATGGTTTTGTGTTGTTTGTTTGGGGTTTTTTTGTTGTTTTTTTGTTTGTTTGTTTGTTTTGGGGTTTGTTGTTGTTGAGATTTTTAGTGTGAGGTCTTTTTTGGGTTTTCTTTTTTTTTTTAACTCTAGGTTAAATCAATAGGTTCCATGCAGCCAAATGTCCCCTTCTCTTCCTGTTCTCTTTCCCCTAAATCTTCATAAGTCCTTAAAATATAAAGAANGTGTTCCACAGTAAATTGTAAAAAATATGTACCTTATTTCTATCTCCACTTATCAGACTTCAGCTTTCAGATCTTGAATTTTGCTTGCCTTTTTCTACTAGATAAAAGAGAACATCTTCCTTCAGTAGTTACCTGCAGACTACAATGGTCCTTTAGACTAGTTAGACTAAGTAATTTTGGTGGCTCATTTGTTAAACTAGCTTTCCAGGCTCTATATGATTACTTTCTTCTTGATTTTTTTTTTTTTTTNTTTTGGGGTTTGTTGTTGTTGAGATTTTTAGTGTGAGGTCTTTTTTGGGTTTTCTTTTTTTTTTTAACTCTAGGTTAAATCAATAGGTTCCATGCAGCCAAATGTCCCCTTCTCTTCCTGTTCTCTTTCCCCTAAATCTTCATAAGTCCTTAAAATATAAAGAAACTCCTGTGATCAATAAACCGGACTGTTTGCACAGTAGAGATCTCACCCAGTAATTTGTGAATCAGGCATTGGTATGTTCCAGAAAAAACGCTCAGTCATTGTTTAGGGACTTCAGCTGATAAGGAACAAATGAGATAGATATATATATATATAGATATAGATATATATATATATATATACGTAAAGTGTTCCACAGTAAATTGTAAAAAATATGTACCTTATTTCTATCTCCACTTATCAGACTTCAGCTTTCAGATCTTGAATTTTGCTTGCCTTTTTCTACTAGATAAAAGAGAAACATCTTCCTTCAGTAGTTACCTGCAGACTACAATGGTCCTTTAGACTAGTTAGACTAAGTAATTTTGGTGGCTCATTTGTTAAACTAGCTTTCCAGGCTCTATATGATTACTTTCTTCTTGATTTTTTTTTTTTTTTTCCTTGAGTTCTTTTGCAAACCCTTTCAAAGTTTCTGACAAACTCTCAAGTGTAGGCACCACAATGTGTACATATTCTAGGACTGGTCTAATTAACACCATATGCAGGGCAATTTCGTCTTTGCACTTCTACTTATTATTCACCTCGTCATCCTCACAGAGATCATGTTTGCCCTTTGAGCTACCGCGTGTCGTTCAAATCCTTATCAGTTATGGAAGCAGGCTTGTTTCAGAGTGTCTGCTTGCGAGGCTGTGGTCTCACATAATGAGCACTTCTTGTGTTCTTACATGGACTTGTATTTGTCTGTGTTGGAGCGTGGTCTGCTCAGACAGTGTGTAGATCAATCTGCAAAACCGACAAGGTCCGTGTCATTACTTAACATTTCATCAGTTTTTGCGCTGACTGCAGATTTGGCAAGCTCTGAGTTTATTTTCTTTCAGATCATCAAGAAGTGTGTTGAATGATTTTGGAATGATGAGGTTCTTGCTGAACTTCCAGAAATGCTTCAGCTGGGATGACAGTTCCACATTTACATTAGTTTTTGAGAAGCAACAGCTAATGCATTTTTCCTGTGTGCAAGTGGACTTATGTTCTGTTTTCATACCTTTTTTTTTTTTGTTTTTTTTTTAGAGCTTGTTAGCTCTGAAAGTGCCTGAAATCAAGCTAAAAAACAGCAAGGGGGTTCCTAAGAAACTTGTGGGTTTCTTCCAAACTCCTGTTCTTTGGATTGAAAAATATTGGGTATTTTACTATTACATCTTTCCAAATATCTGCTAGAACAGAAGGCATCTCTTTATCACTGTGAATGATGAATAATTCTATTTGTCTCTTTCTAAAGGCAGATTGGAGAGAGTTCCTGAATATTTGTAGGGAGTTCAGTTTGTGCTTGATAGCTGGTTGTCTTTGACCCACAAACCTTACTAGTTTAAAAATAATGATGCTTCTTTAAAAAATCTGCAAGCACGTTTTTTCTTAGTTTGATGGTCTACAGTTATTTCACTTATATTTTGAGCTTTTAGCGCTGCATGTTTGTGTTTCCAAACTGTAATTTGTACTTGTTAACTACATTGCTGCTTCTTTTTTTAATTATTTTTTTTTTAAATGAGGGTATACTATTTAACAAAAGAAGCTATTTCTCATGGTTGCAGAGTTGGGGGTTTTGTCAGCTGGAAACAGACTTCTCAGTTTACAGTCTGCATTTTTGATCTTAAATCTTCATTTAATTTTGTGTGAAATATTTGAATCTATGAGGAGCTATCCTGGCTAAAATCCTCAAATATTTGTGTTACCAGTCAAGACTATGGTGTTTTTTTGGTTTTTTTTTTTACTTACCAAGTAAAATTGGTTTGTGGTTATTTCCTCATAGGCATCTGTGTGTTTGGTGATGGTTTTGGTTTCGCTTGTTGTTGGTTTTTTGGGGAGTTGTTTTTTGTTTGTTTGTGGTTTTGGTTTGGGTTTTTGTTTGGTTAGATTTTTTTGTGTCTGTGATCAACACAATCAATAAGGGCACATGTTACAGTGCATCAAAAAGACTGGCTCAACAACAAACTTGCTCAGTGACCTTTTGTATTTTGCCCAGGTAGTTCCCCCTTGAAAAACAGATTTTTTTTTTTTT
>VZTJ01004192.1:746800-772150 GCA_013397795.1 Orthonyx spaldingii
TTTTTTTTTTTTTTTTTTTTTTTTTTTACCCTGCACAGTTTGAGGAGCTTTATTACAGAATAATGGTGGGACATTAGAAGAACTGTAAGCAGAAAAATTTGATTTCTTTTATGAAGGTTTCTCCTTGCGCTGCAAAAATGCCCTTGGAGGGGCAGAGAATTCTTTCCTCAAATATGAAAAGGGAGCACAAGATAATGGAAATATGTAACAATTTTATTATTAGAAAAAGCATAAAATTCTAAATGTGAAGTGTAAATAACTGTAGAAGAACAATGCTTGAAACAGATACAAAAGGAAATGGATATTACAGATAGAAGAAAAAGTGCTTGAAATGGATCCTTTGTTAGATAAAAGTCAGACTCTATTTAGAAAGTCCACTTAAATGTACGGCAACATAATTACATTAGAAATTTAATTAATGATCTCCCAGAAAGTTTTCTGGAAACCTTTCTCTGGTGGTTTTTGGTTGTTTTTTTTTCAGCTTGAAAGAATCCTTCAAAACCTTTTAGGGGCAAACACACAGGGGATTTAGCAAATGTCACAAGCCAGTGCTGGGAGGAGGTCTGGCTTGCCTGCAGGCTCCTGCCTCCCAGTCTCCTTGGCAGGTATCCCTAGCCCTGGATGTGGCAGCACCCCAGCCTCACCTGTGTTCCACACCCAAACAATCTTGAGTGAAGCTGCCTGGACCATTTTCTGTCCTGAGAGGCCAAAGCCAGGGGGCTGTAAGCCTAAGGTCAGCATTGTTTGTGGTCTCCCAAGTCGTCCCTGGCTGACAGGGACTGCTCGGTTGGGAGTGCTGGATCCTGTGTCTTTTTTCACTGATGAGGGGAACTGCATCAGATGCTGCAGTGTTCAGGTGTGCCTAAATTAGCTTTGGCCTCCTGGTTTTCCAAGAGCCATTTCTGTGCCCCTCTGCCTGAGCATCCTCTGGTGTCACAGCAGTGCTGGGGCTTGAAAAAAGTCCTACTCTCTCTGCCACCTTATCTGTAGGGGAAGGAGGAATGGACTCTTTCATCAGGTTATTTTGTTGAAAATATTTCTTTGCCTTTGGGCCCACTATCTCTCTCTGATTAGGCTGGGCAAATAGATCCTGGTTTTTGCTGCCAGAGAGATCAGCAAAAGATTTACTTCTTTCATCTACCTCTTGAAGGAGGACAATTTGAAACAAGTTTTAGTGATTGTGTTTGTTTTTTAGAAAAAGGATAAAAAAGGAGTTTTCCATCCATCATGGTTGTTTGCAGTGGTTTTCTCATGAAGCAACTCTAGATAATTTTTTTTCAGCCATATTTTCATTGAACATTGTGAGCATTGTGCCCTCAAGTGTAGCATCTGCACCTGTTTGTTACTCATACTGCATGATTATCCATTTCTGTGCCACTGTAGCTCGTGCTCCTAACCTGCACACATTTCCTCTTCTCTTTAAAGTGTCCTTTGGGGCACAGACCCTCATTTTGTTCAGCTGTGCACATGGGTGTCTGTGAAGGAGCCCTACAGTTTCCCATAGAACAAGTAATGAATCGTGATATTCAGTGCTGCAGGGACTTTCATAAAGCAGGGCTGCCTTTTAACCAGTACCAGGTCGGCTGGTTTGCTGTTGTTGGTTTTTTGTTTTTTTTTTTTTACTGAGCACGAGATCTCTATGACTACTTACCCTTGTTATTGCTGCTTTTCAAAATGCTTTTTAGGCTATTGCTAATCATTTTGAGGGCTGGAGTGGAAAATGAATAGAGACTTGTATCCTGGGACACCTCCACAGCTGGTGGGGTGTGGGAGGGCAGGATTCAGAGCATTTATTGCAGATAATAATGTAGTAAGGTGAGTTTGGCCACGCTGTTGTGTCCTGGCTGCCCCAGATCTGCAATGACAGCCCTGGTGGTACCACAGGATATGCATCTCTACCCTGCTACAAAGCCCAGAAGCTCTTAGCTGTTCACATGACTCTTCTGGGAGCAGCTGATATATGTCCAGGGCATTTCTGGGAGCCTACAGATGAGCATTATTTCAGGTTTTGTTGAGTATTTTTTGTGACTCACCTTGAGATGGGGCAGTATTGTGTGTATGTAAGTATTGTATATGCACATGCATATCTAGGTATACAGTGTTTCTGAAGCAATATTTGCACAGGTTATATTAGGTGGTAAAATAATTAAGCACAGTGCTTGCTGTGAGCAGGTGGGTGCAATAGGAAACTTCATCACTCAAGATTTTAGTTGTGTTTCCTAGAAGGTGAACCATTTTCTGGAGTTAATTCATTTGTATTTTGCTATTTTCTACTGAGGAAAAAGGGGTACGACAGCCAAAAATATGTGATTTCCTTGAAAATCTGCTTTTACTTTGGATATATGTCTACCTGGAGTAAGTGTGCATGTTTCTGTTCATTCCCCAAATTTAATTCTCCCGTTGTTCTTTATTTTTAAGATTGAGGGGAAGTAAATAAAGTTGTCCACTGTTCAGATGAATGCATATGCTTCTGCAAAGATCTTGAAGCTGCTAGTTAACTTTGAGGTGAAAGCCTTGATATTTTGAGGTCAAAGGAGGAGGGGAGTAAACGCCATAGAATTTGGGGAGTCATGATTCAGAGGACTGGAAAGAATGGCTTGGCACAGCCTACTTGTAGTTCTCGTTACTGCATCAGCAAAAAGGGATCTTGGCTCTCATGTTGGTGTTGCTGAGATGGAGCTCATATATGGCATGCTGTGGAAAACCTCATCCAGCAGCTGGGGACCAGCTTCTTTTTAGATTACTCACAGGTCTTGCAAAGAAGTACCCACTGGTTTATAAAGATCAATGTCCTTTAGGGTGTGTTCAGTGGGGGACCCCAAATGTCATCTTGCCATGTAGAAAACTACAGTTGCCATTTTGCCTGTTTCATATGTATCGTGCCTTTCCAGAAGTCTGTGAATATATTTAAAAAATAAAATATAATGGGATGCAATGCTGAGAAGTCAAGATCTTAAAGCAGTCTGAGACTTCTTTATAAATCTTTCACAGTTATGGCTAGTGGAAGGAGCAAATTCCCTGTTGTTATTTATGGCAGAGACTCAAAGGAGCTGTGATGGCTAAAACACAAAGAAAAATCAGTTCTTTATTTAATGATCTTTGATTTAGCCATATTACTTCCTTGAGAAGGCTAGTCTTTGAGGTCTGGGTAACTTCTTGTAAAATGAACACTAAAGGTGTCATTTTTGGCCTTTGATGTAAAGCAATTGGTTTAAATGGTAAATATTTGGGGCCCCAGACTTTTTTACAGATATTTGAATGACAGGCTCTAATACTTTGGTAGAAATTATTTTCTGCCTGCTTGTCTTTTTCTCTGGACAGTTCTCCAGATTTCACATAGTTCTCCTTTCCAGGCAGTACAAACTTAAAAATAGATTTGCTGCTCTGGTAAACAAGTCTGTAAGCAGCACAAAGTAATCTTCACTCTGTTGTTCATCATTTCTGTAATAATGCAGATATTTCTACAAGAGCTTTAATGTTCCCCTTCAGAGGCTTTTCAGGGAACTGTAAATCAAAATTAAACTTTAACTTTGAGAAGGTATTACTTGGTAGGCATCTTTTATTTGCAGCTCTTCAGCAAAGCTCCAAATACATCCAACCTGTCTAATTTTCAACAGCCTTAAAAGAATTTCTGAACCTACTGAGTTCCCTGGGTCTCTTCCTGACTTTTTTGGGGTTGGTTAGGGGGTCTTCCCCCCCCTTCTCTTCTCCCCCACCGCCCCCATTTTTTTCCCCCTATGGTGAGACAGAAGTCAAATTTGGGCTCTGTTTCATTTTCTGTGGCAGACCATCTCTGACTTTTGAGGATGCATTTGGGTCTTGGCCTTCTCCAGTTTATCTTCATCCTGCTTCCTGTAGCCCAGGGCTGCCATCTCCCAGTTCACAGTGGTACAAGATGCAGAAGAGCACTTGGGAAGTATCCATGTGGGCCACCACTAAATCCTACTGAATCCCATTCTAATGGCAAATCTAAAAAGCTCTGCTGGTAACAGGAAAACTGTTCTAGCTTTGCATTGTTTTAGAAAGGGTAGGAATTTAAGCTAGAGTTTTAAATGGGAACAAAAACGAACCATAATTTTTAATGAACTTATGATTTAATATGAAATTGAGTATTATGAACAGATTCTTTTTACTTAATGTTCTTAGGCTAAACCCTTGATGCTCATTTATCTAACTGCCTCTATGATTATACCTGCTATGGTGGTTTATAAATGTTTTTATATGAGATTAAAAAATTAACCTTACTAATGGCTACAATTAAGACCTACAGTGGAGTACTTTGAAATGGGGCAAATTCTGTTATTACTCAAATCCTACTCGCTTCATCACATTAATTTGTGCTGCATTAAATTTGAGATCTCAAGGTTGTTCAGCAGTGTCAAAGTCAAAGCTTCTCTGATTTTGTTGAGGGTTTTTGGTGGTTTGTTTTTTTTTTTCTTTCTTTTTGTTGTTGCTGGTTGGGTTTTTTTTGTTTGTTTGTTTTTGGGGTTTTTTTGAGACATTTAAGTGCCTATTGTAACAACAGTAACTTTGAATTGGGTAAGAAATAAGTGTCATGTTTTCCCTTCCTAAAGACCCCAGGGAAATTTGTGGTGTATGGATTTGTAAAAAGGACTGGTCCCTGTGACTCAGAACCTAATGCTTCCTTTATTGAGAATACAAATGTCTCAATGTTATGAACCAGGATGTAAAAGCCAGATATTTGAATAATGTCACTGTTAGGCTGGTGGGCAAGTTTATCATAAGGGTTAGTTATAGAACTTAAGCACTGCAGTGCAGGGCTTTAACCTCGGACATTTTCCCTGTCTGTGCACAGCTTTCCCACACTTGAAAAGGAATTCACATGAAGGAAGCCTGTACATTTAAAGAACATTTGTATTCAGGTATCTTATGTGTGTCTTTCATTACAAATTAGGTGATTGACTGTAATGGAAAATATACTTGGGAATAGCTTTTTTACTGTGATAGGGCCTAAATATTAATGCACTTGCATTCAACATCCCCTTGGAGGCCACATTTGATTTGTCTGTTGTTCTCAACTTGTTGCTTCTGCTGTAATTAAATTCATTAAAGTGACATTTAGCTCAGGCTGGAACTGTGCTTCTGACCTCTGGTTTGAAGGTAGGTTGTCATGTATTTCTGAAAAGCACTCTAAATTCAGCCTCCCTTCCTTCTAAAAATCTTTTGCTTTCTTCCTGTGACCTGAGCTAACCTTTTCTGAGCTGATTCAACTCTATCCGCTCAGCAGAAATCTCCCCCTTCCCTTCTCCCCGCACTGGTTTAGTTTCTTGGTGAATTATTGAGTTGACCTGCCTCATGAAGGGGTCCAGCAAGCACAGAACTGGATGCATGTCCAGCAGCTGAGCCATGGCTGGAGGTAGGAGGGTTTGTCTTGGGGAGAAAGCAAGATCCCTTTTCCTTTCAACAACACTCTCCTGGCAGGTGGATTTACCCCAGACCACTGCCTCTTTAGCAGCTTGGATTGGAGGGTGGTCACCCTTGCTGATGCCTTGCTCCAATGTAGAGATTAGCTTCAGAGGTATTCACCTGTCCATAGGGGGAAATTGGGAAGATGAAGCTTTGTTGAAAGGAAAGTTTGTTGCAGTCCTCAGAGTTTCCAAAGGTCACTCACTAATGAAGTAGCAGCCCATGAGCCCCAGAAGATGGGAATGGAGAATCAGAAAGGACCGATGTTGCACTGCTTCCTCCCACAGGGCTGATTTGGGTCTCACTGGATCAGTCTGTCTTCACACAGTGCCTCAGTCACCTCCTACTGAGAAATTCCATTCAGAGCTACCATCTTGTTTCTGTAGTTTTGTTCTTTTATCACTTCATTTTCTTCTCTCACAGGGCCTTGCCATGACCAATTTCCCTTGTGAACACTCATCCTTAGGTGCAAATGCATCCACTTCACTGTTGTTGTCTTCTTCTGGTGATCTTCCACCAGTCCACTTTCCCAATTGTCTGAGAGTTTCTTTTCTTTTCTCTAGGAAGATACTGAGAGACTCTAAGAGAATCTAATGCTTCTTATTAGTGAGGAAAGCTTCTCCACACTTTGAGTTAGTGTTTCGGAACATGAGAAGAAGGATATTTATCAGCTGAGCATGGCAAAGAGATGAGGAATATCAGTAATAAGAAGAGTGAATAGTAGAAGTACCCTAGGATGCAGCTGTCTGCTGCTTAATTGTCTGGCTGCTGTCCCTGGGCTTTTTGGGCATCCAGAGGGTGGTGGGTCAATTGTTTGTCCATCACTGTTTTGAGATCTGACCTCTAGGGTGCCTAGAAATGTGAAAGTTCTGCCGTGGAAATAAAAGGTGCTTTCCATAAGGCTTATGTATGAAAACAGAGACTTGCTTCAGAGATGTGTAGTTTTGGCTTTGGCTAGGGTTTGGGTTTTTGTGTGCTCCTGTTTGTATTGTAGTTGTGTCACCTTGGAAAATGCACTGATTGTGTGTGAGTTTTGGCAGTCCCTATAGAAAACCCCCTCTATGCTTGCTACAGCCTTCTGTGCATCCTTTTAATGTTGCGGGAGGGCATCAGATATAAACTTACAGATGAACATCTATTCTGTTTTAACTCGTATAACCTGGAAGCAAATCCCTAGCAGGTGCCCTTTGAGTGTTACAATGGAGATAAAGTAAGCAATTTATGGAACTATATGATAGTTGACCTGAACCTCCACATAAACTGTAGAGAAGGGTATGAGGGTTTTCAGGTTTTTTAGCTTTTCTTTGGTTGCCATGGCTGGGGTGTTGCCCAGCCTTGTGTTTCTCTTCTTTTTTGTATACTCCATCCCACCATGTCAGAAGATGCTCTTGCAGTTTGTGAAGTCTGTTCATAGCTAGATGTTTGCTGGGTAGGAGGGGTCGCTATGTCTGGTGAAGGTGACCAAAGGAAAGTTGCAAATTGGTTTTGATATCTTCTATCAAATAAGAAAGCCCAAGATAGTCTAGGAGGATGTTGGGTATTTGTTTCATGTGGGGAAACCAAAGCTGAAGCCACATTCTTCACTTTCTGAGGAAACATCTAATTCTCTTCTTCCTTTCCATAGCATATTTTAGAATGCTTAATGGGGGAGATAAGATAATGTTCCCATTTTGATAGATGAGACAGCAGTCAGCTGAGGCACAGAGGGGACAGCTGGGAGTGGGGACCAGCACTATCCAGACTTGCACTGCAGATGGCTTAGGCTCTTTGGCCACACTGGATGCCTTCAGTTTTCATTTCTTCCCTAGGGGAGCTGGAGATGGAAGTTGCAAGCATTTGCTGCAATGTCTTGGCACCAGCCATTGTCTGTAGGATGCACCTTTAACCCCACTGCAGGCTGAGAGTAGAAGAAAGGCTTTTCAACCTGTCCCTCTAGAAAAGATAAAGTTGTTCGCTACTTTTTTGTTGTTGTCAGCACCTGTGGAGAAAGTGGGGGAGAAAGAATGGTATTTCCATATTTGTATATTAATCATAAGATTTTGGAGAACTTTGGACCAACCAAGCTTTTTTAAGCTTGTCAGAACTTTATTGATATTTTTGAAAATACTGGGAAATGGGAGTATTGGATGCTTGAGAAATGTTTGTTGTCACCATCTTTAACTCAAGCTTTTGCTTGCTACTAATACTGTTCTTGAGATCAGAGGCCAAACATAATTTGGATTAAGGAAAAGAGACAGAGAAGAAATACTGAGCAATGTCTGCATGCTGCAAACAAATGCGCTATGGAGACTTTATATCCTAATAGGGAAAAGTAGGGCCTTGATTTAGAAAAGCACTTGAGAATGTGCTTCTCGTCAGGGAGTGAGTCCTACAAAGCCCATTGACTCATTGACTGAAAGGGATTTCCGCTCCTACCCACACCTGAGTAGGCTTGAGAATAAGGGGAGGGGGACTTTTTTATTATTACTTTATGATTTTTTTTCCCCCCACAGAGCCAAGGTGAACTGTGGGAGTATTAAGTACGGCACAATTACAAACACAGAAGCATTCCTCCAAATTACTAGGAAACCTCTTCCCCCAGCATGCTCTGTTTGCACTTGGGAACACCAAGTCAGATATTTAGCTGGGCAGACCAAATCATATACAGAGCTTGTGAAAATAATTATCTCTACAATTCCAGCTTTTGTTTCACAGCTCTTAAATATGCACTGAAATTTCACTCTGAAAATTCTGAGCCAGAACATGATTTTGCTGGGAAAATTGCTTATAAAACCTAATTAAAAGCATCAACCCACACTTTTCTTTTAAAAGTACATCTACTACCATCATGCCTCTAAATGTAACAGAGCTCAACAAGTCTCTAGCAGCCAAGGAGAGACATAATTTAAAGGCTATTTCAGCATTTGATTAAGCACACAGTGATAACTACAAGCCCATGCCCTGCAGGCATGACAAGAGGCAATTATGTTCTGAGGTCAAAAGCGAGGGGGAGAAAAAGCACAAGATTTTGATGACTTACTTAATTTTCCAGCTCCTGAAATCAGCAGAGACAAAGGAGTTCTAAATCGCCCAGATAAAATCCTGTCATTATCTGTTGCCTTTTCACCCTCTACTCTCACTTTGCCCTGCAGAAGCTCGGGAGGATTATTTTCCACCAAATGGCTGCACTTAAAAAACTCAAGTTGGCACACATTTAAACGTTAAAGAATTTGAAAAACACTCTTTTTAAGTTCTGTATTTAGATAGCTGTCTGCACATAGGATCCTGGAAAAAGACACCTGTTTTTCAAAGTAGTGAGCAGCCGTCAGCTCCTCTTGACTTCAAGCCAACAATTAGGTCACTTATTTAGGAGATGAAATAAGGAGCTCAATGAGAGACTGCGAAGGTAGGGAGCTGCTCAAAGAAGAGAGAAGTGTATTAATGAATTAATGCAATCGTGCTGTGCATTTCACAGATGGGCTATCTTGTTTCACAGCAAAAAGCAAAACATCCTTGCTCCTTACAGGAAAACCAGTAAAAATGATTAAGTAAGATTATCATATAGGGACACAACAACAAAAAATGTGTTTACAAGGAGATAAACCGCCAGGCTCTAATCTCCCTTCAGAGTATTTATTGCAGATACCAGAGTAGAAAAAATAGCCATGCAGAGCGAGTGATTTGGTGGACAATGGCAGGATGGAAAACATGTGCCTATTGCTTTAGGAGAAAGCGCGATAGGAGATCATGCTGTATTACAGTATTCAGCTGCTTCTAGTTTTTTTCAGGGTGTTGAATTTTTTATGCTTGTTATCCAGAAAATAAATGTACATGTTGACTCCATGATGCCACAGGGAGGTGTCTGTAAGTGAAAGCTGTCCCTCTTACAGGAAGCAGTCAAGTGATTATGTGAAAGGCAAAAAGGTGAATTCCGGGAAGTTTAAAGTTAAATCTAGACGTTATTTGCACCTGTCCAGAGATCCTTTACTGGAGAGTAGAATATAAGCTGTTATTTTGGGGAAAAGTGTTTAACTTGGGTTTGAGGTGTTTTGGGGGCATCCTTGGAACTGATACTAATGCAATTTTAGTAGGTCACTGCTGTAAAGTCTCATGTACAGGAGACACACCCATGATACAACAAATGTGCTCTCACACATGGTAGGGAAACATTTTTAACAGTTTTGTAACTTCCTGTCAGCAATTCTTAATGTCTTATTTCCAGCATAAGACAAGAGTTAAAGTTAGCTGCATTTGTACGGTATTGCTGTTTGACAAATACACCAGGTTTGTATGAGTGAATCCTCAGGCATTTAATTTTTGTGATTGCAAGCAGTCTTTTCCTCAGCCCTCACATGTTTAACGTCTTTCTTTGATATAGAATAGTTACTTCAAAAAAACCCCAAAAACAAAGCCATAGGAATTAAGAGCAAAAATATACTTTCTGAATTGTGTGGGTCAGAAGTTTTGTATTCTGTAGTGGGAACCGTAAAAAGTAAAGTAGTATTAGCAACTCTCTTTGCCCTTTGTATAGCCTACATTAACCTTCCAGAGAAAAAGATCCAAATTGCCCAAGGACTGGGCCAAACCATAGCTCCACACAGCTAATATTGCCTGTAAACCTCATTTTGTCATTTTTTTGGCAGTTAATAGGAGTCATCTAAGCACATGGCAGGAGGAGGGAGGGCCCTTGGCCTCAGCATTCTGCCAAAAGCTGCTAGAAACCTTCTGCCTCCCATGTCACCAATCTGCTCAGGTTTAGCACAGAACAGGCTTGAGAGGAGAGCTCACCACAGCTCTTTTCCAAAATCAGAATCCTGGCATCAGAAGTTTTTTGGTCAGCACTGG
Organism: Orthonyx spaldingii; assembly: GCA_013397795.1. NCBI lineage: Eukaryota > Metazoa > Chordata > Aves > Passeriformes > Orthonychidae > Orthonyx > Orthonyx spaldingii. The sequence continues at coordinate 757,052 of VZTJ01004192.1, forward strand.
CCTTCTGCCATAGAGACCAGTGTTTCACAGGGAACGGCCTGCTGCAGGCTTCTGTGGACAGATCCCTGTAAGCAAACTTAATACCTCTTGAAGTTGTTTGTAGGGCAGGCTGAAAATTGCTGGGCTCTGCTGACTCTGCCTTTCTGGCTGGCTTATCTCTTCAATCAGATGATGTCTCTAACATTGTCCCATCCTTCCTCCACTCACCTTGTTGGCTAGTGGCATCAAGCCAAGGGTAAGAATGAGGCAGTGCATCTTAGAGGTTCATGCTTGTCCTCTTCATTTTCCTCCTCTTGTAACAGGAGAAGTTGGTGGCAGTGAGAATTTAATGCATTACAGAATTATCTGGTGCAATACGAGCCCAGGGCAAAACCATTTCTCCAGTCTCAGGGAAGGAGGACATCTCAAGTGATCCAAACCGTAAAGCTGTGCTAATTGTGTAAGCTATTATTCAGGAATAAGCACGTGTCTGTCTTGGGAGTTTGGCAGTTAGTCCACAACTGTGGCACATCAGTGAGGGTCTGATATTAAAGTGATTCTTGCAGATTTACAGAAATGGGAATCTGAGAATCTGTCCAGTGATACACAAATGAGACAACTGACAATAATAAAAGGCTTCATAGAAGTCAGTGTGTTGGATTGCTGCCTGCCAGACAGACAGAAGAGCAGCCTTGATATTGCTAAAAGAGTACTCCGAGAAACATCAATATACTCTTATTTTCAATAAGCAAACTTGGTGTGCATGTACCATGTGGAAGTTTTATAGGAGAAACCAGCAGAACATTGAATGGGATTTTTGGTTTTGGGGGAGGGTATTTTGGTGTTTATATAACGGGGCCAGGAGGAAAGGGAGTTGTTGAAAGATGCCTGGTGTCAGATGGGCCATGGATCTACTGGAGTGTTAAATCTTTGCTGATTGCTCTGTGACCATCACAGAGAGACAGGCTTGGGTTGTATGTTGAGTTTTGTGGTTGGAAGTGTACAAAGGTAGCTGGGGGGAGGGCACATCATCCCTATACCTGGAAACCTTTTTGGTGTGGGTGAGTTTTCATTCTTGTGGAATAAAGGGGGAAAGGAGTTGGCTTTTATTTCAGCTTGTGGCTGGTGTGCTAGGCTGGGAAACAAGTATTTGGTTCCCAGCATCACCATGGATTTCCCATGAGATCTTGTGAAAGCTGCAAAACCCTTCTTTGGCTGAGTTGAGAAAGACAATGTGTAGCTACTTCATATGGATATTTGGGGATTAATATATTCACGTTCGTCAAGCTGTTTAAGATCTTTGGATCAAAGAGGCTGTAAAGATGGGAAATACAATTGCTTGTTGTCAAGTGAGATTGTTTACTAATACTTTAGGGCTTTGTTTTCAAGGCATCTCAAAGTGTGTTTCTTTTTTTTCTTTTGCAAACTGTAGCCTGGATTTCTTTTAAAACAGGTAAGACTTCTGAGAGCTCTTTAATTTCACAAGTATTTGCCAGCTATTTGACCATGTAGGCAGATCCAATGCAAAGCTAAGACTGAACTTGGATCATCTGGTGTCCCATAAATTGGCCTTTCCATGGAAAGTATCACTGCAGGGCCCAAACTTTGGGATGGTTGCCAGAACCTGCAGGCCATCTCCTGGCATGCTGCAGGCTACAGCAAAAGCCATTAGGATCACATTTTCTAAGGGCTAGGAAAAGGACCAGGAGCAATACAGATGTTATTACATCTGCTGTAGGACAGGTGCAGTCTTGCTGAGCAGGTGAGATCCTGGTGCTTGGATTGCTTGTTGTCATAAAATTTCCTTTGCCTGTTCAAGTACAACACAGGACTGTAATTTTATATATTGAAGCCAACTAGTTTTTCACCTGGTAAGTAGAAATAATAGCAATGCCATAGTTGCTATTTATCTGTTTCAATAAGAAATTTCTAAAGCCCTGTGTAAAAGGGATCTTTAGCTTGTTTTTGAGATGAGAAAGTCAAGTTAGTGAGTGGAGAAGTGATTTTTCTGGGCAGCCAGCAAGCCAGTGACCAGACCCTGTTTCTGCAGGCCTTATCTCAATGGCACCAAAACTATCTCAGCACAGCATATGGATAAAACCCGCTGCTAAACGTCATTCCGCTTTTAATTTTAGCCTCAGTGTGGAAAGTCTGTGTTGACTGTGTTTCTGTGTTAATCCTTGCAGCTTTCAGCCGTGCCCCAGTGCCCATGGCTGTGGTCCGAAGGGAGCTGTCCTGCGAGAGTTACCCCATCGAGCTGCGCTGCCCGGGAACAGATGTTATCATGATCGAAAGTGCCAACTACGGCAGGACCGATGATAAAATCTGTGACTCTGATCCTGCTCAGATGGAGAATATCCGCTGTTATCTGCCAGATGCCTATAAGATTATGACTCAAAGGTATAGTGTTTAATATTCTTTGTTTGCTGACCGTTGGGTTTTTAATCTGGAGTGTACACACCAGTTTGTGTGTGTGTTTGCATGAGAAAATGCAGGTACTTTGTCTGGATGTGTGTGCACAGAATTACAGCTATCGTTGCTAAACTGTGGGTTTAACCGAGTTGGTTTAGCATCACGCAATATAAATAACATTTCCTGTAAGTACTGCTCATCAGTCATTGTGATTCTCACCACGTCCCAATTTTCCCTTTGAAATACCTAAATATCAAGGCTCTTAATGAATGTAGAAGTGAAGTCTTCCTCAAAATGCATATTCACTAGTTTTTGTGCTGTGTTCAAACAGAAGGCCAGTAATCTCCTTCAAACAATTAATATTTTGTGTTCAGAATAACATTTACAGTTTTCAAAACACAAAGAAGCATCTGCATCCTTCCTTGTGCTGCCAGGCTTAGTTTTAGGGAGGATCTGAATTTCCAGTCAGGCATTGGTATTCTCATTGGCAAATAGCTGAATTTCTGTATAATAACTATAGCTGTTAAGTGTGGCTGCTGCATTTGGAAGTGATAACTGAGACAGTCAGACATGTAGACAGACTCCTGTCTGGCTTGCAGAGCCAGGGCCTAACAGTTTATTCCAACCTAGACGTGTTTTGGTTATGCAAAGCCTTTTAAATGTTTCTGAAGTTTTAAGGATATTTTCTGGCACAAGCAGTGTTGTGGGAAGGATTCATAAGTCACAGTTCTTGATGTGTAATTGAATTCAGTAATACATTCCTAATACATGAATAATTATTTAGTGCATTTGACTGTTAATTAGTAATAGAGATTAGTATTTCAAGGTATTAATAATGCCATTGGCATAAGCAAAGCGTTGCTAATCGATGTCATGACAACAGTGTTTGGGTCCTAACAGTGACCTCATGGCTTAAAGCAGTGCAGGGTTTTAATGGAATATCTTGTTTTTGTTTGCTGTGAAATGCTTTGCACTAAAATGGACTGGTGTGAGCAACAGGAGTTTCATCTGTATTTCACAGGCTAACTGCTATTTTTGACTTCCCTTTAGAACTGCTCCATGTTGAGTATTTGTTTCAAAATGTTGAGAAGTCTTGTGAAAAATGTCCCCACTGCTGCATACGGCTCCTCTAAGACTATTCTTTAAGTTGGACCTCCTTGCGTAGCTGATTGAAGTTTTGTTTGTAGGGTTGTGCCAGCTACATTTTCAAGAGAAGTGGGAAGGGTAACAATATGCCATCATCCAGTCGCTTGGATTCGGTGTGGTTTTAGTGGAATTACTGTAATTCTCCTGTTCAGGTTGTTAGTGGCTTCAAGCAGAAATCCTTAATCCTCTGCCTATTGGCAGAATAAAACCATGTCATCCCCTTCGTGGGCTGTTACAGTGTACAAAGTATTCATATTTATACATATACATATATATATATATATATATATGTATTAGTGCCCTCCAGACAGCAACACCTGAGCCAAATGCAGAGCTCTGCAACCTTCTGGTCAGTCCCTATGTGTAGCAAGTCTGCAATAAACATTGGCCCTTGGGTCAGGGAGGGCACATAATTGTCCTCTGTGCCAATGGCACTGCATGGAAAACTTCTGGTGATTACTCACCTCCAGGTAACATCAGTGCACGCACAAATGGCTTAGCAGAGAGTTAGCAAGGAGGCTCATCTCTGGAGCAAAGTACCTCTGTTTTTCCATTTGGGCAGAAAGTGGTGCTGAAGAGGATGCACTCTGAAGGGGGGAAAAGGTGTGCAGTCCTGTTACTGGGTACTATTGAGCTTCTTGAAAAGAAATAGAACTTGATGTTAAAAGACAGGTAAAAAAGGGAGAAGTATTCTACTTTGCATTTTTGTCAGTCTCATTTCTTTTTTTAAATCTCCATTAATTCAGAGTTGAAACAATTTAAAAATAAAGCTATTAAAATGAAATATATTCTTAAGATGCAAACCAGTCTGACAGCTCAGAGCTCTGAGTACACTTTATTGCCGAGCCTCTGAAAAAAGTAGTTTAAAAGGAAAATTGTGACAGCCTAGTAGTTGTGGCACTAACTATGGCATTTTCTTCTGAAAGCCTCTACCTGCAAAATTAACTAATTTAGCAGTATTTGGGTGGGTTTGCAGGCTCTAACACAGTGAGCTTGTCTTTGCTAATGCTGCAGGGTGGGAGAGCAGCTACTGGGAAATAAAGATTGTCGTGACAGTGTAACCTGCATGGTAATTGAAGCTGTCTGTGTGTGTATGGAAAGAAAAGTGGTATGTGCAGTGTGTGCTTATCATGCATTGATTAATTATTGCATTTATAAATACACAGTCCCCTTGTAGGCTCTATAATGAGTTGTCTAACTACTGGCAGATTTTAGTCAGCAACGCTGCTCAGCCGACTCGGACACGTTACAGCATGGCTGTGGGGAGGGAGAGAGGGAAAGATGGGAAGGAAAGTGTGTGTGAGACAGAGGTGGTGTTAGTATGTGAGGCTGTGAGTGAGCAGATTTATGGTAGGTATTAGTGATTGCTGCCCCAGCCTACCCGCAACAAAAAAAAAAAAAACAAAAAAAAACCACAACAAAAACACCAAAAAACCAAACCCAAAACCCAACAGCCTCAGCTAACGTGTTCCTTTTTTCTGTGTGCTTATATGAATTAACTTTTGCAGACGACTACGTGAGGTTATTTTGAAAGGGAAAGGCATAAATCTTATGGTGTGTTTGTGGAGCCCCCTAAGCAGAGGGAACACAAGGAGTTCTTGCTGCAAGTATTTTCCTGAAACTCTCTACAATCTTGGGAGTATTGCTTGAAGTAAAGCACATTTAAACAGCTTGTAAGGAGCTATTTTATAGGACATTAAATCTCTGAGGCCTATTTTGTTGGTTGGTTTTTTTTTTTTTAAATTTTGCCAGCTTCTCCTTTAAACATCTGAACAGCTGCTGCCCATAACAACTCAGAAAGTGTGTTTTATGAACTGAAGTTTTTCTGGTGTGATTAGAAAAAAATGTGTTTTGTAGCGTGTTTGCTTTGGAGAAGCATCTTTTCAAGGGTTGTAACAAATAATTAAATTCTAACCATGCCCATTGTAAATTGTGTGCACTGTACCATGGGAGACTTTGCTATGTCCTCCCTTGAGCGACTGTGCCACAAAATTAACATATCATCCATTTCCACAGCCAGGGTTCTCTGGGAACAATAGGGAAAAGCAGCCTCCTATTCCCGGAAGAGTTGCCTTTGTTTTTATAGTGTTAACACAGTTTAGTATATTAAAAACACCCTAAAGAAAAAGGGGGAGGGGAAAAAAAAAAAAAAAAAAGGTTTTTGGTGTGCTGTCTTGAATTTCCTGTGGATGCTTCCCACCAAGGAAGCATCCTGGGCTGAAAGCAGGAAGGAAGAAGAGGGGTAGATGAGGTTTTTGCATGTATGTTCACAGAGCTTTGTGCTGTCAGTACCACCTTTGTATTTAACTTTGTAGTTTGGAACATTCTTTTCCATAGACTTTAACCTCAAATGTTAAAAAGGGTGGGGGGAAGATGGAAGTCCAAGTAGGAACAGTAGGAAGTACCTGACATGTAGGTACACATAGACAGAACAATTGCATTTTTTGCCCTAAAGGCAAGAGCAAGGCTTTCCTTGTGCTTTTCGGATCCTTGTCTACCCCAACCATTTTCTGCTGCTCTTAATCTGGTGGAAGGAAAGGAGGGATGGAATAATGAGGCAAAATGACAAAACCAGCAGGCAGAGCAGAAGAGACAGGGGAGAAATGTTCACAGGTCTCAGCAGTTGTTCTCAAGATCAAGGCAAAATTCTTTCTGCCCTAGAAGACGTGAAAGGCACTTTCTGGGGAACTCTCATCTCTCTCAAGAACTCAGAGAGCTCAGTTTGCAAAGCAGGCAGCGTTTGCCTTTTGCCAGAGCAGAACCATGCAGAGCTCTTATATGCTGCTCTTACCACTTCTGGCTTGGAGACAAGGGCTGCTGAATGCTGCTCAGCTATCTCCTCTCTTCTCCCCTGAAGAGAAACACAGCTGGGAGGTACTAGATGTCCTGCTGGGCCTGCAGTAGCTTAGCTGGCCTAATTTCCTTTAGGTTTGAGTCTGATCTGCGTGGCTCCTCCCTGTGGTTTCAGTGTTGACATCATTGATGAAGCTTGCACGCCAAGACTTAAAGGAAAAGAAAAATTAGAAAAAGTGCAAGATTGCAGGAATGTAAGACTGTGGTCAGCTGCTCTCAGATTTCCCTTTAGTTTCATCAGAGGTCTTAATCCTTTTATGTGAGAAGGGACACTCACAACTCTCTTGGTAGTTGGAAGGATGGTAGCAGGCACTTTGCACAGCATAGGAGAGAATAAATAAATTGAGTGAAGCAGCTTGCATTACTCTGCAAAGATTTTTCATCTCCTGAAGGGCTGTGTTTTGCTAATGTTTTTGGTTGATGACCTGAAAAATGTAGGAGTCTGAAATGAGTGCCATTATTATTGTAATAATATTGCATCTCATGGCATGCTGTTATTGATGTTATCAGCTCCTGTGATTTTCAAGACACTTTTCAAATGTCAGTGATCTGCACTTGCATTGGGAAATAGAGAGGCAGGATTACCTGTATTTTACAGATAGGATAATTCATGTTAATCATTCATAAAATGGTCACTGGTTTTGAACATACTAGTTTTGGGATGTTCTTGTAGAGTCTTTTATGTTAAATAGCTTGTTGCAGTGCATGTGGGAAGGTGCAGAGGACAAGGAGAGCTGCAGACCTGGAGGCTCTGTAATGACAAGGCCATCAGCAGGACTGAAGGGGATGGCTTCAGCTGAACTGCAGCACAGTTGTGTCAGGCTCTACAAAATTAATGGCAGATTTCTTAGAAAACAGCCCCCTGCTTCGATGCTGTCATCACCTCTGACTTAGATACTGAATGCCCTATTTGGTAGGAACCCCACCATCCTCCTCTGCATCCTGAGCACATTTTGCTAAGACTGCCAAGATACTACTCATTTTTCTAAATTTGTTACCACACAGATGGCATGAGAAGTACATTTCTGAAGGACTGAGATGCTGCAATGGGAAGCTAGGCTTTCTGAGAAGCATAAGTCTGGCGCTTTGAGATCTCCACGTGAAAAGCATCAATATGGAAAAACACTAATGTTTCAGTTAAACAGTTTTTGTAACCAACAGAAATCAATGGGAAACACTGAAGCACGTTCCTGGATTCTGATTTTAAAGGTTAGAAAACAAGCCTCACCACTTGGTTAAACAATCTATATCCTCACCATGTGGAAAGATTTTAAAATGAAGGGAATTCTGTTAATCTCACCTGAACCTTGACCCTGGGACAAGGGCACATATGCTATATTACTAAGACAGGGAAAAAAAAATCAAAAGTAACCAAACAACAACAGTAAGTCCTAGTGGGTGTTTGTGCACTGGGCTGTTGAATCACTCTAAAATAGGTTGCTACTTCCCAGCCTCCACAGTCTTAATTTATCCTACCTCTTCATTTCCTGAAAATGCTGTCGGAGTAAATTTTTAAAGTGACAGCCCCTTGGAATTGCCCTGGTACCCTAGTAAATCAGGCTTTGCCAGCCCAAACATCTCAGCTGATTGCAGCTGCCATGGTAACAGATGAGGAGGAGGCAGTAGCTTCTAAAGGTAATTAGGTTCCGAACCGTGGAAGGCTCTGTAGATCAAAAATAGTGTTTTAGGCCTCCCCAGGTACCAATTGGTAGTTGTGGCCAGCTATAAAACACCACACTTAAATAATAAATAGATGGTTGTATTGTGCTGTGGCTCTTGGCTTTTGGTTGCTGTTAGCATGTGACTCCAGTGCATTGCCATTTGGGAAAATCTAGATTTGAGCTGAGAAAGCAATGTGTAACCTGCAGCCTCTGTGGGCAAAGGGAAAGGCCTCCTTGATGTGTGCATGCTGGAGGATGCTGGAGGTATTAATTTTTGCTGTTTTCTAAGACCATTTCAGTTTTCCAGGTATTTTGTTTTGTTTCTTGCTAGTTTCCACACCCCCTCAGCCTTAACTGACAAAGAGAAGACACAGGATAATCTCTTGGGTAATCATATGGCCTCAGAATCTCAGAACGTGTGATTCTGCTAAAAACCATGCAGGGAAAATCCATGTTTATTACTGCATCAATTACTTTACTGGTGTGAAAGTGGCCATCTCCAGCCTGTCAGAGGGAAGGGACTGGGCAGCCCTTGGCTGCCTTTCACATGTAGCTTTTGCAAGTGGGAGAAGACCTATGTGAAACATACTTCTATCATCTGTTTTTCTTCTGAATGTTTGAGGCTTGTTGAGAACAGACAGCAGCTACTCATCTATAACGTGTGCGCAAAGACGGATATGTTGCTGGCAGTAGTGTCTTGGAGCCATAAGAAGGGTACTCAGGGAAGATGCAGCTTTAGACTCTTGCGTGTTGTTCTCTGCTTTTGCTGAAACAGGTTTTGTACCATGCAAGCATTTTCCGAGGTGCCCAAAGGGCAAAGTTTAAAGCCAGGCATCTGCCTGCCTCCCCGTGGCACCTCCTGCCCATTACCTAAATTGCTGAAGTGATAAACATCAAAGATGCTTTTGCTCGCTCTTCCTGCATCTTCCATCCACCTGAATGTGGCAGTCGTATGCGACTGTCGCAGGAATTGGCCTTCAGATGCTTGGTCATCTTGTCATGAGGCTTAAATCTATGCAAAGCATTGCAAGATAGTCTGTAAGGTTTATTCAGGCTAAGTGGACTTACACTATCTTAAGACAACAAAGAAAAAATTTCTTTTGATTAGAAAGATATGTGCATGCTCCTTCTCTGGTTGGTTTTCTGGTTAGGAATAATGTCTGAAGGGCTGTGAGGTAAGATGGCTTTGAAGTAATGCATCTATATCACTTTCTTTTCCTTCTTTCTTTCTTCATGTACAAAAGAGCTCAGTTTTTATGTGCCTGAGGTCGAAATTGGGTTTATACACAGGGGACTGTCTATTCTTTAGGACATTTCAAAGCTTTCATTCAGCACATTTTTGACTGCATCGTTTGTGGAATCTTTGGAGCTTGAACTCCATATTCCGTTCTAAGACGTGTAAAACCAGCACTGGCTTATACCACACCCTCTGTGTGCATATGCCTGGAATTTCTGTGCCTGTCTGCAGGGCTGGAAGCACTGCCTGCAGACCTCCCTCACCTTTGCACACTTGCAATTTGGCATCCACAATGTGGCTTTGCATTTTGTGTGACCACTCTGCTGATACCAAATGCAAACAGGCAAAAGATGTCCATTAGACACAAACCATTTGCTTGCCAGCATCAAAAATATGGACTGATGCAGGCAATGTTCCTGAATGATCAGTTCAATGTTGTCCTTAAATTTAAGTGTGAGTTCTGTTAGTGGGATGAAGTTTATTTTAACCTCTTTGGGAAAAAGAGGGGAGGAATGACAGTTACTGGAAGCGGTGACCCAAGAACAGGTTTTGCTGCCCATTGTAATTCAGGGGAAGGTTTTTATGTATCAGTAAGTGGAGTGCATAAGAAATGCTAGGCCACATTTGTGATGTAAAGAAAGGGCAGGATATGGAATTTGATTAGAGCCATCTTCTGTGCATTATGTATAAGATAATACATTGGTGTCAGTTATATAGAGCAGAAGCTTTAATTCAGCTTGAGTCCTGCTGACATCGTAAACTGGGAGACAGGGAGTGGTTTATGGGCAGTAGTGGAGTCTCCAGACTGAATTATGGCCTCAGCATTCAGTCTGTTACTGGGAGTTGCAGTTGGTAGCAGGCAGTATATTACATGCTTTTACCCAGAGTAGGGCTGGTGACAGAGAAGGGAAAAACTTTATCACAGAGACACGGTGAGAAATGGAAGACTGAGTTATGGGCAAGACAACAATAGAAAACTATAAAACCTAATGCAAGAGAAGGAGAGAGGATTTCGAGCTGGCCAGAAGGAGAGATGCCAGAATGGGAAGAGAGTTTCCCCCGCGCCGTCACTGGTTTGCCCCTGTGCCCAGTCCTGCCTCCCTCAGGGCAGGGTGTGGCATCCCATAGTGGGCAGGGACTATCTCTGCCATTCCCATGCCTTTTTTGTTCTCTGTCCCTCATAGTTAGAGATGGCCTTTCACCCCAATGCCCAGGATTTTTAATATTCTTTCTAGATTTTTACCCATAATTGCAATTGCTGTATATTTTTGGCATATGTATAAATGATCAGATCTCTGAATCTCATTAAGTCCCTGGTCATGATGACTTCTAGGAGCTCTAAGTCCAGCAGGATAATAGCTTACTGTGTCAAAAATTAATGTTAGGTCTTAATTTTATTGCCATCCTTCCTCGCTGTGAAGACAGAGGCATCCAAGCTACCTTTGCCATTTCTGTTCCTTAGCTTGTGTTCATTTGTTATATGGCTTCTAACTTTTCCGTTCTCCAAGGCAGACGTGATGATCTTTCAAATATTTCTTCTTATGGGAGTTGGTATGGATTTTTGTTACGAGGGTGTGAAGGTTCTTGTTGTTCTCCCTGAATACCCTTCATTTTTAAGCAAACGCAAAAGGACAGAAGAGGGAGAAAAAAAGTTGTTTGTGATAAATCTGAGAGTTTGAGGTCATTTCTCTCTGTAAAGTCTGCTTCTGCTCTTCCTTTCCCCAAGTGGCTTTGAATTGCACAGAATGTCCCATTTGACTCGAGTATTACACCCACACAAATACAATTGTGTCCTTCCCCAAAATGCCTGCTCTGCTCCTGATAAATTGTTAGTTTGCTTGGTTGCTTGGTACAGTGTTCCACTTAAATGATTATAGTGGTGCCCAGCACCAATGGCAAGTAAAATCTGGTCCTTGATACTAGCACATGTGTGGAGTAAAATATTAGTATCCATTAGGCTGGAGGGAGCAAGGTTAGTTCTGGAAAAAGTACAGTACTTGTAGGTGTCCAGGGTCTTAGTTACTCATATTGGAGCACTATAACCTTGTCACATGTGTTGGTGGACTGGAAGTGTGCTCAGGCTGGTATCTCAAGTGATTTTCCCATGGGTCATGGAAAATTGCATGTACAAATGCAGATGAGTAATCATCACCATTGATGTTTCAGGGAGCAAAGAAGATATCTTTAAAAAAAACCAAACCTGCCAGTGTCAGAAGTGCACTTTGACACCTTTTTTAATTACTGGCAAGGTTGCTGACAGCTGAAGACAGGCATGTAATATCTAGGCACCTAATATAAGGCACCTTAAAAAAAACCCCAACCCCCTTAATGATACATACACACAAAGAATATAGATCACCTTCAATGCAGTGGATTAGTCGGAGCTCTGGAAAATCAATTTCATTTGATTAGCTGCACTTGTAGCTAGATGTAAAGAGTTAAAGCCAGGCACCAAACAATGCAGGGGGATGCCTGTTGTGGTGGGCTGCAATCCAGAGAACACTTTGGTGCTTGTGTAGCCATGCATGTGACAAGAGCTGTCTGAAGTCAGCGTGGAGGTCGAAGCCTTCCAGGAAATCTCCACAGGAAGAGAGAGAGATCTTTCTTCATTTTTGTGGCCTGGATGGTATCCAGGTGCTAAAAGCACCCAGTGGTTCATCTCACCAAATCACTGGAAGTCAAGGGGACCTAAGGGCAACTCACCCACCACCTACTTTGCTGCAAACCACATGGGCTGGTGAGCCAAGCATGGATTGTATCATAATCACTACTTCCCCCATGTCTGTTGATTGTGGGGGGAGAAGTCTTCTATGCCTAGAGGTGCCTGAAGGGAAACTGAAGTTGTAAACATTTGACAAGTATTTAAAAACCAAAAGTACTCTGTAAAATAAAGGGAGAGAAAGAGGATGAAGGTTTTGTTGTATAGTGCTTAAAAGGCACTTTGTTGCATCAACTAATAAATTCAATGCCAACTGACACAGTGTGCCCCAAAGACGTTTTTTGTCAGGAAACTTTGGTTCGGAGTAGAAACCTCCTATACATAAAGTATCTTTCAGAATGACCCATGTATTTGTGCTAGTATTGACAATAGATGAAATAAATTCCTTTATTCCTTTATCCATAGCTTGGATTTTAAAGATTTAAAAGCACTTAAAAGCACCCGGTGCAGCCAGGAGCCTGACTCCCACTGAACTGGCACAAGTCCTGAGGTCTCAATGTCCAGAAATTTCTTTTTGAAATGGAAGTTCACTCTTAAATGGTTCTAGTGCCTTTTAATATTTTGCTCATGATCTAATTTGGATCTTAAGTATACCAATTTGGAAACAGCCTGCCTGACATCAAGCTATGAGTTTTTAAACTTGTATGGTTTAATAAGATTAACTTGCTACAGTTCTGATACAGTCTTCAGTGAAAGCTTATTCAAATTAAGAATCAGTCAGAGGGGAAGTAGCCTTAAGCATAAAGTAGAAGTGAGGTGGTGCCAAAAATCAGGGCTCCAAGAGGCTTTGTTGTCTCAACCTTCACTGAGAGTAGAAAGATTTACTGCCAAATTAATGCACTAAGAAGGGAGGGGGGGAAAGCATAATTAAGAGATTAAAACCCAATATTCCCTTTTTCAGCTGTCATCTTTGGAGATGTACACAGATATGCACACATAGAAATAGATACATAGTTCAATTTTTTTATTTTTATTTTTGAGACTCTAGAATATGTATTAAAATATGTGGGAACTCTCTTACATGTCTGCTTGAATTATGGAGAATAATTCACAAAGTACAGCAGGGCCACTAAAATGAATGAATAAATAAGTGAGTTTGAGGAGTATACCTGCCAAATCTGTGTTTTGGGGCTTTTCTGCATAAAATAATTAATTCATGTTTTGTAATCATGTTAGTTTCTTCCAGTGTTTCCTCTTGCTTTCCACCAGCAGAGTATCTCCACCATGAATTTAATTTCCTCAGTGTTGGTACGGGAAATCCTGATTGTGTAACCTCTTTTAACCCAAGGTTACATATTAATCTCCTTCCTCCCAGGAGGACACCCTGAAGTTTCGCAAATACTGTGCGATTTCCAAATGTGTACCATATTGATAACATGTATATGGAATCTGGGCCCTTCTGGTTCTGATTTGAATTCTGAGCATGTTGAGCATTTTTTCTTCTTCCATGAAGAGGAAAATTCTCAGCAGAGTTCCCATGCATAATTTCATTCTACTGTTTCAGCAGGAATAATGCAGCTGTGAAAGAGGAATGTGAAATCAAGAGCATATCACTTTTTGAATATCACAAATTTTATTAGGGGTCTTACAGGAAGGAGGAAATCTATAGGACAGATTGGTCACAGTCCAGTGTTGCTCAGCAAGAAGAGAAACAAAGCTGCAGTGCCTGTGGTGCTAATTTAAAGTCGTGCTTAGCATTGCCTACAGGAATGGCTGAAGGGCTTAACTGTGAGTATGAGGCCCTGAAGTAAACTTTAGGTAATTCTGAAATCCCTGTGCTGCAACAGGAGCCATCATCAGTTGTTGGTGGTCCACAGGAGGGCTTAATTAGAACAAAATCATTCAAAATGTGTTGATCACACAGGAAAAGAAAAAAAAAAACCTGAGACACTGGGATTTGTAGGGGTATATCTTTTGTAAGGGGGATAAAAATGTGCCTGTCCTGTCTTCTGTGGCATTTAAAAATACACTGAAAAGCAAGGTGGTGGCCTGCTGAAGTTGGTTGCTGTATGGTGTAGCTTGGTTGTCTTTATCTGGGTGAAGCTATTGCAGTAATGGTTAACTTGTAAAAGAAAGAGTAGCCGGAACATTTTCTTTCTGGAGAAGTGTACAAAATCTAGTTTGGTTACATGAAGTATTTCTCTATGCTTCCTTCCATCTCCCAGATGGCTATTGGCAAAATAGACAGGATACAGTATGATGTTTTAAATATATGCATTTCTTTAATGTGCAACATTTGGCATGTTTGTATATACATCTAGAGTGACTGCATATATGTAGAGGGGGATGTACATACGAGAAAGTACAGCAACATGTGCACAGAAAAATAGCAAATGACAGCCTTTTTTGAAGAGAAAATGGCACAATTTTTGACTTGCACGTGCACAAAGAACGGAACTGATTTAATATCAAGAAGGAAGCAGAAGCAACACACAGTCTCTTCAGAGCTGATACCAGTAGCAACATCCACAATGCCCCGAAGGTATTGCAGCAGACTAGCAAATCTAAATTGTATTATGGTACAGATGTTGGTCATTTGATTTTCTTCAAAACTGCAAAGAAAGCAAGAAAGTTGTGCTGCCCTGGATATCTGTTAAGCCCATGCTTCTATACCACATATAATGCTGAAAAATTGCTGTCTTAATATCCCACACAGGTGCCATGACTTTCAACTTGGCACCTCCAAACTTTTATGACTGCTAATCAATGAACTCACACTGTGACTGTATATCCCCTTTTGCCCACTGTGTGTGAGACCCTAGTAGGCAAATGGGGTCCAAGGGAGCTGGCTTCATAACATGCTCAAGAATTTAGCTTTTGACTTCCAGCTGTTTAAATTTCTCCTTCTTACTCAAGCTTTTCATTTGATTATCATCTTATTATCATCTCATTATTAGGCCTCAGAGAATGCTGTAACTCCTGCTTTAATACTTTCTATTTTCTTCTGGACTTTTACTTCTGCTGGACTTTTTCTTTCTTCCTAGGAGCTTCTCAGTGTCCTTCTGCTCCCAGGTGATCATGTGTGTTTTCTCTGTGAAAAGTATGCTGTTGTTGCTTATTTCTAAGTAATTCTTATGTCCTTTTTTTTTTTT
>VZTJ01004192.1:773572-809090 GCA_013397795.1 Orthonyx spaldingii
AAAAAAGATACCAGTCTGGTTTGAGCTAATCCTCTCTTCTTCTGGCTTCCTCTGCATCCCATGAACTCTGTCAGCATCTGTTCATACAGGAGTTAAAGGAGCAAAAAGGGAGGCTATTAATAGCACAGTATGTCTGTGTTAAAACACAGTCTATGCATATATACTGCTATTTTTATTGCTGTAGTATACGGATCAGGTGAGGTCCCATCATGATAGCATCTGCATATACATCATTCCCCACCTGGAGAGCTGAAAACATGGGTGTGTTTTTTTTTTTTTTGGTGAGTGATCATGGCACGCAGTCGTATCATCTCCAGAGGAAATGACTGTGCTGTAAGTGGCTCATCCCTAAGTGCTATCCTACCCAGAAAGAGAAGGAAATAATTAAGATGACATGAATTATGTAGAACAGACTTGAATAAAGAGTGACAGAAGGGCTGGCTTTGACAGCTGGATGTTAAATGAAATTTGTTTCTGTTGTTATAGATGCATAGCCTGTTTTTAAATGTATAATTTATTTAGATTTATTTAAGGGGTAGAGGAAAGAAACAAGAAATCCCTGATGCGGAGAATTGAAATAATGAGTTGTTATACAAACATAAATAGTCATTACAAAATATTTTATTGGTCTATTTTTGCTGTATTTATAAGGGCATTTTAAGACTCCTTGAGTCTGCATTTTACATGCATGCAAATACATGCTACATTTTACCCAGCAATCCTTATTGCGTGCTTAATTGAGTTGATAGCAAAAAGACATGAATACTCCTGACTGCTTCAGCTTGGCTCTGGGGAGAGAATGAATTTTTCATCTTTTCCAAAAGAGAATTTATCTTGAACGGCTGTATCTCAGATTGTATTTTATTACTGATACCTTTAAGAAAGCTGAAGCTGTAGGTATGGGAAGGCTTTCTACTCTAAGCTGCAGGAACTTCAGCTGTGAAGTTGAAACATCTGCAAAAAAAGTACTTAATTGTGTTATAATTGTATGTGTGGATATAAGCATAGGGCAAAAGGACTGTTTCCCCCCCTAAAAAAAGCTTTCAGATGGTTGGCCAGGGTAGAACTGATCCTCTGGTTAGGATGGTATAATGCTTTATTGATGTATCCAGCAAGACTGCTAACCAAGGATTTATAGAGGAGTGGGAGGAATTATTTCTTCTGGATTTGTTAAACCAGGTCACATCAGAACTCACTTGCTGTTTGCTCATGACTTTTCCACTTACGCTATATGCAAATATATGCTATTACTGTAAATTTTAATTTTTGTGAAGACCTTTTTTTTTTCAAAATTCAGAGTGTTCAGCAGGCCATACTTGTTTTGTGGAGATTAAGCTGAAGGAATGCTTAGGATTCAGTAGTCCTGAAGCAGGCAAATGTAGTAAAACTTGTCTTCAGAGCAAATTCTTGCCTTCTCTCCTCTGATTATTGCTGTCCTTGACTTAGTACATTTCACCATATATAATATTATGCATGTTCTTCTCTATACTTTTGGGGTTTTTTTTGGTTTTGGCTTTTTTGTTTGTTTGTTTGTTTTTTGTTGTTGTGGGGTTTTTTGTTGTTGTTGTTCATTTTGTTTGGCTGGTTTGTTTTTTTTTTTTTTTTTTGGTATTGACAATCTAATATTGTCTTAGAGCTTTTGGGCACTCTTGGAGAAAGTGGCAGAAGTTTCTTTTCTCCTAACCAGCAGCCTTGCCAGCTCTATGCTTTTGCTTTACTCAGTATGAACACCACCTGGGGTTTTTAAGGTTTATATATCTGTGAAGTGTAGAAAGGGGTCTCTTTCTGTCTGTCCATGGCATTTGCTTTTCCTGCAGGTTGTTTGGAATCAATTGATGTCACTGATCTTTCTGCTTCTGGTGCTCCTGTTTGTTGCAGATGTATTTGATGCCTTTGATTGCTGCTGATAGCAGGATTCTCTGGTAGTCTATATCTCTGGATGATTACTTAATTGCCTCTTTGCCACCCCCAGTTATATGGTGAGGAATTTGTCACTTTGGTCTTGAAAATCACGCAGTGCGTGGTTTGCTCCACAGGTGTTTTGTGGCACTTATGGAGAACTCAAAACTGAGCCTCTTTCTTTTCTATTTTTTTGTATAGACTCCCAAATTTGCCTCTGAAGTTGCTCTTGTATGATGAAGTGGAGCTAGTTTGAAGTTTGGGAGGCACACTGGCAGCAGTGCTGAGGGACAGTGGCATGGCCGAAAGCTCTAATTTCCTCTCCCATGCAAACATAATGTTTGCAAATTCAACAGAAGAGGGAGGGCAGCTTTGCACACCCTCCGCTCCTCATCCCAATTCCACCCAGAAATATCCAATGTGTGGGTCATTGAATAATCCTCATTCTTTGTTGCCCTAAAATGAAAACTAGAGACGTACTTAGGTCAAGAATTAAGTTGCAGTAAAGGTAATTCATTGTTATGTACTCGTGTACCTTTGTTGCCTGCACTGGGTGACAGAATAAATGAGAATTTCAGCAGGGCAGCAGGAGCAGAGTTATATGGCAAAGCCTCTGGCATTTCTTATGTTCCTACAATTTTTTCTTGTGTGCTTTCTCAGAAACAACCTGAAGAAAACAGACTCAGTTCAGGTGTGCAGTAGATTCTGTTTTCTGAAACAAGAAGCAATGCCATTCAAAAAGTCATTCCTATGATTAAAAAGTTGATTACCTCTTTGTGTGTCTGGATCTATACCTTGCTTTAGAGGATTGATTGACATGCGAATACAGCATGAGAATTATTCTTTAATCATTGTTTTCCTGATTATGTTATTCTTCGATGAAAACTGTTCTTTCAGCTTGTCAGGAGATAAATGCCACCTTGAGATCACAGCCCTGTGGGCTATTCCCACAGGGCTCAAGGGAAGGCTGTGTTTCTAGTCAAGAAATGCAATGACTGTTGGCAGAGATTTTGTCTCCCAGTGCCCTTTCTCCACAAGTAAATGAGTTAATCTGGGAGAATCATGGATCCTTCCCATGCCAGAGATGATGACTTTGTGCTAAGTGATCACAAAGCGGGGGCATTGGTGGTGTTGACAGCAGCTGCTCACACATAGCACAGAGAACCTCTCCTTTGCACTGGAGATCCTTGGCTGGGCCCAGTGGCTTCATCAGGGTAGCAGGAGAGTTTGGGCATCCTCATGGAAGGAGGGTTACTGAGACCAAATTGGACAGAAAAGCTGGGTGTGACAGAAATCTGCTACACTTTATGTGAAGTTGTAATTTGTCCCCTTTCTCCATAGTGTCGAGGCACAAGGTTTTTGCCCTTATGGAATGGCAAGTATTGAATAAAGTAAGAACAGAGCAATTCTTCCTCTGCAAGCCATTTTAATGTGTACTTTGGATCAATAGAAAGAATGAAATGCTTGTCAATGCAGAAATTCTGGGAAAAATGTGTTGGGAACACTGACACCATAGACAGTAGAGGAGTAAATTTGCCTCTTGGCTCTCCAGAAACCACGAGACAGTGTGACTCAACTAGCAGGTTCCATTCAGATTACTGAAGATGCCTTTTGTGTGCTCAATCAGTGTTTAAATCAGTGTTGTGAGCAGGGAGAAGTCCCCCAGATAGCTGTTTGAAACTATTACTGCCAATAACTTTCTTTTTCTGCTCTATTTTCTGCTTAGAGGTTGCTTGATGTGGAAATGGGTGCTGTAGATTTATTTTAGCATTAATTTATATGGGAGAGGTTACTTGTGAACAGTAAATAAAATTCTTGCTTCTGAAGAAATACTAGAAAATTGGATGTTCGTGACATTCTTGTGTATTAAAATACATGGTTGCATCAATAGATGCCAAAGAAACATATTGGATAATCTGTAAAGTCCACATGGTATCCTTTTTATCACCATTTAAAAGGTAATGGGGAAGAATGACAGTGTCTATATTAGCAGTCTTAATTTTAATTAATTGCTGTGATCTTTCTGCACATAAAAGCTTGCATCTGTGTTAGCTCTTTGGTCTGACAAGTACTTTTGCCTCTTAGAGAAATTTTGATTCAAAGGAGATACTGTAGGCACCTTTGAGAGAGAAGAAATGTGCATGAAAACCTGATGAACAACTGGATCATCTTGTAGAGTGATGCATGGTTTGGTTTTGTTGTTTTGGGAGTTTTTTTGGAGGTGAGGGAACTGCTGGTGTGCTACCTGCTATGTGTTGTGTACCAGCAAACTGAATTGAGAGAATGATGAGAGCGCCAAGGCATGTAGCAGGCACAACTTGGAGGCAGACAGGTTTGGTCACTATGAAAATGGGGGATAGCAAAGATGGAAGGCCACATCATGGCTGAGAGAGATTTCTAGGAAAGTATTTTAGAAAGGACCCTGGAGAAGTGATCTGAGGAAGAAGAGGAGGAAATCTTGTGGGTGAAGGCAGAGGAGCTCACTGATAAGGATGCAAACCTTGATGTGGATAGTCACTCAGTGATACTGTGTGTCCTCTGGGGCATGGAAGAAAATGGAGGCTGTCCCTTACTTCCATCGCATCCCAAATTAGATTGTGCCCATGAGGGAGATGTAATTTAATTAACTCTGAGAACCTCAGCATTGCCGAGACACTGGAGTGACTTCGCAAGCATCCCTATGACTTCACCATGCATTCGTTATCCCAGCCTGCTCTCCTGTCACGCCTCCCGCTTTCCAGTTGATAAGAGCCTCTGCCTTTCCATTTGGTCGATTAAATGCTGTAAATTCTGCAACGAGGGGCAAAGCATTAAATTTCTCAAGCGTGTCTGTGTGTCTTATCGTGGAGCCGTTTCCATGTTGCTAACAGTATTTGATTCATACTGAAGGAAAATTGATGACCTGAATCCTCCTCACATAAGAGCTTCATTGTTAGCATCTCTTGTTCTCAGCCACCTCCCCATTTTTTTTTTTTTAATGCCTTCCCATTCAATTTATCAAGCATGCTTTAGGCAATCAAAGGCTAGAAAATCGCTTTCATTCTCGAGCAACATATTCTGTGTCATTTTATCAAGATGCGGAGCTCCTAATTCTCTGAAGAAAAGCTAAAGAAGTGGGAGCTGTAGCTTATCACTGTCTGCCATGTCATGTTAATGGAGGATTGCAGCCAAGGTGACAACAGAGCATTCCCAGTAAAAGAAAGCTCCTTCACATGCTCAAGGAGCCGTGGGTAAAATAACCTTTCTCATTGCATCAGTGTTCACTGCCGAAATGCACAGACTCAGCTCTGGTGCATGGTAAACTGCTCGGGGAGGAGGCTTTGAAATACCTGACCCTAGGAGATGTAGAAGGACTGTGTGTGGATTTAAAAGAATAAGGAATATCAAGGGAGTTGATAGATGAAAGAAAACAGGCAATTAAAACTGGTCAGGCAGCATCAACACGAGTTCAAATAACCTCCTGCTTTACAGAGGGCAGAATCTCAGGTGGGTTTTGTAGCCTGAGTTGTCTGGCTCTGTGTGGTCAGGCTGCTCTCACCATTAGTACTTACTATATTCATGCTTTTAAGATTAATTCTAACTCTTTTCTATTGCATAATACACCTGATATTAGTCCCCTGTTTATGGAGACTCAGAAATGAGTTAAGGAGATTTAGGAAAACACAGGAGTAGTTAAGGATGCAGTTAGCTGTGGAATGGACCCATGCATAATTTTAGCGTGTGCTCCAGAAGTGTCTGTAAGACAGGGTTTTTTGATTATGTTCTTTCTTAAATGAGGCTGGTACCTGAATAATCCAACTAAACCCAACCTTTTTTTGCTGTGTGCTTCTAGTGACAAAACATATGACTTTCTAGTGTTTTGAGGGACTTGGCAATTAGTTTTTACAACGTCCACTCTAGACAAAGAATGGTAGCATTGGTTCCAGTTCTGTTTTGACAACTGAAAAGAAGGTGGCATGTAATTTTCAAAAGTAGCTTTACTGGGGAAGAGCAGTGAGACTTGATTATTTTGCCAGACTCTTTAAAGGTGGGCTGGTTCACCTAACAGCTTTGAACAGGATCTGAGCCCTTTGGAAAATTTGGCCCAGGAAATGCAACAGTCATTATTTATAACCTGGTGCTGGATATTTCAGATTTACACAAGCAATACGCACACAATTGGTGCTCCGTTACTGGGAATGCTCCATTACTGGGAAGAGGACTGGAAAAAAAAAAATCATAGAAACTTAACTGAAAGCATCTGTTTGCTGTCACCATTTTAGTTTCAGTGCAACTGATAGGTCTGCCTGCTGTACGGCCACTATAGTGCACAACAGGAAAGCATGAGATGGTAACTGATGTCAACGCAGTTATGGTAATAAAAGAGGGGGAAAGTAAGAAGGATGAAGGAAAAAAGAAGTGCTTCACTGTCTAATTTAAATACCTTTGGTTATCCCTTGCTTGGCTACTGTAACCTGTCAGCATTCACTCTGTGGAAGCTGTTGACTTTGTAATCCCAGTAACAGTCAAGGTTTGTCTCTCGAGTTGTTTCTCTCATCCTCAGTGCTTGACACTGCAGCCCTCCCAGAAAAGTAGGAGAAATTCTTTGTAATAAATTATCCATCACCCTATACGATTGACTCTGTTTTTGTCCTCCTCTTATTTTTATTCCTCTTAAATGCACTGGGTAGTTTAGCCCATAGTATCAGAGGAACTCCTCTAATACTAATCACTTCCCATCCATCCAGACATTTCATCTGATGGGTAATACAGCTGAATAGCTTGAAGGTGTATGGAGTGGAAATCATTGGGAAATGGTCAGAAATTGCATTTGGTAGTTTGCCATCTGGGATTTTTCGCTCCAGTCCGTTTGGGTTTGTCATGGTGGTTTTGGAGCATTTAATTTCCTTCTTGTTAATGAGTTCTGGTTTATTCAAAAGTATTTCTGAAATTGTTTTGGGATACTGATTGCATCCAAGCTGGGGTCAGGGAAGCCTAGATACCTTGCATAGTCTTTCAGATGACTTAGTATGACAGCAATCTTAAACTAGCAACCTTTTAATTTCTCTAATGCTTTGAATTAAAATGAACAGATATTGATGCTTTTTCAGACAGTGCTTTCACTCTGTTTTGTTTTCTGGTGGTCACAACAGGCAGCATGTTCATTTTCCATTGTTTTGTTTGTTTGTTTTTTTTTTGTATCAGTGATTTTAGGTATTTCTTGCAAATTGCTGTTTAAGTTGCAGTGGTGCTCTCTGAAGAATATCCTGGGATCCAGACTCTGATCCAGCCCACGGTGCTGGCTTTTAATCCTTTCACACAGCTAATTTCTCTTTTACTGTTTTCAAAATATCAGAGCTAATTACCCAAAGGCATGGACATAATTGTGCTAGAATGCTGGAGAGCAGAGTGGTTTTGGTGTGCACTAGAGAGCACTTTAGATGGAATTGAAATAAATTCTCTCCTGTATTGCTGCCCATGGGCAATATCACCCCTCTCAGAGGTCTCTTGCTTTGAAGTATTCTTGCAAACTTCAAGTCAGGGCCCAAGTATGCCCCATTTTCTGTGTGTGTTTCCATGTGTTGTATATACATACGTCTTTTCCTCTGACATAGGTCATCAAGCTGAGCTGTCAGGTATGTTTTGTTACGAGAGAGTCACTTATTGTAGCAATGAATTGTCTTCGCTGAATTAATTTTCACTCCAACAGGGTTTTCAGTGAAAGTTTACAGACACTATAGTTTAGGCAGGCAGCCAACGCAGAAGGGATTTCTGTTTGTATTTCTTTATTTCAGTGCCAAAGGAGGATTAGCTTGTGCTGAAAGGGTTAGAGAGGTGAGCTAGAAATGCTTGACCTAGTCTTTACTAGACATTTGCTCATTATTTTCTTTTGAGCATTCTGAAAGGCCTTCTTCACACGTGTGGACAAGAACAGGTTAAAACCATGTAGATCTGCCAAAGCTTTACAAATCTCTTTACTAGCTTTATTAAACCAAGCTAAAAGGAAACCTCTGTATCTTTTTTTCCTTTTTATTCCCTTAACACCGCCCTCCACCCCTAGCTCCCCTCCCCCTTGCCCCATAGGACTTTGGTTTTTCTTTTCAGCCCACACATCTGTAAGTGCCTGCTAGGTACAGGAGACACATTTTTATGGTTCGTTAGCTTGGCTTTTCAGCCCTGCCTTGTCAGTGCCCCCGATTCTGCAAAGTGTTCAGAGCTTTGTTGGGTTGCTTGTGACAGTATTTGGATGAGTGCTGCAAATTTTCTGTAATATATCTAGTAATTTGCTTGAATGTAGCATGAGCTGGAAGATGGGAATGAGCTTTTGATATCTGACATTGTGATATCAGCAGGGGAGAAAATAAAAAACACCTCAGAGTCAAGATGTATTAAATTAGTTGGAAAGTAAATTGACAGAGAGTTGGCAACAAATACATGCTATAAAATCACTAACCCTTTGAGTAAAGTGTGGGTATATTCCAGCAGTGGAAAGCAGTTTGCCCTGAAGCTTTTGTCTAAGAAAACTGACTAGTAATAGCAAGAGCAAAGGCTTAGCACTTCTATATCCAAGAATTTCTTGGAGGACATCACAGGACTCTCTTAAGAAAATGAAAGTTGTTAATACAGTAAGAGAGTCGTCACATCTTATTTGGAATTCTTAACTATTTATTTAAGGGTCCATCCTCAACTGATATCCTGTCAGGTTGCCATTTGTGCAAAAAGCTCTCCGTGTCCCTCTTTTTGTAAGTCAGTGTGTGTTTCCTGTTTCCCTGATCGAGGTAGTAAATGTAATGTCATTCATTTAATGACCACAATACTGCAGAATGCCAACACAGTCAAATGGACTAGCACAGGAAGCCTCTGAAAACTCCACTGTATTTTGATGATAACATATCAAATATAATCAACAAGCCACACTGATTCAGAAAAATCCACCAGCCCTCAAATCCGAGTGAAAATGCAACGTGTTTCCATTATCACCCATCAGTGGGCTGGGAATCCACCCAGCTTCACACTTTGGAGGAACGTGTGCACTCCTAAAATGATAATCCTGTAGCATAAGTTACTAACTTAATTTCTGTATCCAATGGCTTTTGTTGAAGTTTCTGAAGTAGCTATTCAACAAGTGTGCATTAAAATCTTTTTGAATCACTTCCTAGAAGTTCTTCTTAGAATTCCTTTCCAAAAGGCTGCTCTCAGGGCAGATCTGAGATGTGGTCTAAATAACTTGTGTGCAGATTTCTTCTGCCCAAAATCTGACAGCGTCTTTTTGGGAGCAGTAGCGGGATGGTAAATCCTGAATGCATTGCGACAAGGAAATGTGGAACAAAATGGTATAACTTGAATTTAGGCCAGGAAGTCAGAACACATCAAGAAGCAGTTCTGAGTTAAGGCAGATGCGCTGGGCACAGAGGGGAGCAAACAGGGATGGGAGGCGGAAGGAAGATCAGCAGTTAAACGACGTAGTCAAGTTGTTGCTCCATACAGGAGTATGTAGGATGTGGCCACTCTTTGTAAGCAGTTCATGTGTTTGGTTCCTCCTCAATCTGCATGTGTTTATGTTCTCTTTCCAAGGATTCCTCTCTATTTAATAAGATCAAACTCAATTATTGAGCTATGGACTTCCTTCCTTAAGGCTCCATATGCCCAGATTTCCCAGTAGTCTGCCTGGAACACAAATACCTGAGTAATTTAAACAGGTGGCCATTTGCAGCATAATTACTGCAGTTGTTACTGATAAATAACAGCCTCAGCTTGCAAACCCCAAGAACATCTAATTTGTTTGCCTGCCTGCAGTGGATTGTCTTCTGTGCAGAATATAGGTGATCCTGCAGTCACAAGCCAGAAAAAAGTAAATTATTTCAATTCATCCACCCTAGTCCTGGAAGCACTTGCAAACTATTTGCAGGATCAGGGCCATCATTTGCTTCTCTGAGGTCACCTGGTCTGTACCAGCTTTAATGATATCCTAATTTTACAGAGAGGAGAGAAACCCTGCAGCAGGTTTCTGAAGTTTCCACTTGTTGTATTTGTTTCCACCTTTATCAAACTGGCCATTTTCTTCTCCTTAATCTCTAGGTGATGAAGGCATGTAGTGTTTGACCATTTTGGTTTTTACAATAATATTTTTACACTGGCTATTTAAATAGCTTGGATTTTAATGCAGAGTTTGTGTGGGTTGTTTTTTGGTTTTTTTTGGTTTTTTTTGTTTTTTTTTTAAACTCCTCCTTTAAGGTATGACAGATATTGGGAAAAATTATTGCTAATTTTCATTGATAATTAATGTGAGTTTCTTTATCATCATAGTACTAATCTTAGTGGGTGCATGCTCTTATGTATGGGACCAATATTTCAAATACCTTTGCAGCTTGCCTCTGTGTTTATTAAACTCTTTAAGCACAGAAATCCTTTTTTTAAAATTAGATTATCATAGAATCATAGAATACTTTGGGTCGGGAAGGACCTAAAAATCATCTAGTTCTAAGTCTGCTGCCATGGATAGGGACACCTTTCACTAGACCAGCTTACTCAGAGCCCCATCCAACGTGGCCTTGAACACCTCAAAGGATAGGGCATCCACAGCTTCCGTGAGCAAACCTGTGCCAGTACCTCAGCACCCTAACAGTATAGAATTTTTTCCTAATATCTAATCTAAATCTAATCTTCCTCATCTTAAAGCCATTCCCCCTTGTCCTATCCTACATGCCCTTGTAAAAAGTCCCTCTTCAGGTCTCTTGCAGCCCCCTTTAGGTACTGGAAAGCTGCTAGGTGGTCTCCCTAGAGCCTTCTCCAGGATGAACAGCTCCAACTCTCTCAGCCTGTTGAACAGTTACATCTGAACAGTTGTTCAAGAAATGCAATAAAAGACTTTGCCTGATTTTATATATATCCTTTACACCATTAAAGTTTATTGCATCATTGCTACTACAAACTTGCGTTGGCATTATGGAATTTTGGTTCTGGATGACAAGGTGATAGATGGAGACAGGAATTTGGTTACAACTGCACTTTTTAAGTGTGCCAGCCAAAAAAAGAGAGAGATGATTCAGCTGGACATTAGTATTTTTGGGTTTTGGGATAGGACGTTTCTTTTCTTTGATCTTTGAAAACCTTTCTCCCAATAGATGCTCTGAGATGCCTTCTGGGGAGCTTGGAGTTGTAAACCTTTTGTCTGCCTAGAGACATCTTGAAAAAATCATAAAGCAAATAACCAGCAAAAATGTGACATAGCTTTAGCATGCATAAGCTAAGCATTCATGTTAGACCTATATATATATTTATCACAGGAAATTAAATCTAAAAATTTTTAGACAGTTAAATTGCAAGCATTTTTTGATACTTTGATATATATCAAATATATATTTGATATATTGCCCTTGCCAGTATTAGAGAAGATAGTCTTTATATTGAAGCCTTCCAACTATTTGGTGATGATATTAATTCGTATTTGTTGGAAAATTGCTTTATCTAGTTAGTCTGAGCTGCTGAACACTGAGGGCTTGTCAGTGGAGCTGGTAACCAGACTTTGAGTAATTCCAAGTGTTAGTACAGTGCAAGACAGCAGTGTGCAGATGCCTTTGTGGAGAGTTACACTTTGTTAAATATTTCAGCTTTATTTTGTGTTTCTTGACTAAACTCCCATTGGGCAAGAACTGCATATTGAAATGCACCTTGTGGTTTGAGCCTGATCTCTTTCTATTTCTTGTTGCTCTGCTCACAGCTTCCAGCTTTCTCCTCACTATCAGTCTGAGTCAAGAATACTAATGATCTGGCACTTGTTGGAGTTGGAAAGCTTTGTAGTTATACTGTTATTAAATCCAGCTCCTCAGGGTTTTTTCCATCTGAAGAACATGATATTCTCCACTTCCTTTTGTGACAGTGATGCCACTGTCCCATTATAACTCCACTGTTTACCACTCTTTGTTTCAGTGTCTTTTGTGTATTACTGGCCACACACTCATTTTTAATATTTCACAGAGTAGATCCATGTTCTGTATCTTTTGGATGAAACCGCTTTTGGTCGTATCCAAGCAAGCTGCCATTATAAGCTGCCAGAACTTGGACTCCTTTTTTGTTGGACGTATTTTGTAATGGCATAAGAATTTTGGCATGCTATGTTGTAGAGGCTGATGTCAGTCACTGCTGTCTAAACACACTAGATTTCCTATCAATTACGCTACTAAATCTTTGACAGATTCTGCCAATCTTTGGGTAAATGCCTCCCAGTTCTTCATTTTGACAGCCAAAAGAGGAGAGGGAATTGAGAGCTACTTTGCAAAGAACATACAGTATGGGGAGTGTGTTGAAGTTTTTTTAGCTGACTTTTTCCACAGTTAAGAAATCTGTGGTAGGTTTTGATTGGGGTATGCTCTCTTCAGATGCCTAGCGTCAGAAATGTCCTAGTATTGTGTTTGATTCTAATTTAACTTAGTATAGATGTTGTTTCTTTTATTTTCTTTTCTTTAAGTGGATGGTGCATTGAGTTTTGTTTTCCCTTTTTAACCAAAGAGCTGTTTTTGTGGTTGAATTAAAACGAAGACAAATGTCAGTATATGTAGCACTGAGAATTACCTTGCCCCAAATCTAAAGGTATCTCTGTCCAAGACATCTTTGAAGCAGTGTTTCAATGAGAGTACAGGGAGCTTCCAGCTTCATGTTCATGACTGTCTGCTCAATTCTTTCCTGCTCAGAAAATCAGGTGGACGCTCTGTTGAAGGGAGTTGCCTCATTGCCGGCACCTTAAACCCAACATTTAAGTAAATTACTGGATCCTACTGTGCAGTCTCACCTGTGTGTTTTGTGTATTATCTATGTGTATTTTTGTGTGTGTATTTTTAAGTGTACTTTGAAAAGATGTCTGCATATATGTCTGTATGATAAGTAAAGTTATTCTTAAAACTAGGAGCTTAGTATTAGCATATCCCTGTACGTATTGCTCAATAAAATTAAATTCTATTATTAGCAGTGTGATTTTATACAGATGTGATCAACATTTGAACAATAGCAGTGGAAACCTTTTTCCCATTAAAATCATTAGCTGTCTACCTGTAGGTACTCAGGAGTGGTATTTCAATAAGCACAGGTAAGCCATCTGAGGAAAGGGGAAAAATAATTGGGGAATATAAACCTGATTTATTTTATCAAGGCTATTCTTTATTAGTCCTTAACATAAACGTATTTTTAACTGGCCCACTGCAGGGTTGAGTGATCAGTAAAGAGAGTCAAAAGTTGTTTAACTTAGCAATTCATTGTGGCTTTCAATGCTGCTGTTACTTGCTTTTATCTGCACACAATAGTTAAACATAGGCAAATTAATGGAACTGGAGTCGTTCTGGAAAGGTTATGCCAAGTGGAAAGACATGGCTTCTTTTTTGGACTTGTCTGAAGTTTTTTTTCTCTTTTTGCATGGAAACCTAGACCTAATGTAGTGCTCCTTAATGTGGGCTTGTGGTTCTGGACGTTCCTTTCCATTTTGCAGCTCCCTGTGCTGTACTTACCCAGCTGCATAAAGGTACAGCTGCAAAAGGTACTGATAAAGTGCAAGCTTGTGCAAAATGAAGGGTTAAGAGAGCCTTCATGCTTCTCCCCTAGCTGTTTGCACCAGCCTTTGAGACCCCCCTCACTGTCATTTTGCTGAATATTCCCCTTTCGGGGTGTTGGGGAGCCCAAAATGGGCAGCCTGAGCAAGCCCTTGCACTGATGTGGGGTCATCTCTCCAGGCCATTCCATTAGGACTCCTGAGACCCTTTGTAGCTCTTGGAAAAATAGGCTAAAGTTTAAATGCATGTTTTCTCCTGTAAATTTATAAACTATTATTACTTTGTTTTCAACAACTGAATGGTTTTAACATTCCTTTTTGACAGAGATTTTCAGTGTCTCCACCTCCCACCCATCCTTTCTTTTTAAAGAAATGTTTTCTTTGGGTTTACTTCAGGTTGAGGAATTTGTAGTGTGGCTGTCGCTTACAGTGTGGGAATTCTGTATTAATCCCTTAACTATCATTGAACAGGGAAGGGGTTTGTTCTTTCAAGTTGATGCAGGAAAGCATTAGTGGTGATAAAAGGATATATTGTTTAGAACAGCTGAGAAAAGCTGCTGCCTGTATTGCTCTTTCCACCTTTCCTTATCCATGTTGGGGCTTAGGAGGAGCCTTCACTCACACTTTGACAGTGTGGGTCTTAATTGTGGCAGCCTTGTGTAGGGCAAGGAAAAAGAGAAAAGAGGGAAGAGAGCTGCTAGCATCCTCTTTGGAGCCTGGTTAATGGCTCAGTTGAAGTTTAGGAATCCTGTGATGTACAAAGAGATTAATTAATGACCTGCACAAATAGAGCTGCAGCACTAAAATGGGATTTTCTGCTCTTGATTGTCCACAGTCTTTTTCTTTTTTTTTTTTTTCCTTAAATTACTAGAATATGGCACTTCTCACTTGCTTCCTACAAGTTTTGATCATGCTATTAACACAGTTTTCTGAAATACATGAGAAAGCAGCCATAGTCAGTAGTTCAGCCATGCAGACACCCATTCATGACCACACTGAGCATCATCAAAAGCATGATTTGTACTGGTAAATACAACACAGTACAACACGCAGTGTGCCTTCAAAACTAAGCTTTCAGCTTTTGAATCAGACATCATGTTAGCAGATTCTTCACATCTTTGGATAAGTTTTCAGGAAGAGAGGTTTTCACAAACGGGACTGAAGGTTGGGGCATGATTTCATATATGTGTGGATACTAAAGGAAGCTGACTTGGAATATGGTCTTAAAATGGAGTAAAGGCACATAAAGGCCTATTACAGTTACCCCTGATGATATAGCACTAAGCCAGGGATGCCTAGAAATGAGTTCTCATGCCCTGTGGGTTGCTGGTTGGTAGAGGAATAAAAGATTAAATGGAAATTACAATCCATCTGGAAAGGATTTGTTATCACCCAGGGTGGACTGGAGTCAACAAGGGATTTTATTAATTCAATTAATAAAATCTCTTTTCCTGCTAAAAAAGAAATTTAAAAAAAATAGATAAAGTGACTGAAAAATAAGGTGTCAGTGATGGGATTAGAGAGGTTCCTGCAAATTTGCAGTCATTTGCTTTGAATTAAACATAATTTGAGCGTTCCTTGGGGCACTAATGCTTCCCCCCCTCCTTAAGTTTCAGGCTATATTTGTTGTAGGCAGTTTTTTTCTTCCTTGTTGTTTTTTTGTTTGTTTGTTTTGTTTTATTGGGGGTGGGGTTTTGGGTTTTTTAAATTTGTTTTTTGTTCCCCCCCCCCCCCCCCCCCTTTCTCTAATCAGGCCTAGCCTGTGCCCCTAATGGCAACTATGTAGAGGCTACTTTTCGTAGATTCTATTTCTGGTAGTGTGTTTGCCTCCATGTGCCCTTGCCAGCTGCTTCCCTGGAATTAGGGCTTTGCTCCTCCCAGGATCTGATCTCCCTCTCCTGCCTCCTAAACACCAATGGCTTGGGTGTGCCTGGCTGTTGTCACAGGAGTCTTACCAGCAGGATAAGACCCACAAACTGCTGTTTTTATGTACTCAGAGATTTGTGCTTTCCGTTTATTTTGAACTAGCTCCTTATCAGCAGGGCACACACCAAACTATCCGGGAGATGCATTAAGTAGTAGATTTTAGGTGAAAGCTTTATTCGTTCCGTCTGTAATTAAGTGATTTGTTCCAAACTCATAAATCTCTCCTTGCTCTTTCTTTTGCCACTGACTAACTCATCCTTCCAGCTTCATGTCAGGCGCTCTACTCCCTTTCTAGATCAGGTTTTCTTTGTTGCCTCCTCTCTTCTTACACCTTGTGGTGGATTGCATTTTTTTCCCTAAAAAATGCTCTTTTTGTTCCTCCTAGCAGCCTTCGTTTCCACAGTCTTTTTGTGAAGAAACTGGGTTGTCTTTTCTCTTTATCGAGCATCTTCCTGTCAAGTCAAAGCTCCTAATTTTTGTCTGGCTCCTGACCCTACCACGATTTTGGCTGTGTTAGTTGCTTGTGACTAAATTAGCTGGTTCTTCCTTCTCCTCACAGTTCCTTTCCTTTATGCGTCTCGCATGTCCCCCATCAATCACCACGTGCCAGCCTCAGAGTCTGGCAGGAGCAGCTGGCACCTCCCGCTTCCCCCCTCCAGCCGGGGATCCCACTTTTGGCCCATTCCTTTATCCCTGCCGGAAGGACTCACAGCTCTTGGCTCCTTTTTGTGCGCTTTGTGCTCCGCTGAGCTGGCCCTGCACTCCCTCACACACCTTGTTCTGCCCTCGGTGCATCATTGTGTTTGGCAGCTGAGATGTTCCTGCCGTGCGAACTGCATCGAGCTGTGCTTAGGTAGTCTGCAACTTCTCTGCTGCGCAGTGCCTGTTACTTTTTATTGCCTGACTCCTATTGTTTCCTGCTCGAGCTCTCCATTAAATCTCTGCTGTGCCCCCACTTCTTGTGAATCTTGTTCTGATTCAGATGTGGTTGGAAAAATATGTTTGAGCTTCAGGGGACGCCCCTGAATTTGGACCTCTGAAAAGAGAAGACTTCGTTATGAGAAGAAGCATTTGAGGGAGACAGGGTGATGGTGCTGGTGGGAGCAGCAAGGTTAAAATTGCTGTGCAAATCTAACATAACTCTCAGGGATCAGACACAGCAGTGACACTCCTGAAGATCTCTGTTGCCCTTTTGATCATCAAAAATATTTAACTCTCATACTGCCAGTCCAGGGTTGTGGAAGAGCTCCATCCATTGAAGTGTCCTGGCATTGCTGCTGCCTTTCCCAGTACATCTGCCTTCAATCCTTAGCTAAGCATGGGCTATGCTTAGTGATATTATCCAGGCAGGGCTGAGGCTCAGGTGAGCTCTCATGACTTGGTGTGCTGTTTTTGAACATTGCTGTTTTGAGATGAGCGAAGGAGAGATGGGTAGGCTCATACAGGCAGTGAGACATAAATGTCTTAATTAGGAAGCACTGTTTGGATCCTTGGAGATAGGCTGCCAAGTCCACCATGTCATAAGCCAATGTCAGTGTGCTCTTTTTGCCCTCTTATCCATGAATCACTGGAGTAAGTAGTGTCCAGGTTTGTTTGCTTTTTACTTGGTCAGGGCCAATGCCCTGTGTGAGGCCAGTAGCGTCAGCTTTGACTCTGAAGCAGTCTGCCTGCACTATCAGCCGCTAATTAGAAATCTGTTCTTGTGGTCAGGCTTTTTTTCAGCATGTTAATTAATTTTCCAAACTTCTGCTATTTGGAGGAATGGGACCACCGTGGCACGATAAGGAAGATCTGGCTTCTTTTCCAGCTCTGTTATGCTTCTGGATTCCCATCCTCCTACGTGCCAATCAGCCCAGTGATAGCTGAAGTGGGGACATGAGCCAGCCCTATGAGAACATGCTCCGTTCTCCTCTCCATTTGATATTCTGTATGTGTCCCTCACCTTTGTTTTGTATTCTCTTGCAATATCTAATTGATTCTTTATGAGACCTCTGTGCTTCATTTCTTTTCTATGTAAAAATGCCAGTGCTGTTCAGCATCGTTGCTCTGTGGCAGGAGTCCTTGGGGTCAGGAGGCAGGTTCTGGGTTCATGTCCTCTCTCTCTCTCAGTGCCTAAACTCCCCCAGGGCAGTCTGTGACCCCTTTTTCTCATGCTGCTGGGCTGCTCTGTGGGGTTTTGGGGTGTGCACTTAGAGCCGTGAGCTGGAGGAGGAAATGACTGTAGCCTCTAAATTCTGCAGCATGTCATGTCGTTTCTCTCCTTCCACCTGCAAAACAGAGATAACTACTCTTAACCCATCTATATCAGAACAGTGTTGAGAGATTTAATTAGCTGCTGTCCACAGGGTTTTGAAAGGTGTAAGATACATCTGGAGTATTAAAAGTCTTACTAAGTTTAGCCTTGCTGAGTTCTGCTCTTTCCCATACAATTACCGTGCAGATGAACACAGTGCGTGTGCAGATATGAAATAGTTAAGAGTTTTTGCGTGTCTTTAGAAAAGTCATCCCATTAAAACAAAACAACACATCAAAGTGAATCAAGTCCTTTAGAAAATAATCTTTCTTACTGTATGTGGTTTAGGACCAGCTGAACCATCTGAAAAGCCAAAGCAGGGAGCGAGAGAGGGAGAGGGGGAGAGAGAAAGACACTTATTTATGTGAAGTCTGTACCTCTGTTCGACTTTGTACAGCCAGAAACTGAAAGAAAGGCTTCCCTAGTGTGTCCAAGTTCCTGGTGAATGGCTCCTTTGGGTGCGGAAGTGAGTGCTGCGGATCCTTTCAGCCGAAAGGAACAGTTAATGAGTGTTTCTCTGTTCTGCCCTGCTGGAATGAGACACATCCCTCTTTCTAGGTCACTAAGTTAATCAAGTCAAGGATTTCTGTCCATTGTCCTTCTTATCAGTCACAGCTGCATTTGCATTAGGAAGCTTTCTGTTTCTTTAAGCCTCATTCATGTACTGATTAAATTCCTTCCCAAGTCTGCAAAAGCAAATGTCTAATGTATTATATAGCCATCTCCTGACCCAAGTAAAAACAGCATACAGCAGAATATGTTTAAAAGCAGAAGAAAGGGGGGGAAAAAAATCATTGCTTTGATTTATCTGATCCTCAGTGATAAAACACAGGGGTAAAACAGGCGGAAGCTTATGTTTCTAATGTGTGATTTTTAACTTGATGCCGGCTAGCATCAATATCAGTGTGTACCTGAACAAACAATCTAAGGTGGGAAGTGAAATTGCTCTTCCTGAATGTTTGAGTAAACACTGCTGTAGCATCTCATAATGAACAGCAGTGGCTGTTGCAATGTATTAGATAATAAATTGGTCCTGGCAGCACATTTCCATCTCACAAGGATGACTGAAGGATAAACTTCAGACAAAAATGTGAAATTACTACCTTTGTAACCAAGCAATTGTAACCCATATTCTTAAAAAGTTTGTAGTCTGTCTATGGTTATGCTTTGGTTTCACCACTGTTTCATAGTCTTGATGTTTGAAGGCATAACCTAAAATGTCTGACCTATTGATTATGATTGCAGTTTTGGACAAATAATAAAGATTTCCTTGTCTTTTTGTGACTGCTGCAGCCCTCCAACATCCCTAAGAGGGCACCTCATTGTTTTGGTTTTTTGTTCCCTCTGGATCTCCTGACTTACTGGGAGATGTAGACTTTAATCTTCTGCCAGTACAATTCTTGCTTTTAACACTGTAGGAAAAGTGGCCTTTGGTAATTTTCTCACCTTTCCAGTGGCCACTTCTCCATCTTCCAAACATTCTTTGACAGTTTTGGGAAATACCTTTTGGGTAATAACACTTAGATTTCCATTTTGTTTGCAATAACATCATCTAGGATTCCCTGCTCAGCAACTCTGTTTTACCCTTCCTCATAGATTTTCCTGCAGGTTCCTTCCCGGGGCCTCTCTTAGACCACAAACAGTGCCCTGAAACTTGAATCTCTCTATCCTCCCTCATCCTGGTAAGCACGTACAAGTTCAAGTTCTTTGCAGAGTAGGAAGGTGCTCCTTTGGCTCATTCCCCGCCCCCCCCCGTCAGACAAATATTTAATTCCCCTCAGCCCTGTGGAATTCAAGTGCTGTGTCCTGATCATGGGGCTTCCCTCAAAAAGCAGCCAAATGAAGGTCAGCAGTGCCAACAGGCAGCAGCAGGAGCAGGGTACACCTCAGAAATGGTGTGCAAACTGCAACTGCTAATCTTAGAAGGCAGTGCAATGCAGTTGGACCAACCTGAATTTTTTTTTCCCTTTCTCATGAGCCTGCTTCAGGCAAAAGACTTGGATTGTCTCTGGCTTTGTTCCTCTTAGTTCAGTCAGTGTTTCATGTGTGTTTATTTTTGCATTTTAATGCCTGTGACTCTACTCAGCCAGTCTTCTGAAGTTCTGTGAGTGTCCAAAATTGAGAACTAAGGAAGGACCCTGGCTGGCCAGTGGGTTATTGGAGATCAGTGACTGTGCAGTAACTCTCAAAAATATGCAGACACATATTCTGAAGAACTGTAGAGTGATCTCACATCAATTTGAGAAGCTTATAAGATGGTGAAAGAGAGCTACATTACTTGGCTTTTGCTGAGAACACATTCAACTGCAACAATAATTTCTGCCATTGCAGTGGCAGTGTAAAACAATTTTGAATCAACACAAGATCAAATATTTGTAAATTGTCCAGAAGACTTTCGGCTTAAAGAAATGTTTGTTGAATCAGAATATTTTGCTTTTCAAAGCTACATAATTAATTTTAATAAGAATGCATAAAATGCATTTTAAACTGGAAAACTTTTTTCTAAATGGCAATGTGAACCAACATGTTCCCACACAGCATTTTGATTCAACAATTCATCATACTCCAAGGCAAAACAGTGCCTCAAAAATATTTGGCTGTGGCAACTCTTTGTATTTAACCGCATTGATAAGAAACAATACAGTGGTTGTTCCTGTGGCTGCTTGTGTGTCTGAAGAAACATGGAGACTGGAACAGCTCAGCCTTTGGAGGTAATAGCTCTGCATTCATCAGGGATCAGTGATAGTTCCATGGGATCTTTATTTACTGAGTCTTGCTAAGGATCCACCTCACTAAATATGCAAGATAAAAGTATCTCAAACCTCCAGCGTACATAGGAGCTGATGACAGACAAACTACAGATTATATGAGTGCTTTAATTATTCTTATCATTTGTCCATATTAACCTGTGGTTTCTGGAACTGCAGTTTGATTAAAATTCTTTGATTAAACAGATGAGTTGACAAGACAAATGTTCCTTGCAGCCCTCTGAATCATCGTATGAAATTAGGAATCTTTTCCTTCTTCAGTTTTTGTTCCATGTTTGCTCTTCCACCTGTAGCCAGGTGGATTTAGGATCACTGAGTAAGGGACCTAAACATATATTGGAGCAGAATCTCTTATGCAAGAAAGCATAAGCATAGCAGCAATATCTGTAAAAGGGAGAGAATGCAAGTTCTTAGTATCTTGTGCACTGTCATTTTTTTTAAAATTGGTTAAATAGTTGCAAACTTCCTAGTTCCTTGTTTAACATAAAAAGAATAATTTTAAGAAGTCAAGCAGAGGCCTTGACAAATACAAATGCTCAGTCTGTTACTGATGATGTTCAGCCTGCATCTGAACAAAGTTGTCCAATTCCCTTTGTGGTGCTATAATCAGGATTTGCCTGAAATGGAGGGAAATACGGGAAGAGGCAGGCAGTGTGAGAGAGGATTTCTAGAGGATGGTCAAGGATACTCCGGCTTTATGCCTTTGTAATTATGCTGTGAAATAATGCGGAGGGATAGTCTTAGGAGCAGATGTTTAAGGATACATTGGCACCACAGGAATCTTAAGTCTGAATAGGATTCTCCTGACATGAGGCAGAATCCTTTGAAAACACCAGTAGACACGGATCTGCAGGCTGGTCTGCACTAGATGTTTTGCCAATGTAGGTGGTTCACAGCATAGGAACACGTTGTGCCATACCACCAGGACTCCTAATTTCAGCACAGAGCTGTTGGTAAATAATTTGTTTTGCCAGGGCTTTACAGAGAGGATGAGGAAAACTTTGCCAGCAACAAGCCCTCTCTTATCAGCCTCATTTACTTCATGAGGTTGTTGCATAGGTTTAGTCTGGATATGGCTATGCCAAAAAGAGGTTTTGATGAAGCAAACATTGTTTTTGTTAAACACAAATACTAATATCACCATTTGTGATACTTCTAACAGAGACAGTTAAAGGGATTTACTGGCTTTGCTCCTTGGGCAGAGGCTGACTCCTTCAGACAAGGTCCTCACTCTCAGATGGCACAAAGGTCCTGGATGCTTCCGTGATTTCAGAGCATCATTTTGAGCATCAAGGCTATTGCAGAGTCTGCAAGCTAGACTGCGAATTCATCAGGTCAGGGATGGTGTTTTAAAACCAAGGGGGAAGTTTGGTCCCCCAGTGGGGTCATTGGACTGATTTAGTAAAGATAACTGTCCTTGTTGGAAAAGGTTATGTAATGAGAAATCTTATCAGATTTGCTCAGTGTACAGCTATATTTAAGTGACATAGTGATGTCAGACCACCAGTGCTGCTGAGCAAATGTGACACGTGGCCAATTTTTTTTACTTTTTCCTCCTAAAATTTATAGATTAAGGTTCCCCAGCAGGAACAGAGAGCTTTCATTTTGCTTTGAGTGTTTGTCTGCTATTTCACTTGATGTAACAAGTTCCAGGTGAACAGGCAAAATGGCTTTCACTCCCATGTTTTTCTTAGGTGCAACCATGTTTTAGCACTTACATCATCACAAGAAAGTGCTGACCATTTATCACATCCAAGAGGAATGGGAATAAAAATCTGAAGCAGCCTATGACCCAGTTTCTTAGCACTGGGCATCCCAATACCCCTTAGCACAAAGGTGCTCACAGGGGCAAAACCACAGAGGGTTTGATTCACTTCAGTGTTCCTGCACCGGGAGACTACAATAACTGCTGAAATCGATACTGCTATTTCACTGTACAAACAGAGCCTTACCAGGGTGAATTTCTGTCCTTGGAAACTAAGTGGGCATGGATTTACTCACCTAGTCTGTAGTCCTCTTAATTTTACTCATGTGAGTAACTGTTCTTGGCAGGGGCATAATAGAGTCTTCGCTTATGGTCTGGAGAAATTATGATGTTTTTCCTGTAGATCTATCTGCCTTCCTCCACCCTCAATTTCCACTGGAAACTGCCTTGTTTATCACAGGTCATCCCATATCACTGTGGCTCACCAGGGAGATGACAATAATTCAAGTGCTTGGGTATGGATGTCGAGCTTTTCTCTCCCTGTTGTTTTGTGGCATGACTGAAGTCACTTTGCCGTGCTTGAAGGCGGCAGTGGTTAAGAGGGCAGGATGAGCAAAGCTGTGATTGCACGAGATGTAAATACACTTTGGCTATTTCATTGTTAATTACTTTCCATGAGTGATGTAAGAGTGCTTCAAAGTGGAACAAAGGGAAAGTGGGGATGAAGGAGGAGCAGAGAAGGCAGAAAAGAGCAAGGTCAAAACACCAGTAGCTGCCCCTGGCAGTGTTTGACAGCCTCAACAAAAGCAAAGGACTAAACTGATCTTGAAAATACTATCCCTAGATGGTAGAAGATGCTGAGAGTTGCTGGAGCAACAGCAGGATGTTTGCATCTTTGTTGTCATTTCCATTTTATTTTTGCTGATGAAGAGAAGACATCTATTGTCTCCTCTACAAATAGGAGTTACTCATATGCTGTACTGGAGCCTTGAGAGTCTCTGAACTGTCTTTCCAAAGCCTTTATTGGCACTAAATCATCTTTGCAAATACATACAGCCAAGAAGAGAAGAGGATGAGGCTGGATATGGTTTGCTAGAGACACCAAGGAAAAAGGCTTAAGATATGATCCCCTCTGCATTACAGAGTTGAGAACAGATATCACTGAAGTTAACGCAAGTTAGTAGTACACCGTTCAAAGAGGAGAGAGGCCCAGGGGTTTGCTTTGGTAGGCACAGCAGATCCTGTAAAGGACAGTGCCTTGGTGGTGTATCCATGCTCCAGCAGAGTTACTAACGGCCTGTGTAAGCCCCAAGGGCCACTCCTACAAGCTCCCCACGCACCAGCCGGGACAAATGTAGACTGCAGCTTGGGGGAAGAAAACTGGTAATATACTGTGGTAAAAACCATCCTATGGTTGCCCTGGAGTGTTTTACCCCACATCATTTTTTTCTTCTTCTCTTCTATCCCTAGCATCACTTGGAATTCACTAAAGTTGTGGGTTTAAATTTGCGTAATTTACTCTTGCTTGGAGACACACGTTGGTGTTTTAATGTACCTTACTCAGTTTGATCATAAGTCAATTAGGAGCAGGTAGAAACTAAACTGATTCTGTCGCTCTTAACCAGGGTTTGTATCAGCTTAACTAAATTAGTTTAATTAAATCAAACACTACTGCATTCCTCAGTGCTCAAAAACAGTGCCTGTGCTTGTGCATGTGTAACGCCGAAGGTGCACGTGTGCTGAATATGGATGACATCACGTGCAGGCAAGTTTCTGAATAACAACCTGCATATCTGTCTGGGCATTTATAGGTTGTCAATTACTCCGATATTGTGTCTAATGGGGAGATGAAAATCCCCCTATAAATTCAGCTGACTGCTTTGGTGGCTGTGCTGACAGACTAGTAAACAATTTCTGTGCAGAGTGCGATTTTCTAGTTTAGGAATGGAGCCACTTAGATTAGAACTCAGTGTTTTAGTGAGAAATGTCTAAAACGTTTACATAACCTATTTACATATGAATACAAACATTACAGGCTTTATATTAACAGCCCTTGTTGTTGCTCATTACTATGCATAGAAAAAGACATCAGCATTTCTAGTAGCATCTACAAAATTATAAATATGTGATAGAGTAATTACTGATTTGGAAATCCAAATTATATTAAAATGATTGTAGCATCTGTGTCTCCAAAAACCTCTCCATTTGTCAATTCTAGTCTTTTATTGCTTAGGCAATAAACATGAGTCTGATGCCTATTTACAGAGTTTTGTATGAATCCCACCCGCCCCTTGAAATTTAAAAAGTGGAGGAAGGAGTGGTTTGATGTCAAGGTGCCTGAAATTGGTCCATAGCTGTTTCTTTCACCTTTTCTTTACCTCACAGCCACAAAAATATGAGAATTGATGATAGATGTTACAGATTTATCTGAAACAACCAAGAGCTGCTGGGAAGATCATGCTGGAGCTGATGAGATTCTGCTCTCGTGGTAGCAACTGCCAAGAAAGTTCCTTCCAGAAAGCAAAGGGAGTAGTTTAGGGCTGATCCTTTACTCTTTTTACTGCAGCCCTACTTGAGTCAAATGGTTGTGAAGGGACTCCTGTAAGCCAGGGAAGCATTTAGTGTGCTCCATGGCACAAGTAAGTGCAAGTCAAGTCTTACTGTGTTGACTGGGATGCCATCAGAAACCAGGGAGAGGTTCTGATGCCCTTCATTGTAACAGAGCTTTACTTCCAGAAGAGACCCTGTAGGTCTCAGCAGGCTTGGGCAGCAGATTTCCCAGGCCAGTAAATAGTTATAGAAGTAGTATGATTTCTTTTCATCTGTGGCTCTTAAGAGACTTTACAGGGAGGTCAGTGTCATGCTTCCAGTGGTGCAGAAGAGCAGAGATGTCCCCCACATTGTCGCTGTGCCTCTCAACAGAAATCTCAGTAGGGGCTTCTTCACCACTCCCTGTCTGGGTTTTTGGCCACTAGAAGGCATCACCCAAGGGAATTTATTCATGGCTGATAACTGTGGTTATTTGTAGGAGTGTCTCCTTCCAGGTTTTTTGGTCCTGGACTGTTATTCTGGCAGGGGAAGTCAACGGGAGATACTTTGCTTGGAAATAATGTGCTCCCTAGGCAGTGCAGTTGCTGGTGTTGTGGGTGCTCTGATAAGTTGGGCAGGGATTGACATTGTCACGCTGACCTTTAAGAAGGTCTTTGGGAACTGGTACATGTTTTCCCCCGTGCCTGATGATGGAGAGCGAATGCTTCATCTGAAGTGGTGTGTTTTCCCTGGCATGCCTGTCCCAGTTTTAGCTG
The DNA here is from genome assembly GCA_013397795.1 of Orthonyx spaldingii. Classification (NCBI taxonomy): domain Eukaryota; kingdom Metazoa; phylum Chordata; class Aves; order Passeriformes; family Orthonychidae; genus Orthonyx; species Orthonyx spaldingii. Next base: position 798,987 of record VZTJ01004192.1, read on the forward strand.
AGCCATCCGTGATTCCCCCTGTGGCTTTAATTACGGCGCTGCCTCTAGTTGTCATCTCTCTTTACACCTTCTACTTACACCACACAGGGACTTAAAGGCTTGTATATGCATAGTAACGGTTCCACGAGACGAAATGCTGCTGTACAAATAAAGCATTCATCACACCTGCAAGGGAGGTTTGAATAAAATCCCACATACTTTTACTGCATGAGCAATGAAAGATCAGAAATGACAAATCGGTTGACAAATGGTGTGCAGTGCATAAATAGCATTATTTATTTGCTCAGTCGTGTCGGAGTGAGTGAGATGAGGCTTGCTGGTGTTTTGAAAGAGTTGTCTGAGCATTTTTAAAGGCAGAGGCTGCAGGATCAAGCCCCAGGCCCTGGCACTAGCAGGTGGGTAGCCATTAGCTGGAAAACCAAAGTGTCTTTTTTCCCAGACTGCATGGTTGCAGGGAGTGACACATAGGATGAGACTGATTGGGACAGAGGAAATTTCCTAGTTGGCCAATATTTTAGCGTTTGCCTGTCAATCTGTTCACATTGAACTTTCTCAGCCCTGTCCATATGTCTGTACTGGCTAATTCAATACAGGGAGGGGCATTGGCTATTTATACATGACACTTCAGAAAGCCTGGAGTAAGATAAAGTCTGTCAAAAGCACAGATGAGGAAAAGCCTCATCTTCTCAACATCTAGATGAGAATTGGCTTTCGATGGATGAAAGAGAATGAGAGGAAGAATTTGGATGCCACCTGTGTCTTAACAAGCAGTCCTTGTTTACACTAACAGAGAATCAAATGCTGTCACTCACCTATTATTTTACTTCATTCAGGGTTAGCAGTAGTGAATGTATGGAGGGTTCTGTTGACCCCAAAGGTGAGTTGAGATGTCCTCATCCCTGACTGCTTACTCTTCAGCCCCTGAGGTCTGTTCACCTCTGCCCCTTGTTGCAGCCAGGCGGCAATATGGACTACCAAAGTATTGCAGGATTTTAGTCATGGTTCAGAAAAAGTGGAGCCCCTTGCAAAGAGAAAAGTTTTGGACTTCACCACCATAAGGGTGTTTTCTACAGGCTGGGAACTAAGTTTTTACAGCCACTCATGGAATCCAGTTCTTTCAGATCCACAGAACAAAATCTGTGGTAGTGAATTACTGCAGAGAGCAGGGACAAAGTAACTGCAGGCATCATCAGACCAGTATGCTTGGCACTAGTGGTCCTGACAGCATGCAGGCTTCAGAGCTTCTTGGGATTTAAAAGTCTGGGAGGTGTCATGGCATTATTAACAGCTACTTTCTGTGAGTTGCTGATGTGATGCAGGGGCCCCTGTGTCACGTGGCTGGGGGAATTGCTTTTTGGTGCGTGGCTGTCACCTCTGTACCCATGCCTTTGTCTCCTGGAAAGAAAAGGGAGCTTTATAAATATAAATGTCAATAGGGCACATGTGGAATTGGATGTGTCAAAACATCCAGTAGCAACTTCAGGGTCACAAGTATCCAGCACAGAGTTCAGTAGGGCCAAAAGCCAGTTGGCAAGTTACCCTTGGCTGGGAAAAAGCACAGTGTGAGTCGGTGTGTTCAGAAGTCATTTTCTGGTCATGGTGCCAGCGCTGAAAAGCTGCTCAAGCCATGGCCTCTTCTCAGCAAGGGACACTTTCTGGGTTTTCTCCCTCACTAGGGAGAAATTTTCCCATTACCTCACCAAAGTTTGTCTGAGCATCCACAGTCAGTTCAGTGAAAGTCCAGAGAGTCTGGGCAGCTGGTTAAGTGTTTTTGTCTGGCTCTTTGCAGTTCAAGTGTTTGCTTTCATTACTTGTACAAAGCTGGGGACAGATTTTTCTCCTCAAAACTAGATCTTTTGGTAAGTGAGAGCAGAGGAGCTGTTTGTGTGAGGGTAGGAGGAGTGCAAGAAAAGCATTTTAAGGAGAGGATGGTTAGGACGTAGCATGTGGCTGATAATCCTGTAGAGAAGTTGGGCACAGTTACAGTGGATGAGTGTGGGTCACATGTATGGCATGGTCCTTTTCACCAGTGTTTTGCAATCTTTTAAAATCTTAATGTTCCAGGCAGACTTTGGGTGGATGATTTGGGGTGTCTTTCTGGTGGCATGAACTAGTGAAACTCTTTATGTATTTTCTTAGTGCAGGAGTACCCTTGATTATGCACTCCTGCTGCCCAGCTCAGACCCTGTTAATGGTCTGTGGTTCCTGTAAAGGACTGTTCACCCACTGAATTTACTAGGATGTGGATCATGCCTGCAGGCAACTGTAAGGCCAGCAGCATGGTTGGGTTTTTTTTTTTTCCAGGAACAGGTTGCTTTTTTCCTGGTTGCAGTAAAGTGAATAGTTGATGGCTTCCTCCTGGCAGTGCTGAAGTACTCATGACCTAGCCCGTGATGTGGTTGGGAACAGACTATGTTGCTCAGGTGTACAGTAGGTCTCCTAAGATAACAGGGCAGTCCTCTCCACCCTGGTGATAGCTGGCAGAGAGAGCTAGAGCACCCCTAGAAGCATTAATGCATGAAAATATCTTCAATCTTCTTATCCTTCAAATGCATGGAGAAGAAATGTGATAGTGGAAGCTATGCTCTCTTGGGAAACCCCACTGCCAAATTTGAGGGCTTTGTATGGCAGAAACTGTGCAGCTCCCTGTCATAAAATGGAGAATTTTATTTGTTTTTATTAAGTAACAGAAGCTTAATTAAGTTTCTCCTGAATGTAATAAAACAGTACAGTTGAATGTAGGTCAGTCCCAAGTAATTGTTTCACTGCTTTAGCAGCTGTTTAACTAATTCTCGAATGTTAAACAGGAATGCTGATATTTTATTTCTTTTCCCCCTCCCCCCAATTTTAGAAGGGGCTAAGTGGTCTCTTTCTCAGGGGACTGTGAGGTTAGCCTTGGCCCTTTGAACCTAATTAATCAATGGCGAGGCTCGTCCAGGGCTTGCTGTGGAATGCTCTTTAATTGCTCACTTGTGCAGTCATTTGTTTTGTTTAACCTGCGAGGGATTAAACTTGGTTACAAAGGTCCTAGCTTCTGTTGTAGAACAACCCCAGCCATGCAACAGCAGGCTCTGTGCTTGATTCCCGACCCCCCCGGGGATGGAGCTGGGAGAACAGGAAGGACACCTCTCCTGCTCTCCCTCTCCACGCTGCCTGGGCACACTGGCATTTTTGTGGGTCCCCCCATCACTGCCAGTGAGCTTCCCAGGGTGTGCTCTTGGCAAATGGAGGATCATTAGCTGTTAATATAACCCAAGAATTCTCCAGATATCTCCCTCGCTTTCTTTCATTAAATGTGAAACTTTAGAGAGAGAAACTTTAATGATTTTCTGTGTGTGTGCGTGTGTGTAATACTGTATGCTCTGCTGGGACCCCTCTGGCATCCCATGTCTCCGAACAGCTGTCAGGCAGCTCAGATTGTTTTCCAAATTGGCAGTCTCCAAAAATATTTCCTTCTCTTCTCAAGTATGGAATTTCGCCCTTAAGTCAGAGGGCCTGTGCAAAGCAATGGCAGGTTTCAGTGACAAAGTCAAGGCTGCCCAAAACATTAGGGCCAGAAATAAGATCTTTTACACCAGCTGGGGTGGTGACCAGGACTGTGAATCTCCAGGCTACAGTGAGACTCTGATTTCTCTTCCAGCCCCAGTGAATTGTTTTGGGACATTGTGTTTCTTGTAATGCTTGCCATTAACATTCAAAAGAAAGCTAGATCATTTTAACATGTTTCAAAAAGGGATGTTAAAATTTATCTTCCTTTTTATTAGATCCACTGCAGCAAGGCACCCAGTGGCTTTAGAAATGTAAGTAATGAAAAGCAGAGAACAAATGTTAACTATGGAAATGATTTATGGAGACATCTGATGAATTTATCCTGCATCTTTACCCTTTCATCCATCTCCCTGGACTTCAGCTAGTATGTCTGAGCAGCATCAGTCACATATTTTAAAGCTGACTTGCCAGAGACATGCTCCATGCTCTGGAATGTGGATTTCCCAGTTTTTGCCCCACCTAAGGCTCCCATACAATCCTATGCACATTGCTGGTTTTTTTCCACCAAACTCTCTGAGTTGGATTACCCAAGTAGGCACTCTGTGACACTGCCTGCTGCCTGAAAAATGCTTAATAGCTGTCAGCTTCAACTGCTCTCCATGAGAATTGAGGAGTCCCAGGCCGTGCTGGAGCAGCTGGGCCTTTTTGTAGCTCCTCTTAGAAGAACTGAACTCTTTGGAAAAATCCAGCCCCGGTGGGAGGCAGATGCTTTTGGAAAACTTGGCTCTTGAGTTTAGCTTCCTCAAAGGAAGGAAACTTGCTGTCTTACATGCAGCAAGTTTAATTCTCAGGCGGGCTCTGTATTATGAAATAGTGAATCCTCTGTTAACAAAGTATTTTCCACATCTTCACAAAGAAGACTTGAGGTTTTGTAGAAGCCCTGTTCCTCTATTCCTACCAGCTGTTGTCCTGCAGATGTTCAGAGGCCCTTTTCCTATCAGACTTTTTCTCAGAGGAGTTTTTTTCAGCCAAATCTCTATGTTTTTAGAACATATATTTTAAAGGCAGATAAGGTACGTAATGAGCAAGTAGTGTCCAGTGTCTGGTGACCAGATTGGGTGAGGCAGGAGAAGAGCTGGTGGGCATATGTAGCTGATAAGAGATAGATAGGTGGATACGTGGATGGATGGACGGATGGATGGATGGATGGATGGATGGATGGATGGATGGATGGATGGATGGATGGATGGATGGATGGATGGATGGATGGATGTGCTGAGAACTGCCTTGAGGAAGGACAGGTGTGAAAGGAATGGTGGGGTGAGAGGGTAGAGGTGTGTGATCAGACTTCCCCAGCTTAGTGCTGAGCTGAGTGTGAGAAGCCCTCTCTGGAGCTGCTGGACATATGTTTTTAAAAATGCTTCCTTCCATCCCTTCCTATGTTGCTGCATGCAGCCACAAAATGTTCAGTGCTATGTTTAGACGTTTTGAGCAACTTCACAACGGCAGTTTCAATATATTTGATATTAGGCTTTTTTTTTCCCCCTTACCATTTGCTTTGAATATGCTTTGGTTGGGCAATGCGGAGCTGGGAAGCATATGAAGGTTTTGTGACACTGTGATTTCTCTGGAGCTTAGAATCAAAGTGCAGACTGCCTTTATTCAAGCTTTGGGCTGAAGATCAAAGAGGCGGCATTGGTTGTGTTGGAATAAAATAAAAAAAGAAATCACTTCTGAATATTGAATAACATACTTGGTTCATTTCAGGATTATTTTTTGAGAAAATTTGGTTTGTTTCTGACTATTATTTGTGTTGCTTTAATGCCTGAGGCACAGAGAGGGCCAAGTCTCCTTTGCACGAGGTGCTGTACAAAATCAGGGGCCATGAACAGATGCTGTATTAGTAGTACACAATTTGGCAGGCTGTTTGAGGCTGTTTCTTTACTCACTAATATTATCTTTCTGTCTGAATTGCTTTAGCCATGGTGCTAAAGTCACAACCTGTCACATATTGATCCTGTGTTCATTTGGTCAAGAAGCTTACCTATATCCTGTTGCACCCCTCCCCTGCCACCAAGAGGCTGAGAGCCCATTGCCACCTTAACTAAAATATGTGGACCTTTTCTTAAAAATCACCTCAGTATCATGCTATTGGCAAGAGTGATGAAGAGAGATGTTGCTCTGGGTTATGGAAGCAGTACTGCCTGAGTGCCTTTGGTTCACTCTTTAGTTCATCAGGGAGTTGCCCAGCCTTGACCTTCTGTGCTGTTTGGACGTGTTCATTTTTGTTTCATTCAGTTAATATGTCAAATTTGAGATGGAGTGCAGTACAATTTATGTTGGCCCCAAACCTTTCTTTAACCCTATTTGCAGAGGTGAAAGGCTAATACGTTAAACCTACCAGTCCATGCATACAGATTACTTCAGCCCCTTTAGAGACAATATTCTCTGATTTCAGTTTTATCTTTTGCAGGAACTGTTGAGTGGCTGGGATGGGGGCACCAGGTGGTGACAGTAAGTGGCAGCAGTAATGTGAAGGGGAATGCAGTGGAAGTAATACTGGATTTTCCTTGGAAAATAGGGTGGAATATTTATTTGTGATTTTTTGCTAATATATTTTAAATGTTTCTAAATGTTCATGTTCAAATTTGCTTTCTGCTCAGCCAGTGCTGAGCAGCAGGCTTATACCTCTCAGTGCTGCAGGGCTGCAACACCTTGGTGCCAGGCAGAGCATCGCTCCCTGTGCTGCAGGCTCAGTGGACAGGCACATAATGGTAGACTGAGGGTCTGAACACACTTCAGAGCTGTCGTAGAGAAAATAACCCATTGCAGCTCGCTCTGGCTATCCCAGCTCTGGGTAGCTGCACTAAAGAAGAAAAAACAGGCTTTAACTCACATTGACTTGTGTTAAAATGGGAATGAAGACAAAGTAATGGGCAGTGCCAGCTGAAATTCAGCCCAGATCTCCTTTAGCCTTTAATTTGACCTCCTAGCCCAAATTAAAAACCAGATTGTTTTCTGTTCACAGTTATTTTAACTAGTGTTAAGTCTGGCTAAACTGATGAATCTTTTATTGGTTGGTTTGTTTTAGGTGTTTGGTCTCTTCTCCAGATACCCCGACAACGTTTTGTAAAGTGGTTTTTTATTAGGCTGCTACAGAAGTTTATGGAGTTGGAAAAACTAGAGTACCTGTAAAAGGGCAGATGTAGTTCTTTAAAAGATGAGCTTTACAGTTGTAAGGCCTGGCTGGTGTAGTGTTTAGCCCTGAGGACCATCCAGTAATGTAAGTCTACATTGCAAACCCAGCCTTGCTTGTGTCCTCAGCGCCCTGCACTGGACCAACACCATGACTGCTTGAGATGTGCTCAGTGCAGATCTGTTTTCCATGCTGACCCAAACTTTTTGTCCAAATATACCCAGTGGCTTGGGCAGATTGTTGTTTGTGCTCTGGGGATGAGAGTTTCTTTCACCAGGCTTGCGTTCAGGTTTCCTGTAGCTGCAGGGGTGATGGTATCCAGGCACAGGGTGCTTGTCAGGTTCGCCTGGTGCCCTGCACCTTCATTGCCTTTGGGGGTTTCACCTCCTCTCCTCACTGTGCTAATTGCAAAGAGACGGGGCAAAAGAAATCCAAGGAAACTATAAAAATGTAAGAAACGTTATATGATGAAGCACAGAGGAAAGAGCTTTTGTTGCTTGGGGGAACTCTCGTTTGGAGGTTGATGATGAATCTCATAATCCCCGCTGGCAGGTCCTGCCCTAGACCTCAGATTACTGGCCTGGGGAGTCCCTCGCAGCTGAGCAGATACACCACGTTCAAGGGTGCCCCAAATTTCTATTAAAACTCTTAAATCTTGTGAATTTGCTGTTAAATGCCTCTTGTTAAATTTTAAGGGCCTTATCAATGAGTTGAAACAGTGCAATTACTTTTTTGGTTTTTACTGCGTAAAACTGGTATTTAATTTATTTCCAGGACCTGTGTTCCTTCTTGCTCCCAGGCTCTCCATAACATATCAAGGTAGTCCCTTCAGTGAACTTTGCAGTTCGTATTTGGTTTGGCTCTGCAAGATTTTTCTGGTGTTTTGCTGCCTGGGATTTTGGTGTGGTTTCGGTGGCTTGTTTTCCTTCAATTTCCCGTTGTTCAATATAAAATAATAACAAAGGGAATTAAATAGGTTGGAGCTATAGAAAGAGGGCTCTTTTTCCTATCAAACTTTGTCAGATTTAACAATAATCATAGCAGTTTCAATGTATCTCGTTGGCATATCTGCACAAAGGCACTTGGTGAGGCTGCAATTAGAGTGCTCTGCCTCATCTTGTATTAGTTTGATCACATAAGAAGCAGCCTATCTGACAGCTCTAGCACCTGGATAATTAAAACCCGTCAATAAAACAACAAAATGCACTGTGTAGTGGGACTCGTCTGTGCTAGCATTAAACACCGCAGATAATTATATCGCAGCAGAGGTTGGAAAGCCAGCCTCTCAGTGCTCTGAAAGATCAATAAAAAGGCCCATTCATAATGAAAAAAATGCTAGAGAAACTGGGTTTTCATCTCCCTGTCATTAGATCCTTTGCGTTTAAGGTTTTGCAGAGGCAGAAAAAGATTCTGTTGAGGAATTCTTTGTTTCTGGAAGCTAAATAGGTGGAGGATTTAGCTTTGCTTTTGTGCAGCACATTACTGAAAGCAAATGTGTTGAACCAAAGTAATTTCTTGGGGCTTACAGTTCTATTCTCCCTTGTCCACCCTCCACTGCCTCCCTTCTCTGCTTGCTTTCCCCCCGCCCNTTTGCAACCCATCACGTGAGCTCCACTTTTTAGTGATATTTCTCTTTATTTCCTGTTTGCTTTCTCCAGGGAATTATTTCTTTTTTCTTCTTTTTTTTTTTTGGTTTTTTTTTTCTTGGCTCTTCCTAAAGGGTTGATTTGGAAATATCATATATTGACAGGGGAGAACACACTCCTGGCTGACTTATTTGCTATGACAGCCTCTTTCTTAAAGCACTCATCCAGAGAGAAGATTTTTGTGTTCCAGGGAAGGAAAAGGATGTCTCGCAGCGTTGCCATGAAGGATAATGAATTAAGTCTGTCTGTTACTGTAAAACCATTAGAAAAGCATAATAGACCTTGAGAAAGAAGCTTAGATATTGATGTCTTGGCTATATTAGCATGCCTGGGCACATGATGGCTGCCTTGTCATTGCAGAAAAAAATGAAGTCTGTGTAATATAGGTGTTTCAGTTGAGGACAGAGAGAAAGAGTGTCTTGTTTTTTTGGCAGCCAGTGCTCACAAACACAGGCGAGTGGTTTGGTTGGCACACGTGGGCATTAAGGGCCCGTTGCTGGAAGCTGCTGTAGGTGGAGGGTAGCACTAGCTATGAGCAGGGTGTGTGAGCAGAGCATGGGCTGGATATGGCAGCGCAGTACATGCTGTACAAATGTAAGCTCATGGATGTGTAGTTGTCCAATCTTCAGGGTATTTAACACCCTAGTTTGAACTCTGACAGCCTGTAGATTCAGAGGAGGCAGGTGCCCTCCCCATTTGTAGTAGTTTCCACTGTTCCCTGTTCACAGGAGCTTCTGGCCACAGTGTTGCAGAAATTGTTGCTTCACCTGTGAAGGGCTTGTCTCTGGAGGATAAGGAGAAGGAAGGTGCGCTGGGATGAAATTAATGTTTGAGCCTCTAGGCTTGTTGTGGAGCTGTGCATGGATTCTGGTTGCTCTTCTCCTGGTGTCCCTAGCATGACAGGTGCTTGCCTCTGTGGTTTGGGCACCTGTTTTTATTGTCTAGGCCAAACGGTCCCCTCCTAGATGGGGTGTTGGAGGCCTTGCTGGTATTGCACCTGCGATGATTAATGCAGAAAGACTTTTGTTTGGGATTGATGTTTTATTTTGTGCTGCCTTTGCATTTTTGTTCTGGCAAACATAATGCCTCAGACATGTCTAGCCTGATGTTGCTGACATGTCTGAGCTATTAAAATTTTTGGAAAGGCCTAAAATAAACTGCCAAACTATTGGTTTTTTTTTTTTTCCTTTCTGTATCTCTTGCTAAATATATTAACAATGTGAGCCCTGAAAAAAGACTAAAGCTATCACAGCAGGAATAAGCAGCTGTTTATGTCTAAAGTGTTTTTGCTTCACTATCACAAGATGACCTTGTCACTTAAAAATCATAAAAATATTTCCAGGGAGAAGAAACGGAAGTTTGCTGAAGGGAAATGAAGTTTTGGTGTTGTTTTTAGTTAAAGTCTGAACAGAGAGTTGTAAGCAGGGTTGAGCCCTGCAGCTGGTCCTGAACTCAGATGTTTCCTTCAGTCCCACTGCTATAAATGCAAAACAAATGCCATATGAAATATTATTCATGTTTCACATTAAAACTCCTGAAAGTTGTTTTCCACTGTAACTGGGAGTTCTGCAAAAATAATCCATGTTTTCTGTTACAGTGTATTTGTTACACTGGATTGACACCTTGCTTCTAGGTTAAATATTTTTTCTACATGTCCAGGTAGAAAGACAAAATGGGGGTCTTAACAAGTAGGAATAAATGCATCTGGAAAGAATGCATAGGCCCCCCTTTTTTGTTTCCTTTTTTGTTCCCTTTTTTGTTTCCTTTTTTGTT